>VXBL01003291.1:1569028-1682139 GCA_013400195.1 Aramus guarauna
AAAAAAAAAAAAAAAAAAAAGAGCCAGAGCGGGAGCGAGCAGCCCACAGACAGCGAGATGAGAAACTTCTGGCAAGTCTCCAGCGCAGGAATGAATTCGCTGTCATTCAGAGACGTATAGCGATGGAAATGAAGGGAAACTTGAATGTACAGGCGGATTTGGATCCTGCTCTAATCGTTCCGCAAAGATGTGCAGGTTGCAGCTCAGCTGATTTTACAAGGCTCATCTAGGAGCAATGCTGGATCAAAAATTAAACAGCGTGGTAGGTACATATACACACACACATATACATATACATATATATGCCGAGGTGCCGGCACTAACTTCAAATGGCTCATTCCATCAGCTATTCGCTGTGAATTTTATTAAACTCAGCACAGAGGTACACTGGCAACTCCTGTTATGTATCAAAGTGGATTCACAGGGGTTTATAATGCGCTTTAGACACATAAACAAAATTATTTAGGTTTTTTTCCCTAGGACTGCCAGGAAGCTACAATACATTTTAGAGAGATAATTCAGATGCTTTCAAGCATGTGGCAACACACTGAGACTAGACTTGTCCAAACATTTATGCATTTTCAGCCAATAGAAGGAAAACAAACAAGTCCATAATAAATAATAAGCAAGCAATATTGCTAGTTGCAAATTTCTCATAGGTCAAAAGACTCTGTAAGGTGTAAGCAACCACGATCACTAAGAAAGTGTTTAAACCTGAATTTGCAGAAAATGCAAAAATTGGTGTTTTTAAACGCTGGAAGTGATTATGTTTAATTTTGGTGTTTCACGTTGAACCCCGGCTCCAGCACATCTCAGAGATGTGCAGTCTGCTGTGTTTAGATATTTTGCAGTCGTGTACGCAAAGTGAATGTCAACTCATGGAAAAATTTGTAAATAAACACTTTCTTGGCATAAAAAGGGAAAGGAGGCTCCACGCAGTGTGGGTTAAACCGCGTAACTGAATTCAGCTTCTTTTATTCCCTACCCTGATAATGCACTCATTTAAAATCTGGTTACAAGTTCAGACAGTGTCTTGGTAAATATAGCTCCTAATAATTACAGCTCTCCAAATTAGAAGTAAGGTTCCTGTAGGTTTGGATTGCTTTTAATTTAGCTAACAAAGAAGAGCAAGAAGTCAAGCTAAGCTAAATAACTGGAGGGATTCTTTATTGCTTGTTTTCTTCCTATTAATAAATCAGTCCTCTGTGGGAAGAAAATCAAACAGCCACAAACAAACAAGAATTCATTAGTGACACAGAAGGCGATGCCGAGGAAGGCAGAAGAGCTCCGTGACAGAGAGCAAAATATTTGCCACCTATTTTTGGATATAGAGAAGCAGAAACATCCTTAACGTCAGCGACGCTACAACATTTGGTTCATCTCCAGTTTTCAGTTCCAGCCCTGCAGATGGAGCGGCCGAGCGGCGCCAGCTGTGCCCAGCTGTGTCGATGTCGAGTTCAGCAAGGCACCACGCGGCTGCCGGAGCCCAGGCTGCCCCGGCGCTGGGAACGTGGCTGAGTTTGGTAATCACCGGCCACCTCCATCCGCCATCTGGAGAAGCACAAAGGCATTTTCCAAATAATCCCATTTCTCTTCTCCTGTAGCCTCTGCCTCCCGAGGCGGTGGCACGCTGCAGCTCCGGGCGAAAGCGTCCTGGCTGGGGATGCTGCGGATCCCGGGGCCGGCTGCGTGTCCCGCTCAGCATCTCAGCTCATCTCTTCCCCACGGACACACACACGGGCTGGGAGGGAGGAGATGTCCTGGTGGTGGCTGAACAACCAACCCACCACAACACAGCTCCTGAAATATAAGCTGAGAACTCTGTCCAAAACTTACCCCCTGGTTTGCATTGCAAATCCGCATTTCTCACCAGGGACCACCGGCATTTGTAGTGGTAGGTGACCTGGCTGTTAATAGCATCGTTAGTGCAAGCTAAAGGCGGTATCTGTAATGAAGTAGGGAAGATCAGGCATTTCGGGACCTGAAGAACCTCTCCCAGGCACTGCTCACGTTGAAGCGGTGATTTGCAGACTGCACGTACCGTTGTGTTCGGGTTGATATTGGACATTTGCATCTAAAACTGCTGGCAAAGCCCACCCTGCCCATGGGCTGATGGCTTTTTCTTCCTCCCAGTTGGACTGAAATTACTGAGCAAACGGCAGGCTGACAACATGAACGTCGGAACCTGAAGACGGATGCAGAGGCAGACAGATCATCGGCTGAAACCTGGTTAAAAACTGCGCTCGGTTTCCCAGCGGGAATCCTGGGTTGGGTGGGTTCGGGGCAGAGCGCAGGATGCTGCAGCGGGGTGAGCTGTCTCCTCGTCTGCCTCGTCCACCAGCACAGTCACCCACCGGCTCCTCGTCCGGGCATCTCATTGCTGGCAGCTACTGGGAAACAGGACCAAGTTGGAATTCCCAAGGCCAGACTGAGCTTGCAGCGCTTGAATGGAGAGCGAGCCTGCTTTGACTTGCACGCAAAGCAGCAGCAAAGCCCCATTCCCTCATTTATTAATAAATAATGAAGGGAAAGGTACTGGCAGCAGCCGCCCTGGAGCGTGCCCCTGAGACGGGGACGGCCGCGGGAGCCAGGCAGGCAGGGGACAGCATCTGCTTGTCACACCTCTGGGTCTGTGGGTTTTAACGTGAATCCGTGTTGACTTGCTAACAATTCCTCCGTGCTCATTTACCACCCGCGTACACTCCGCATTTCCCTCAGTTTCTCCCCAAATTATTTTTCTCAGTTTGGAACTCCCTGAATTTTACCCGTCTTTGGCTGGAATATTTTTTGTGGTGAGTTTGCTTTTCCATGCATTTTCGTTTACCCATCACCTGAGAGGTATTTGCACTGGCGCCAGTGATTTGCATCACACTTCCCGCATCCTGTTTTAATTTTCCCAGCCTAACCACAAGCAAGAGCTGTGCCTGCTCACTCGCAGCCCCTGTAGCACCCGCAGCTCCCTCCAGCCCTTCTCGGTGCCGCGGCAGGAGGTCTGATCCTTACGGGTCCCTTCCAGCTCAGGAGACTCTATGATGCCATGATCCATGATGACGTAAAGAGCGAAGCAGATGGTTTCACTATCTAGCAAGCAACCTCACCAAAATTTAAGCAAACACATCGGGGTTATAAAAATGGACGAAACCTCCGATTGCATGGAGGAAGTGAAACCTGGGAGACCTGGGAACGGTAGGATAATCCATTTTATCTGATGAGTTCTCTGCCTCTCCCCGCACCTCACACCCCTGTGGCACAGTGAGTTTCTCAAGGACTGCAACGCTGGGGTCTAACTAATGGCTGTGGGCTTAATACAGAGGCACCCGGGTGAGGCTTAATGGCCTGTGATGAAGAAAAGGTCAGATCAGATGATCGATGGTCCTTTCTAAGGATAGGAATTAAAAAGAATCTCCTACCACTTGCAGGATTTAACCTGTGGAGTAATTGCACCATGGGAAAATATTCCTGGGTTTTGTGCAAGAGTCCATCAATTTTAAAGCATCCCTCCACACCGGGGGGGAGAGCGGGGGACAAAAGCTGTCCCAGCACAAACAACTCTGAATTTTGCAGAACTAACTCACAAAGTGACTTCTTTGCACCACACGACTTTTCCACGCGCAGTCCCTGACATCTGTGATCCAGCCGCGTGGACCCAGCATCACCTCGCAGTGAACCCGAGTAAATACTTGGAAAGTGTCTCGTCCTCAGCAACGTTCCCTGTCGCTACATTGGTGCATTTAGAACATCCGTTTCTGTTAAATATTTTGGCATATGAAAAGAAACACGCGGGTTTTTTGACCGGGAAGGTGCTGAACCTGTCATGACCTGTTAGAGCTACAGGCGCCGAGGGGCAGGAGCAGAGAACCAGCGCGGGAATAGGAGCTGTACAAGGGATTTTCCTGAGCTGGATTCTGCCTAAATCACATATTGCGCTGGAAGTCTGAAATGTATCACATGCCCAGTAGATTACTTTTTTTTTTTTTTTTTTAATTTGTCCTCTGTCTCCCTGTGACTGAAGAGGGCTCGTTGCCAATAGGTAATGAAAGTTGCCGAGCTGATGAAGCATGTTTTGCTCGGAGCTAATGTCATTTGAGGTTGGGGGTTTGCTGGTTTTCTATTTTCTGTCTGACAGCCTGCTGTGCACATCACTTCTCCTAGCCAGCGTGCCCCAACAGCCGCGCCAGCACGGCCGTAACTTCCAGCTCCAGCACTTCTTCATCTAGCTTGACGTGCAATTGTTTTTCTCACGGCAAAGACAGAGCTCAAAACACCTTGGCCTGAAACGGCTTTAAGGTCTCTGCTACACATCCTTTATGTGCGCCCGAGGTTTTTTTTCTCAGAGCATTAGATTTCTGCCTTTAGACACTTGACAAAGTTCCTTTCAATTTATAGTAGCAGATGATTGACTTGAAATCTCTGTCTCCCCTCTTTGGGCAGTTCTGCAGGGAGCGGTATCATTTCTGTAGACTTATACTGTACATAACTAACAAATGAAAATGAGTCGTTTGCGCTTCTCCCTTGCTGTCCAAACCCAGTTCCAGTGCCAAAAAGTTGCGGTCGACTGGTGCCAGGGGCTCGGGCAGCGCTGTGGAGGGGAGCGCCGGGATGTCCCTTTCCCCAGGACATCCCAGGGACGTTGCGCACACCCCCCCGCAGCTTCCACTGACCTTACCATTTCCAAATTCAGTCTTCGGTTTACATTTTGAGTTCCAGGCATGCTCAATTTTTTTATAACACTGAAGTTATGTCCATCTGATCTGGAAAATATTGGTTAGAGAAGGATTTAATTTTTCCCACAAATAAAAACATCACTAGAAAACTTCCCTTGGAGCCACGTGCTTTATCAAGATCCCAGACCTCCTTTCTCTCATTTGCCTATGCAAAAAGGAGAGGAACCAAGGTCTTTGGCAGAGCTGCAGCTGCCCCGACGCGCCCGTGCTTACCCCCCGCCTGCCGCGCCACGGTCAGCTCAGTTTTATACGCTCTGCCAGAAGGATTTGGGGTTCACCAGGTTTGCAAGGTTTTGTTCATCATCGCTTCTTCACGTGCTAAAATAAAGACAATTCAGAAGAAGAAAGAAATAGCAAAGTAAACAGCAATCTTGCAACCATCTGCCTACCACGGATGAGCCATCTCGCGCACGAATCCACGCGCCGGGAGGGAAAAGGAATTTCCTCTGGCCTCGCCGTGATACAACTGGGTGGCTCCTCACGGCAGTCAGGTTTTTTGCCTGGACGTCAGCCCCAAATTTATTTTTTTAGGCAGCTGATGGTGCTCGTTGCTTCTTCCTCCAGACACGTGTCCTGTCGTGAGCCCATCGCAGCATCCGCGTCCTCCTGGCAGACCCTGCGCATCCCATGGCCGCAAGCTGTGTCTCTCCAAGAGAAGGATGGCAAACCGGGTTGGCAGCAAAACACAGTTACCTGAGACTTTCCGTGACAACTTTTACTAATCCTAGACAAGATTATGGAGAAAAAGGAAATGTGGATTTTCTTCTTCTCAAAGAAAAGAAGCCCTGGGTATCTTGGAATAATTAATAAGCTGAATTACTCTATCTATAAGATAATAATGCGCCATTAGAAAAAGATCCGATTTTTATTATCCAATTTTTATCAGAAATTAAAATTAACTGCGGTTTCATATAATTCAAAATCAGGTAATTATAGATCAGGCAAGGAGGATCTATTTTCTATGAAGATACCGGCTCCCTCCGATGCGGAACGAACCGCCTCCCCTCCCCATGCCCTCCCCCCAGCCCTGCCGGGGGGTCCCGGGGGACTTTGCACACTCTGAGCCCCTCGCAGGTGGGGTGACCCCCCCTCCACGCAGGGCAGCAAGAGCTCTCCTTTCCGTCTACAGCAAACCTGGGGTTTATGAGCATCGTTTTAATTTCATAATCAACCATGTGAATTAGGAAATAAATATTCACCTGTTCCTGTAAATGAAGCCTGAGCACTGCTGTTTGACAGCCCCTGCGAAGATGCTGATTTCTTAACGCCCAGTTTGTTTAAAGGAGGAATGAGCAGAATTACTGAGAAACCTGATGGATTTCCTTTGCCCTGCAGTCACCACAGAGGTAAGACATTTTCCAGATGCTGCAGATGATGCCTCGCAAGAGTTAAGCTTGCCATATTATACCCTGAGTATAAAAAAAATAAAAAAAATAAAAAAAAAAGAGAAAATCCATCTCAAAAATTCCATCTCTAAGCCTTTTTGAAGAAAGTTTGCAAGCCACAGCAAGGCACTGTGAAACACTCCCCAGCAGGCTGCACGATTGCCTCCCCCCATGCCACACAAAAGGTACACGTGCGTCTGCTCTCAGCCAGAAACTCTGATTTTTGAGCACAAAATAAAGCTGGCAAGATTGACAGTTCCCACATTGGGCACTACAGTCCTCTCGGTTGATTCCAAAGACAGATGCCAAGAGGAGAAAACCAACCCTCCATGCTTCTTCACACAGTTCTCCGTGAAGTTATTTGGTCTCCTGTGCTTCTGCCCCTCTTCCTCACCTTCCCAGGCAGGAAAAGCCGCCCTGCCCTCCCCGGGACCCGGCCTTCCCCTTCTCCACGCTCCCAAGAGCTGATGGCCCGGCGGCACGGCCGCGGCAAGAGTTTGATGGCTGGCTTGGGACAGCAGATGGAAAGGGAGAAGAGCTGGTTCCTGCTCGGTGCCTGCGAGAGCAGGACGGATG
This sequence comes from Aramus guarauna, assembly GCA_013400195.1. NCBI lineage: Eukaryota > Metazoa > Chordata > Aves > Gruiformes > Aramidae > Aramus > Aramus guarauna. Next base: position 1,575,714 of record VXBL01003291.1, read on the forward strand.
CAAACGGCTATAGCTGTGAACGTGAGGGTCTGTGCGAGTTGCTTGTATCCAATCTGCTCCATTCCCATTTGCTTCTTTAAATAATGAGGGCTCTCTTCCCGACATGCAGATTTTTAGACAGCCAGCCAGCTCAAACCCAAGAGCTCCTGCATTCCTGTGCCTCACCTAATACTGCCTGTGAACCCCTTTGTAAATAGCCTTAAAAGCAGGAATTAAATCAGCAAAGCTAAAGGAGTATTTTTCTCACCCAGCTAATTAGCCAGATAAGAGACACGCAATGCGGTCTACAGAGCTAACACTAAATATATACGCAGCCATACATGTATATACGTATAATTAAACTAGGGACAATATGGTTTAACCAGCTTTTTCCAAAGAAGCAGTTCCCATCTGCTGAAGTTAGCTGTATTTCTGTTGTGGTTCAGGAGCTGCGGTGCTTTGGCCCTCGCTGCCCGGGCAGGGCTGGAGCAGGGTGGTCCGACTGGAGCAGGATGCTCCTTGGCATCCCCAGCTCTCAGGGCAGGAGCCGGGCACATCTCACCCCCTTCTCTGGGGCGTATCTGCGGTACAGGCAACTCCTCCCGAGCCACGGACAGGGCAATCCGTCACCTGTCAAGGAAAAGGGATTTGTGAAGTCTGTCCTTGACATCATCAAACAGGATGTGTGTCGTATCTGCTCTGCCAATACATCTTCACAAGACTGTAAGGCTAGATGTTCAATTGTTTGAGGCTGTTGACCAGCGCTGGACCTAACAAGCAGTCTTTGACTGTAATCTGGTTTTAAGAGCCTTGAAGGGATGTCTAAAATGCGCCTATTGTATACCAAAGAAATGGTATCCTATAAATAAAATAGCATATTAATCATTTATGGCGATCAGCTATGGCTTGAGATTTTAAGCTCTACTCTCCCTGAATGCCAATGGAAAAGAAGAGCAAAGCTGGCTCCCTCTGCTCAAATCTCCTACCTCTGGGGAGCTAATTAGTGCAGAAACACTTGCTGGAAATTTTCAGCAATCTCTTACTACTGTATCTGTTTGGGATTTCAACTCTTGGATACTACAGCCAAACAAAAGCTACTGGACGGCTCTAACAGCCTTCACCAAATTTCAAGAAACAGACTTTAATATATTTAAGAATGCAATTATTGAACTGTCTAATTCAAATATTGCACTAAGCAGAAGTTGTCTCATCCCGCACGCACTCGGTCGCTTCCAGACATATTTATCCAACAGAAACGAATCCTGGCTGCAGCTCGCTGTGGCATTATCACACGGGGTATCTGGATGAATCTGTAACTCCTTTCAAAACAGCTGGTTTCATTTTAAGCCTGGAAAATGCACTTTCCTCGCATCCGTGAAGACACTGGTATCATCTCCCATTTTGCCTGGGGAAGGGGATTGAGGGGGCCAAGCGGTACGTACCAAACCCCACCTTTTCGGATAGGATGCGGTGCTGCAGAGCCCGAATCCCAGCTCCCCCAGGACTTATCGCTCTCAGACCTCTGACTGTACTTCAGATTTCTCTGTGTGGATGAAAACAGAGAAATCACCTACTCCATGCATGAGATAGAAGCATCTGTGTATTTGAGTAAGTTTTTATGATTAAACAATTATTTTAAAATAAAATCATTCCACGTAAGAACGCCTGGCAAATGCTGGATTTGGGCATGAAAGCACCCGGAGATGACGTTGCACGCTCCCATCCACATCAGGACCTAACTTCAGTGCCTGCGTTTCAGTGCCGTGAAATTCCCCCTTCTAAAAACTAAAACCCAACGTTCAGAAAAAATTGTAATGGCTTAAGTGGGAACTGGTTTTATTTTCTCGAAAGACAGAGCTGGAATTTGCTGGATAAAAGCAGAGCTCAGTGGCTCTGGCCATAATTTGCAGCTCCCCACTGGCTCTGCTTGGGAGCTCACACTGATTGATGTGCATGTAAAGATTTACAATGCAAAGTAAAGAATAACTGATTAAAGCGGAATCCACAGCATTTCAGGACCTTAATGAGTTGTTGGAGAAAATTAATTTCCATGTTTAATATATGCGGAGACTATGAGGAAATCTTAGAATTTAATTAATCGACACATAAAAAAGTTATTAGATATAATTGTAAGTAAATACTGCTTAATTATTCTCCTAATACCATGGCTAATTTATAAGTCATGTCCCCGATACTGTTCCTGGTTCAGTCTGCTAGATATTTATTGGTCCAACTATAGTCTCCACATTTTTTGAAATAATGGTACGTTTTCAACATCGCCTTTCTAAAACAAACAAATTTGTAGGACAAAACCCCCTTTATGATCCCAGAGCAAAGCAGCACGGTGAAAGCCCAGCCTGCCTAGGAAAAGCAGCAGAAATAATGCAGATTCCCATTAATTCCTCCTTAAACTCAGTGCTGTCATTCCTATCCCTTTCATTAGCTGTCATTCGTAATTAACTGGCCTGCCCAAGACCTATTTCAGCTCTACTTCCCCTTTCTGGTTTTATTGTGAATCCTGCTCTATTTAAAGCTTCATAGTGCTTTTTTTTTTTTGCTTCTTTTTTTTTTCTTTCATTCAAGAAGTTTTCCAGAGCAGTAATTGACAGTACTTTCAGAGAATGATATATTTTAGAAACTCATTGATCTCAAAAATGTTTATTTTGAATGTCCTTGCACTGTGCAAGACAAGTGAAAGCGCTTGGAAAATATGACATTTGTCTTTCCACGGGCTACTCGGCGAGATGCCCTTGCTCATTTAAAGCGCAATCCTGACTGACTCCCAGAGAGCTTAGATCAAATCCAGGCATCGCATCTGTCACTCTGAAGTAGGAATGAATGTAAAAACTTCAAAACACCATCCTGTTTCCTACCGACACGATGTATGTTCTTTAAAATGCCCTCTCCAGCCTGTACCTTCAGGAGTACCGGGATTACAGCCAGCTGAAGGACCAAAGCTCTGCGAGGGAACGCGAAGTCTTGTGTGGGTAAATGTTAGTGTTGCATTAATCAAAGGTCTTGAGGGTTTGGCTGCTGGTGAGAGACAAAGCCCTTGAATAACTGCGGATATACTTCATTGTAAACATGCGTAGGTACCCACCGCTGTTCGGGGCAGGGCTGCTCGTTGGCTCTGCTGCTTGAGTACTATCAACTGAAGTCCATCATCCTTTCTGAATTTTGAGTTAAAATTCATCTGGAGAAATTCATCATCTTATTTATATACTAATCCTTTGCGCTGGTGAGAAAACAGTAAAAAAAAAAAGATTATGACATTTCCTCTGTCAGCCCCCTGCTCGGGCCAGCCCTGGGGGTGCAAGTGCGGGGAGAAAGTCTCTTCCAGGTGGCTGGGAGCTGCCTTTCTGCTGCCTTGCAATTTCTCGTGGGTTTGCTCCAGTTAATTATGGTTTTTAATGAGTCATTAGTGGTGCCTGGGGAATAAGATAAATGGTCTCTTCTGATTTATAAAATTTAAAAGATTGCATCAGTCTAAACAAAGTAAAACCTTGGATTATCACTAATTGCGCCTGGACCTGACTATTGCGCTGCTGCGGGAGCCCGGATGGCATCGACGGGGAGCTTCCTCCAAAAGGTCCACCACAACAAGGAGCTCCACTGCCAGCACGGTACTCAAGAGATATAGGAAACCCCCAAAATAAGGAGCAGGGGAGATTTATCTGCATTCCCTGGGAGCACATGCCAAGTGGCAGAGCTCGTGCCCTGCAAACGGCACTCCTTGCACCGCGGGAAGCGGCGGCAGCTTCGCGGTGCAGCAAAGATCTCGACATCGACGCGGCAGCAGGCACCAGCCTTGCAAACAAATTGTCCTGGTGGCAACGTGTACCTAAACCACAAAGGGATACCAGAGGCTGTTACAGAAACCCACCGGGCAGGAAAGGCAACGCCAGCAAAGTCCCTCGTCGCAGCAGGATGTTGTTGTATTTTCTTTTTTTTATATAGACGTCAGCATCTGCCAAAGCCCGTTCGATGTGGTTCATGAGAACTCGGTGGCCAATACCAGCACTTAACGTAGACAATGGTTACACTAGAAATAAAACAATTGAGAATAGGAAAAAATAAAATAAATCAATGTTTTCCTTCGAAATATCAAAATTAAACTTTTTGTGTAGAATTTTTCCCAACCAGAAGCATTGGACCAAAATTCATAGGAATTCATAAACTACTTCTCTGGGTCCATACCCCCTTTTCTCTGGGCAAGGAATGGCAGCCAAAACACGTGCTGCAGCTCTACCAGCTGCCCGAGAGGTTTTGAGGCTACAGAGACAACTTAAGCCTTTTCTCCTTGAGAGACCGCTCAGGTGACACCGAGGTACGGGGGGACTTGACATGGCCAGTCTGTGTGAAATATGGCATTCGCGTGACGAATAAAATTAATTTAAACAGAAACGTAGCATTTGCACCCACATTTTGCCTTCACGTGCATTTTTCAAGTAATGAAGGACTCGGGCGCCGTTTCCCACAACTGATGTGCTGATGTGAGATTCCCGTTTCAAAGCCTGGATTTTGTGGGAAGCGTGTCCGTAGCATGAGGAAGGGACACGGGTTCGTCTCCCGCCCAGCCCCAGCGTCCCGCATCACCATTACGTACCGGCATCTCCGCTCTGTCCTTCCCTGGTGACCCTTCTCATGTTCACCAGAAAGACAGCTTCTGGGGCAAAAAACCCAACCTTAAAATTGCAAATGTTACTGAAGAGAGAGCGGCTTGCCTTAAATGAGAACTTTGTAAATAGATTTGCAAAATCAATAGCACAGATGTTGTAGTCACGAGTAAGAAAATTACATTTCATTGATGTTATTTCTTAATTTTTTACTAAATTGAATGTGAGTCACTGTAGATAGAAAATAAAAATAACGACCTGCCACTTTTAGATCATTTTGCCTCTGTTTGCCAAGGACCATCTGAAAAAAAAAATACATCCTGCGAGGATGCAAAGACCCTCTTCTTGTGCAAACAGGATGGCAACTGCCCAACTATCTTCTTCTTCACATACAAAAGGCAAATTCCTCTGCACGTTCCTACAGACAGCTGCAGGCAAGGCAAGGGCTGCACCTGAGTGATCAGGACCAAACCGTGTTCTTCTTGCTCATCAGAGGGAGCACGCAGAGAATCGAGAATCTTGCAGTAAAGGCTGGTTCTCGCAGCACTGGTGGGTCTGGTTGAGGGACCAGCGTTGGGTCCACGCTGAGATCACTGCACTAAACTCCCAGAAAATACCCCACAAAGCACAGAATCCAGCTCAAACTGCCGACAGTAGGAACGCGTTAGAGAAAAGCAAGGGTTTTTTCCTCCCAGCACCAAAAGAGCAGCCGCAGACTTCTACTGGTCAGGCAGGAAGAAGAGGAATATTTTAATTAGGCTTAAAACTTTTGCTACTAAACCAGCACCAGAGCTGCCGCAGACCCACTCGCCTGCAGAGCGGATGCTCTTCTCACACATGAAACGGTGCAAAACCCTACAGAGGACTTTGTGGCTTCGATCCTTTTATTCTAGCTGGCTTTGCTACCCGCAGCTACCTTGCCCAAAGAGAAAGGACACAGTTACCCGCTACGCTCACGTGTTTTTTCATCTCTAGCCGGAAAGGTGTTTTCGCAGAAGTCAAACTGAGGTTGAGGACGAGAGAATCCCTGCAACATCCCAATATTTTCACCAGCTACAGTATTTCACGGATCAACTGCGGGATTTCACAGGACTATGTAACAGGCTGCCGACAGCAAGCCCAAAATTAAAACAATTTAACTTTCAAAGGCTTCAGCCTGAAGAAAGACACAATCTTATTTGTATTGAATTAATTTATTTTTTGAAATTAACTTTGTTGAAAGAAGCTTTTTCACAAGACGCCTCTGATAAAGGACACCAACGACTATATAAATATAAATTATCCAATTTAAAAAGCCCGTCCTTCAGCTCAAAGCAGCACCATGACTACTCGGTAATTCCCCAAGGTGAGGCCGGGAATATAATGCACTGGCTGATATATAATAGCTGTCTCGCATGCGAAGAGTAAAGAGCCGTTTATGGAATTTTAGCATGCAAGAAGACTAACGTGTCTATTAAAAGAAAAATGTGAACTCTGGGTCTCTCATCAGGGACTCATTTAAATGCAATTTTGCTAAATTAGCTGCACTAAGGAGCCAGTGGAGGAAGGCTAACTGTAAACCCAGATAAAATAGTACTTCTTTGGTAATAGCAATTGATATTAAAGGACTCCAGTGGCTAATAAGTCATTAATAGGTAAACATTTTTTTTAATCCAACATATCCTAAACCAAGCCCGGAACTCAGTGCCTCACACTCTTATCTGGTAAACTGAGGCTTTTCACCTATTTCCCTGAAGAATTTCAAGTGCACAGTTTATGTCTAAGCCATGGAGGAAAAGTGACTGGGACCTGTTAGTCTGACCTCAAACATACGTGGGACTTCAAAAGAGATTTTAAAAGGCAAGAAAGGCTGGAAATTGGGATATAAGGCAACATGGGTTTACCAAATGATACTAGATTAGCACAGTACTTTCCTTTGATAAATTATTGCTTATACAGAAGAAGTGTCTGTCTGGATAAGGGTAAGCGGGATGGAAAATATTTTTCCTTGCTTAATAATTTGCCACAATCCACCTGTTTGTGGAGGCCCCAACATAAAAACTTCCTCTATCGCCCAGCCAGTCCCAGGGTCTACAGTGAGGGTTATCAGCTGCCTCACATGGATGTGCCTCCAAAACGCCAGCAGCGGTGAGAAGGGGTGTGCTGAGGAATAACCAAGAGGGGAAATATCCCATTTAAACCGATACCATGGGAAGCTCTCCATGCAAGACAGGCAGAGAAAATCCCCGGGGAGGATGCTTCAGGGAAACGAAAGCGATATGCCCTGATGCCCGCCTGAATGTAATTTATTTTAATTGGTTTACGCTCAGGAAAGTTGGCATACTATCCATAATTAATAGCAAGATGATGGAGGAACTCTGCATGGGCTCCAAGGGCAGGACACAAAATCATCAGAGCCAAAGGAGTGAAAGGGGGGATGGAGCTTTCCAGATGATGTCCCAGACAAGAAACTCTGTCTCCTGGTGATGGATGGGGACAGGCTGGACTCTGCCCAAAGCCAAAATCGCCTGTGCTGGCACAGCGACGCCATAAGATGGGATGCGTGGGATGGGCAGGGAGAGCCACGCCTGGGTTCTCCAGCTCCAGGACATGTGTGGGGTTTCACTCCCCTTGGGCAGGATTTGATACGCGCGTTTAGGCTACAACCCAAAGGGGTGTTCGGAGCTCACACCCACACAACCCAGAGCAGGGAACAGGAGAAGAGTGGTAGCACGTCCCTCCAGCATCCCTGGGCGGTTGCTCCAGCAGAACAGGCAGGCTGGGCATCTCCCATCCATCACCTCAAATTCAGAATACTTTGAATTTCCATTCATACTTCACGTGTAGATTCATTATTCCCAAGCAAGGCTCCGTCAGGCTGATCTGCCGATGCTCACGTAGTTGGTGCCGCTCAAAGGGCTGAGGGCTTGGCAGCCATGGGGAAGTACTGACAGCGTGCAGGCACGAAACAAAACCAAGATGACAACCACAGCCCAAGGGTGTTCTTCCCAAAAAACGCTGGTCTGCAGGTTTGGCTTCATTTCTAGCCTGCAGATGCCTGCACGACCTTGGACACGCTCTGTGTGAAGAAGGGACACGTGGAAGGACACGGGACATCCTTGTCTGCCAAAGCACAGAAAGTACCGACCCTGAATCCCACGGTCTCGAGATATTTTTATGGGAAAGAACATGCATATTCAAACCCTTCCATGTGTTTTCTGAATTAGGGCTCTCAAAACAAGCTTTCACATTTCCTGACTGCTGTGCATTTCAATTATATTTATAATGTATTGGATTTCACTCTTAAGAGAACATTTCCTCTAATGATATAAAAACATTCCCCTCATTACTTTCTGAAATTTAAAGATGGCAACACTTGGAGACAAAAAGGTTTTTTCAGAGCACTGGGCAGTTACTAATGATAATCATAAAAGATTAAATTTTCAACATAATTAGCCAGTGACAGGTCAATAAAATCCCTAGGCCAGATGGCTGCTTAATTGAGTTTTCAAAGAAATTCAGTAATTATAGGAACCACCCTTAGATATACTCAACTTTTCTTTTTAATGAAATTGCATAATACCAGATTATGCAAGAAAGACCATAATGAGTTTTAGCAAACTGAACAAAGACCTTTGCACCACCGGCTTCTGCACGTCTCTTCGTACGCATCGCCTCTGCAAGAAACTCTCCCATTATCTGAGGCTAAAATCAATACATTAATCCATATAGATCAGTCTGGATTAATGCAAGAGACTGCTTTCACATCACAACACTGCTAGTTTTTCCTAGAGGCAATCCGTTACTACGTACTACGTGATGGGCTAAAAAAAAAAAAAAANGGAAACAGGGTATTTTGATTTGCATATAAACCTATAAAAAACATAGCACCTCTCTATCGGGGTTCAAACTTTTAGCCCAAATGTCTCGTTTTGAATTCCCCTTCCAAGCAAAGTCTCCCACCCCAGGGCTGCAGCTCCACGCGGGGCAGGAAGGTTTCTGCCCGCCCGCGAACGTGTTTGTATTACACTGGCAACAAGTTGGTTAACACAATCAGAGCAAAGCCAGATGTGAGCAATGCAGTGCACCTTGTTTTACAGAATAATAGATGAGTAAACTTCAAATTTATTATTTTTTTATGTAAATTAAATGTCACCCGGGGAAAATTTGCAATTTCTGCTCTAATTTAGAAAAATACTGATAAGCCATTTTTTGAGCTGTCGTAACATCTTTTCTAATTCCAACCTTGCCCGATGTTCAACAACATGTAATCATCTCGAATTAGCACATCCCCCTGAGCCTCTTTTGATTCCTCGAACTAAAATTCAGATCCCGAGTTGTAACCCGCTGCTAACTTGCTTCCGCCAAGCAGAGCAGTGGCCTGCAAAACGCACGTACTCCTGCACGGTGCGATGGTGCGCTGCCGAAACCCACCGCGTTTTATTCAGCCATGTCGCCTCCGCAGACCCCAGCCCCGCACACAGCACGACCAGTGACCATGCGGGTCCCCCCAGCAGGCAAGTCCCTGGGCAAGGCTCGCTGCTGCCCTTGCACCCCCCGGGGCTGAGACTCCAGCACCCCTGCCCAGCATCGCGCAGGCGGCGGATCACGCTCAACGCTTGCTCCTTGGCGTGATGGGGAAAAGGAAGTAGGATAAGCCGCAGCGCTAAATGTAGAAATTAATACGCACCCACAAATTAATGTGAGTTCAGATCCAGTCTCTCTAATTGTCTTTCCTGTCCACCTTAATTGAAATTGCTCCTTTTCTCCCTTTGTCAAATGAATTTCAAAAAGTCACACGCCGAGGAGGATGTGCGTTGGGTCGTGCCTCACAACGTACCACGAAACGTCCTGGGACAAAAGGTGTTGTGCAGTCCTGCTGCTGCGCTGCACCAGGATGCTTCTCCATCCACGGTGGCACATAATAATGAACGCCCAGATAAACTCTTACATCATCCTATTGTTATTTTAAATGGTAATAAAACTCTATCGGCACTTAACAGCAGTAGTCCAAAACACAAGCGTGGCTCTGCCGCAGACGTTGCACATTACCACGGTACGGACTCTGCAGCCAGCTCAGCTTCCGAACTGTGAGGAAACACATCACCGCTCGCTAGAGGTGAGGCCGATGCTGTTAACCTGGATGTGGATCCACAGCTGAGCTTCCTTCAGGCTTATCCTCATCAGGATTTTGACCATTTTATTGCACAAATTCTCTACTCAGTAGCAGTTTGAATAACGCATACCCCTAAAGCCTAATTACCTTTAAAGCCATGGATTTCCATGTTTATTCTAAAATACTAACTTTTGATTTCACAATACCCTCTGACTACCCCAAAAATTAATTTCTGAGTAGACGAGAACCTCCATGGCCCCCTGCCCGGCAGGGACCTGCTCCCAGCCACGTTCCTCAGCATCTCCTCCAACCTCCACCACCCCCGGGGCACTGAGCAGCAACCAGCATGGAGTGTCAAGCAGTTAAAGTCCTGTTTAAAATTAACAGTTGGCACATTATCCGCTATCGTCTTGACTTTCTACCAGCTCCAATATTTACAGTGAAGAATCTGCCCTTTCTCAGTACAACCACTTCTTCTTTACAGAGGCTTAGATTATTTTTTATTATTATTATTATTTTCATTCTGAGGACTGTTTTCTCATTTCACCAGACTAGCCCGCTGTGCCTGTATTGTTGAACAATCCCTCGCAAAAATTACATAGGAAATCATCTGTTGTAAGGGTGTGGATGAGAGCCATGGACACCGGGGCAAAGTCTCTCCAAAGTCAAGCACAGAAGACCAACATCGTCTAACAGCTATGGCAATACCGAATTGTTTTCAAATTCACCACGCGATTCAAGTACCGTAGCCAACAGGCTGAAGATTATACACAGATAAGGGGCAATCTGCGGTTACACCAGATATTGATAGAATTTAAATGGAAGACTGTATTTAAAAATAGACACGTCATTCTGTAGGAAGAGATAGTTGGGGGTTGGGTTGCAATAAAATGCTTATGGATGCTTCCGAACCGAAAATGCCGTGGATGATAATGTACGGAAGCAATGTTAAATAACAAGTTAATTCATGTATCAAAAAAATTGTGATAGCTTCTTTATTTTACCTTTATATCTTAACTCATTAAGGAAACTTAAGTGCTGTATTTATTGCTACTGACATTTCATCAATGCCAAGGTGAATGAGATCTCACTTTTGCGAATCCCCACAACTCTCATTAGTGAACAATAACGATTCGTATACAAACCCAGAAGTGTCTAGGAAGAAAGAAGATATGTGATGAACCGTGGTTTGAACAATAAATCTCTGGCTGTCTGATGACAGTTTGACTGTTGTATGTTAAATAGGGCTTTATAAACAGAAATGCAAAAGACCTGTAACAACAGCATGTATCACTAATAGACTGAGGTATAATCAAATTTGTTTAAATTCACATGATTTGTAAGCCAGCAGTGAAGATCAAAAGAGACTTATGTTCATACCACTCCATCCTGTCACATCATTTATTAACTTTTTCCTGCGAGCAGAGAAAACCTGCCCCCAGTTTCGTTATTCTGCTGTTCTCAGTGCCACTTACCATTTCCCAGAAAGGGATCTGCTTTCCAGACACGAAGATGGAAGGAATGAGAGCAAAACATGCAAACGGTCTCCTGCTGTCGACTGAGAATGCTGTAACTGCAAATGCCAGTCGGGGCTCCCAGGCCAGCTTGAGTCAAGCAGAGCGCTGAAACCTTGGGTAGGAAACCAATTTCAACCCCCAAAACTGAACTCAACACCCTGTTAAAAACACATATGCATGCGACAAAATTTTTCTCAATTTTAAGTGCTTGTAACACAGCCCTGGCCTTACTGCTGTGCAGGAATTGAATCGGAAGGGATGGATGGAGGAAGGCAGGGTCGCACAACACCCTGTGCACGTTGAGGTGTGCCAGGACAGGTACGGCGGCTCCTCGCCCCGAGCACTGTCACCCCGCCAGGATGGGGGGGTCTCGGGGCGGCAGTTTGGGAAGCGGACGCTGTTGGGTGCCCACTACCTACCTTGACCCGTGCTTGAAGCCCCGGTCACTCAGGGGTTGAGCACCAGCTTGTCCATTCTGCCGCAGCAGAAAAAATGCAAGTGAGATCTGTAAAAATGTGCAATGAATTATTACGTTCTGCAGCCTCTCCGAGAAGGTGCGCGCTCAAAAAAAGCTCCAAGAAGTGAGACAGCTTTTTGTCAGTCGCCTCACGCTTTATCCTCAGAAGGGAGTAGGTGCAGATGCAGCCACGACCCTCTGTCTCTGCACCAGGATTGCAGAAAAGCAGTTCTTCTGTTATAACATTTAAAAAAAAAAAAAAAAAAAAAAGGAAAATAAGCATCCAAAGTCAAGCTATGATCTCAAATACCATCATCACACCCAATCTACTGATCTGCCTTTGTCTTCTGAACAATGTGCACAAATCCTTTCCTGGGGAAATAAAAAGCTACCTATGCCTTTGATTTTCACCTCCAGAAGGAGCCCTACACAAGTCCCTCATCACCCTCCCATCCAGCCCGAAGTGCAACACTCGGCTCTGAAAGCTCTTACGGCGTGCTGGCTGATGTGGAAAAAAGATTGAACAGAGAAAAAGATGGAACAGAAGCTCTGCCAAGAGGGGACAGAAGTCATTTTGCAGGATGACTTCTGGTTCATATTGATGTGTATATATAGGCATAAACAAACACACACATNTGACTTTCTACCAGCTCCAATATTTACAGTGAAGAATCTGCCCTTTCTCAGTACAACCACTTCTTCTTTACAGAGGCTTAGATTATTTTTTATTATTATTATTATTTTCATTCTGAGGACTGTTTTCTCATTTCACCAGACTAGCCCGCTGTGCCTGTATTGTTGAACAATCCCTCGCAAAAATTACATAGGAAATCATCTGTTGTAAGGGTGTGGATGAGAGCCATGGACACCGGGGCAAAGTCTCTCCAAAGTCAAGCACAGAAGACCAACATCGTCTAACAGCTATGGCAATACTGAATTGTTTTCAAATTCACCACGCGATTCAAGTACCGTAGCCAACAGGCTGAAGATTATACACAGATAAGGGGCAATCTGCGGTTACACCAGATATTGATAGAATTTAAATGGAAGACTGTATTTAAAAATAGACACGTCATTCTGTAGGAAGAGATAGTTGGGGGTTGGGTTGCAATAAAATGCTTATGGATGCTTCCGAACCGAAAATGCCGTGGATGATAATGTACGGAAGCAATGTTAAATAACAAGTTAATTCATGTATCAAAAAAATTGTGATAGCTTCTTTATTTTACCTTTATATCTTAACTCATTAAGGAAACTTAAGTGCTGTATTTATTGCTACTGACATTTCATCAATGCCAAGGTGAATGAGATCTCACTTTTGCGAATCCCCACAACTCTCATTAGTGAACAATAACGATTCGTATACAAACCCAGAAGTGTCTAGGAAGAAAGAAGATATGTGATGAACCGTGGTTTGAACAATAAATCTCTGGCTGTCTGATGACAGTTTGACTGTTGTATGTTAAATAGGGCTTTATAAACAGAAATGCAAAAGACCTGTAACAACAGCATGTATCACTAATAGACTGAGGTATAATCAAATTTGTTTAAATTCACATGATTTGTAAGCCAGCAGTGAAGATCAAAAGAGACTTATGTTCATACCACTCCATCCTGTCACATCATTTATTAACTTTTTCCTGCGAGCAGAGAAAACCTGCCCCCAGTTTCGTTATTCTGCTGTTCTCAGTGCCACTTACCATTTCCCAGAAAGGGATCTGCTTTCCAGACACGAAGATGGAAGGAATGAGAGCAAAACATGCAAACGGTCTCCTGCTGTCGACTGAGAATGCTGTAACTGCAAATGCCAGTCGGGGCTCCCAGGCCAGCTTGAGTCAAGCAGAGCACTGAAACCTTGGGTAGGAAACCAATTTCAACCCCCAAAACTGAACTCAACACCCTGTTAAAAACACATATGCATGCGACAAAATTTTTCTCAATTTTAAGTGCTTGTAACACAGCCCTGGCCTTACTGCTGTGCAGGAATTGAATCGGAAGGGATGGATGGAGGAAGGCAGGGTCGCACAACACCCTGTGCACGTTGAGGTGTGCCAGGACAGGTACGGCGGCTCCTCGCCCCGAGCACTGTCACCCCGCCAGGATGGGGGGGTCTCGGGGCGGCAGTTTGGGAAGCGGACGCTGTTGGGTGCCCACTACCTACCTTGACCCGTGCTTGAAGCCCCGGTCACTCAGGGGTTGAGCACCAGCTTGTCCATTCTGCCGCAGCAGAAAAAATGCAAGTGAGATCTGTAAAAATGTGCAATGAATTATTACGTTCTGCAGCCTCTCCGAGAAGGTGCGCGCTCAAAAAAAGCTCCAAGAAGTGAGACAGCTTTTTGTCAGTCGCCTCACGCTTTATCCTCAGAAGGGAGTAGGTGCAGATGCAGCCACGACCCTCTGTCTCTGCACCAGGATTGCAGAAAAGCAGTTCTTCTGTTATAACATTTAAAAAAAAAAAAAAAAAAAAAAGGAAAATAAGCATCCAAAGTCAAGCTATGATCTCAAATACCATCATCACACCCAATCTACTGATCTGCCTTTGTCTTCTGAACAATGTGCACAAATCCTTTCCTGGGGAAATAAAAAGCTACCTGTTCCTTTGATTTTCACCTCCAGAAGGAGCCCTACACAAGTCCCTCATCACCCTCCCATCCAGCCCAAAGTGCAACACTCGGCTCTGAAAGCTCTTACGGCGTGGTGGCTGATGTGGAAAAAAGATTGAACAGAGAAAAAGATGGAACAGAAGCTCTGCCAAGAGGGGACAGAAGTCATTTTGCAGGATGACTTCTGGTTCATATTGATGTGTATATATAGGCATAAACAAACACACACATCACATACATACAAGGCCTTTGTCTTGATTTCTCTGTGTAGGTGTACGTATATACATGCATACACACAGTTAGGATGCAGGGCACATCTCACTGACCTTCTCACTCATTTCTGTTAGAAAACTGTTTAGGAAACCCTCTGTTCAGAGCTGGGAGGAGACAACAGCAGAAGTCTGGGTGCTCTGGGGCCATCTCCACGCCTCAACACACACAAATACGAGCGCAGACCACGGTGGTCCAAACCTACGGAGATAAAGACGTGCCATCAGCCAGGAGGACATGGCGAAGACAAAGAGTTCAAAGGCAGCAAGTTCTTACATTGCAGAAGGAAAATGTCTAAAGCAATCTACCTTCAAACAAGATCTTTCCAGACGCAGGCAACAAGCACTGGAAACTCTTCATATTGGCTTCATCTGAGGGAAAAGCTGATGGCACCAAGGGAAGCATTTGTCCTCCCAAGTAATGCTTCAGTGACAGGATCTGAACATATTTTTGTGAAAGGGGGAAGGTGAGAGTGTTACGGTGGTTAAACGCTGTGCCCCTGCTCCGCAGGAAACTTCCAGAGGTTGTAAAACTCTCAAACACTGACCTTACAATCCAGAAAATGAATAAAATTAGGAAATCCCCAAGCAGAGAAGCAGCAAAGAAACCACAATTTTCTTTGTGGAGAATTATGAATAGTCTTTGGATTGGTGAGTGTAATGCATATTACACATTGAGCATCCAATGTGTAATATCCAAAAAAGGCTTTCAACCTCCCCCATAATAAGGAATATTTCCTTCTCAAGAGTCCCCCTGAGACAAAGAACTCTTCACACACAAATCACGACATGATCAGTGGCCCCCAGAGCTCCAACGCAACGCCAGGTAAAGGAAAAGGAGTAGCTCTGACACAGGGCAGTAGCTAAATGCACTTTTAACGTATTTAGCCATCTATAATTATTAGTGTCTCTCAAAAATACGTGTATTTTTGGACAATTTCTTGGCAACATCTGAATAAAGCAGCTTTTGGGAGAGAATCTGTGTCCTTTTTTGGTAAGGGAGAGTTGTATAAGAGCCCTGCTGAGTTTTGGGCAGCAGCCCATGCACTTTGGGCTATCCCACTGGACCATCTCAAAGTAACTTGTAAATTAGGCTGTTAAATAATGCTGCTAACGAGACCATCTTTGTGTTCTTTCCCATGAGCTGATCTAAGCAATTTGGGACTTGCAGTATAAATTAAGACTTCAAAAGCCACAGGCATGCTGAAGGAAGGTGCCTGGGATAACCTAAAGCCCTCTAAATGGACATTTTTATTACCTTGGTGACAGTGTATTTTTCCTTTCAGGCAAGACTTTCCCATCCCTGTGGAGCAGCACACTTGGGCTGTGACCTGCTGGAGGGGGCTCGTGGGAGCCTCTTGCTGCTTTGGGTCCTGACTCGAAAAGGAAGGACGGCGTCACGTCCCACCTCAGTGCATCTCTGGATGCAACTAAATCATACCCGTGCAAGGGAAGCCGCACAAACACTGCAGAGCATCTCTCATCTTTGTTTTTTGATTGCAATTGTACGCGTTCTAAAAATCCTTTACGTGCAGCCTTGATTTCTGATCAGGTCGGCATCCCTCCAGGCATGGGGAAAATCCTTAACTCTTCCTGCCCAGTCGCCGGGTTTTTACAACATTTGGACAGCTAGCGTGAAACGGTTACTTTGCAAGCTGCTGATCTAACATCTATTTTTCTTATAAGGCAGTCAACGATAAATTTCACCCAAGTGAAAATAAATGCTTAAACCTCTTTAGAGTTATAAGTAACGCTGAAGTCACTGGTAAAGGACAGAAGCCCAATACTTTGAGACCATCTGAATTTACATAAAGAGCCTTGCCATCTTCTGGTACCTCTCCTTCACGTTAGGCAGGATTACTCCTCAAGTGATTCACTGAAACCAGGGGCTTTAAGTACCTCAAGGAGTAAAAGACCGTGAGCATGCATCAGTACGCTACAATCAACAGGATCAGAGTGCTCACTCAACATAAGCAAGCGCATCGAACTCCAGCCTTTAACTGAGCGTACGTTACTCTCAGGGGGCAGTTCCACAGCTTGAAAACGTCAATGAGAAGTTTTATCCCACTGTATGCCTCTTCCTGAACTTTCTCTCGCCCATCTTTTTTGTAACATTCTTTTCCAACCTTCAAATCAACCCAAATCTATAATTTTGGTCCAATAAGTAATTAGGGCATAAATAATAATTTAGTAGTTTGAATGTAGTTTAATATGGTTTTCCAAAAGCTGGTGCACCATGAAGCATGGCTTGCTCCCCTGGCAAGAGCAAGCAGCCAAAGTGTCCTACACCAAATTCTTACTTATGACTGGAGGGATGATGAATTACCTTTCTGTAGGAGAAAGTGTAAAAGGTCTTTGGACCAACTAAATGTCTAAACAACTTCTTCCAGCTATGAAGTAGACAGAAATTTTTCCCTTATTAATTACTTTTTCCAAAGTCTCTTCATAATTTCTCCCACTGTTTTAAGTCAAGCGTTCATGTCAAGTTCTTTTGATCTTCCTCCTCAATTACAGTGAGCAATTACCCCCTCCACCGGGCTCCTCAGCCACCTAATCATTCTTATCTCTTCCTTCTCCCTCAATCTAATCCTTTTGGCTTTTTGGAAGCTCACTATTAAGACAGTGCTGCATGTTTCCCAGGAATTCAGCAATGATATGTCACACCAAGGACTCCATAGACATTAGCCTTCCCTCTCATTTGCCCTTCAATTAATTTCAGAGACAAGGTGCACCGTATCACGACTAGGATCTCATGCCTCTAAGGGGTCTTAAAGCCTCTGTCATCAAAAATGTGTTTGCTCTGATATCTGTATTTATAATTTTCCCTCCCAGCTAAAGAGTATTCAATCATTCCTCCCGAAGCGATTAGCGCTGCAAAGCCCTCGTTCAGAGCACCCCCCGTAGAGCCGAGGCATTTTTAGCCGACTGCTTGACACGCGCAGAACCCTCCCTCCCCTTCCCCATGGCAGCTCAATAGCAGCTGACAAGGTGATGAAGCAGGAATCTAAAACGTATGCATTTTTAATGTGCATTAAAGCTTGCGGAGTCCTAGGGAGTCTCAGAAGGAAACTTGTGTCCTTCCTAGCGAAGGAGAAAATGCCAGACCGTGTTTGCACAGAGACAGACCTCCTGAAACTGATCCCAGCGCAGGCACGCTGTTCCTCATAACAGCGTCCTGTTGACCAGCACTGCAGCCCATGAGACATTTATTGGTTCCCAGCCCTGAGGACACCTCTTCAAATGTGTCTTTTTGATGGCAGGCAAACTATGGTCTTCTCATCTCAACAAGCGTTGGGTTCCCAGATGGGGCTGAGCACGCAGAGCAGCACTGCTTGGTGCAAACAGCACGTCTGGCACACCTCAACCACATAGCATGTCATTTCTTGCACACTCACAAGCGCCTCTCACGTGCATGAGCACGGTCTCGCTGAAGCCAACGCTTTGGATGAACCACTGGCTTTTTGAGTGACTTCCCAGGAGCGCAGCAGCCCTGGAACAACCTGCAGAAACCACGATCATGCCTCGTGCCAACCCAGGCAGCTGCATCTTTCCTCACCACCAGGATAAAGAAGATACCAGTAACACATCTGTGCCAAGCAGGGACCGCGTTAAAAGAGCTGGTTAACGGCAGCGACTCCGAACTTTAAACAGGAGCCACAGCTGGCTGCACTCCTCTAAAGCAAAGGGCACAGTCTGCCTTGTGGTGACAAAAAGAAAATCTTTCGTGAAGCATTAAAGCCGTGGTGAAAACTAAACCATTACTTCCAAGCTTCTACACTTCCACATGTTCCTTCTTTAAAGATGGGACACGTAATGGGATTTAATTTTTTTTTAAATATAATTAATAACCTAATCTTTGTAACAAGAAATTTTGTAGTAGGTCAAGAATTAGTGAGGGAAATAGAATAATATTTATTCAAAAACTGTACTGTTCATCCATCACTTCTTGTTTTCAACCGCTAAATGAGTGCCTAAAAAAAAAAAAAAATAGCATTCTGCCTCATCGCATGCATCAAGTTCATAACTTTCAATATCCACAAAATTCAGGTTTATTTCTGCTGGAAAAAATAGTTGCAAGCACGTTAGCTTCTTCAGATTGTTATTATGCAGAAGAACAGTAACTACTTGGACTGTGTCTAATACACTTGAATTGAGACGACTGGAAAAAATATTACTTGCAGAAAAAATCTGTAGCATCTAAAAAGCGGATATTTTCATTTAAATATTTAGAGAATGTGTAAACAGAAAAATTGTATTCCACTGTTTTCTGTTCAATCATTTACCACTTTTTCTTTTTTTCCCTTCCATTTTATCACTGAATATGAAGAATAGGAGAAAGGCAACGACACAGGCTAGACCCCAAGAAGAGATTATAATCCCAAACAGGGATTATAACGGATAGCAGGGATTATAACGGATAGCTCTTTGCTGGCAGTCATTGTTTTCCAGTTGCTCTTGCCGATTAGCTCTGATGGGCCAGAATCACCCCAAGGTGCGATTTTGGTATCTAACCCTACGAGGCACAACCACGCCAAGCACGGCTCTGCAAAGCCTTTCACACCAAGGATGTTCCCCTTCCTGTAGGCACGCAATTCGGAAGCTGGCACCTTTGATATTTTAAAAGCAAACATCGTTGATCCCAAATACTCAAGTTCTGGCATTAGGATCAGGGAAAAAAAAATAAAAAAAAAAAATCACTATGTTCTTCATCAGACAAGAATTCTTCCTTCCAAATAATAATTCACTGAATTGTTTTAAGTATGGATGCTGAATCCAGCAATGTAAGAATTTATAGTCACAGTCAATACATCAGTTAATTTCCTAATTTGAGAAGAATTTCTGCTGAATAAAACATGCAAAAGCAATAAAATGCATGTTATTCGAAGACAGACTGGTTAATAATCCACTCTGTTTCTGTGTCCTTTGTCTCATTACAAGTATTCTGTTTGCTGCATTCATTTGTTAATTGTTGGGCTTCCGTCATCCCGCTCCAGCCCGAGCCATCCTTTCGTGGCATCCAGCCCTGGGAAGAGGAACAGCCCTGGGAAGGACTTTCCATAGCGGGGGTGTATTTCCACATGCACCTGCAGTGGGAAAAACTGGATTACGACAATTCTGCGATTCCTGAGCCGGTTCCCAGCGGTGCGAGGGTGAACAGGAGCCATGGCAGGAGGCAGCGCTGGGGACCCGGCCGCTGCTCCTTCCTGGCCCCTCACCGAAGGGGGAATTGCTGCAGTGACCTTCACCATTCCAGCTTTGCACTGAAAATGGGGTTTAAAATTTTTTTCCCCATAGATTTGGGTTTTTTTTTTTTTTTTTTTTTTTTAAACCCATGAAGCGGGCAGTCAGCTGATCCAAGCGTTCTGCTCTCAAATAAAGATTTGATTTCACACCGCGCAGATGTACTCCAGTTGAGTCACTGCCAGATTTTAATGATAATCTCTCTTAAGAGCTATTTAGCAAGGTAGAGGTGAAGCCTTGTGCTGCAGCAGAACGCAAACCAGATGCTGTTTCCGCCTGATTTTTCAATCACGCAGTTCCAACCTTCACCTCTTACTTGACGTCGCCCTTCTGAGCCAGGCTGCAGCAGGGCAGGAGCCAGCGGGAAAGCCATTTATAAACACCCGAGTGACCTCCATCGTTTGCATCTTAAACTGAAATCCTCCCGGCGCTGCTCCATGCCCTAACCATCAGAGGAAAGACGGACCCCGCAGAAGTAGCTAACAAACGAAGCACGCGAACGTACACACATGTAGACGTATATTCTGCAATACCCTATGGATAAACCGCAGATTTTCAGGGAAACCACAGGAGGAAAAATTAACTTTAACTAAAGCAAATCCACTGGTGCTGTAACGCCTCCTCCTGCGATCAGCCGACGCTCCCACAACCGCATCCTGAATTCGGTCTTTTCCTCGAGCTACTCACCTGCTGCAGGAACAAGGCTTCGGAGGAAGAGAGGAAGTTCAGATTAGGTGGTGTTTATAGTTTTTCTTGGCACGTGAATATCGGCTGTTTCTTAGAACCTCACGCCACCAAATTGATTTAATACTTACAAACCCTTGCAAGGAAATAATAAAGCAAACACAGGAATTTACAGAAGATGTAAAAGGCAGTTATAATCACAGATATCTCGGCAGTAACACCACATAATTTTTACGTCATCTTTCAATCGCAGTTCCCTTAATGCATCCTGGAAAAATAAGGACCGCATCAGTCACGGCAGATTTAATAGCCAGGTAGATTTATATTGGAACAAAGCCAGAGGCAACTTCACACGTACAATAGCAGTGTTTGGATTATTTTAAGTACTATTACCTAGCTCAGTTTTGTTTTTAAATTGTATTAACAACCCCAGGAAATTCTGCAGTGTCACAGACCCCGTAAGGGGGGGAAAAAAAAACCAAAACCAACCATATATATCTCAGTGTTACCAAAAGCACTTACTCCAATGCATTTATTAAAATAAAGCTGGCATTTTCCACCTTGTGTGTGCTTAATTAACAGCAGGGAGTTAATTGATATCTCTTGCCCGCAGGCAGGAGACAGGCAGGAGCCGGGGGCCGAGCTGATGGGGTGGGTGGTGTTGGGGCAAAGGCAATACCCACAGATTTGGGGAGATGATATTGGTGGATGTTATTCAGCCTCTTCTTTAACGGTACCAGGGAGTGAATAGCAGAAGAAAGTCTGCCATTAAGTAAGCCCCCGTTAAAACCGACAGTCGGATTTATTTCCGCCGAGCGTGCACGCCAAGCAGAACAACGGCTTCTCACTGCACAAAACCGATGTTTGCTCCCCAGCGCGTCAAAACATCGCTTTATTGGGCTGTGGCTGATTAGGCCACGCCAGCGGTTTGCAATGAAACCCGTCGGTGCCCTTTGCAGCTGGCAAAGCCAGGCAGGCGGCTGGCTCACACGCGGCCACCTTATGGGCTGCGTCGGAGGGGACGGGGGCTGAAGAGAGCAGAAAAACCTCACCTACCTCAGCAAGAAAGGGCAAGTGAATAAAAACCAGCTTGCGGGTGCTTCCTCTGGTCGGGAGGGGAGGTCTCACAGGCTCCACCGTGCTCCCCAGCTCCGAGGTTTCAGTGGCTTACGGAGAACTCACCTCCAACGTTTCATGTCCCCTCCCCACCGACTCATAACCAACAGGTTCTCCTTGTGCTGCACTCCTAGAAAGTTCAAACTTGTTAGCACAACTTCTTACCGAATTTTCAAATCAACATGTGCAAACAGAAGAAAGCTATCCCCCCCAAAAGCGGCGTTCAGCCATCCCCCTGTTACCAGTGATGGGTGGGTGCCAGGAGAGGGGGGTGGTACCCCCCTCCTGCGTAAAGGGGCCAAACTGCAGAAAGGGGCCAGCAGCTCATAAACAACCTCAGAAATTCTGTTTGATGAACCGCGGGGATGCGGCGCGGAGGGGATCCTGCAGGGGAAGAGATTTGCATACAAGCACATTCAGCTCATTTGTTGCTCAGGAAAACTCAAAAGCGAGCCCCTCATCTGAGCCACCCCACCCCTGTGCAAGCTCGCTGTACATTGCAATCTACTTACATGCTTCGGAGGGATATGATGGTGCCTGTTAAATATTGTATTGGGATGTTCTTTTGACAGAGTTAAGTTGTAGAATTCAAGTCCCATTAAGGAAAAAAAAAAAAATTTTTTCAGTTGCAGAGAAATACACGTAGCAGCAGCCAAGGGAAAAATTTTGCTTATGAGTTCAGTTCTCTTACTGTAACTTCCCAAACCGAGATTTTAATACTTTGACATTTGAGATGAGAAGCTTAAATGAACAAAAAAAACCAACAAAAAAATACAATTAGTGACAACATCTGTTCCCTTTTCCATTACAGTCTTCCTAAAAGCACAGACACGACAAACCTACATCGACTTCCAGCCCTTGCACGGGGGGAACCACACGCACCACGTTGCTGCTGCCAACAGACGTAGCAGAGCCTCTCGCTAGTGACAAATTAACGACTCTTCCACTGACGCTTTCTCATAAAAAGCAGTTTTTGCACTAGGGCTTCCCACACCCACAGTCAGCCCATCAGCTCTACTACATGTAATTACGAGTTTGGAGGACGGGCAGTAGACCACTTCCACCTTCACACCATCACAGCTGCAATGGGGGGAAGCAAGAAAAATCCCTATTTTCTACTGCTTTTGTGGTCATAGTGACACATATGTTGGATCCTGCCCTCTCTGAGGAGGGCAGGGAACAAGCAAGTCTGTTACCCCACTGATGGCTGAGCAACGGATTTATCCACAGCCTGCTGAAGGTGCCATTATAGGACACTTGCCTCACACGTGGGTTCAAGTACCTCCTCTACTACAAATTTCCTACATAACCCAGGACCAAGCAGTTAGCTGTGGTGTCCCAACTTGCCCTTCACCCTGGGAAGCAGGAAAGTGTTTAATCATCTTTAATTTATCTTACATTACCATGGTTCCCAGCTTGAGGTTGTACACAGACCTGGCTGATTTGCTAGAGCAACCAAAAGAAAGGGTTAACTTTGGAGCAGGCTTTTGAAATATTATCTCCAGCTCTGGGAAGCGTTATTGGAGATGCAGATTGATTAGGGTTCAGCGCAACCTCGGCAATAACATAAAAAGCCCACGGTTCTCTTGAAGATCTAAAGATCATTTGGCATAAAAACATATGAAAAAATTTGTTTGCAATATTCATGAGTGGCTCAGTGACTTAAATACTGGGGAGGGGGGCAATAAATAAGGCACCAGGAGCTGTAGGCAGCCCTATATTCTAGTGCAAGATCCAGGCCAAGATGGAATATCTGCTCTCAGCTGGAAAGCAATCGGGCACCCAACAGGAACCCAAACAAAACCTCACTAATCTCAGATACCGACTTTTATTACAAAAGTCTCTCTCAAGACCATTGGTGGATAAACTTGAGAGGCAACTCACTGCTGAGTCAAAACATTTCCAGGGTTTTGGGAAAAAGCTGAGACAAGAAAAGGCCTTCTTCATCAGCGCCCATTGCCGGAATCCATTGAAGAGGACACGCGTTCATATTTCTTGACCTCTAGGGACACACCAGGTGGTCACAAATAACAGAAGTGATTCAGCAGACAGGCAGGGGAGCATTCCTCTGCACCGGCTTTGCAGACCTCCAGCTCCATGGGTAAATCCGTGAGACTAACGTGCACATTAATACTGGTTTAGTAAATGGTTTTCAGCCACTCTGCAAATGTCTTTTCAAATCGGAAGTTTCCAAAACCCTCAAGTACCTTCCTATTGAAATAAAGTGCGAGGAGGACACTTGACCATTTAACTAGTGATGTTTCCAGATGGAAAGTTAAAATTAGCATGCATTCATGTGTCTCACTTAAGCCACTAATACGAGCAGAGTTGTGTTGAATTTCACCACCCACATGGAAGGAAACCAACTTTTTTATTCTCTGCCATGGTTTGTAAAATTTATTTCAGAATTTTAGCTGTGTTGGGTATTTTCAGATTTGGTACATGGCTTCTGCGATAGCATGACAGCTGTCATTTGTATGTTTGGGGTTTGGTTTTTTGAGGGTTTTTTTGTTTGGTTAGTTGGGGGTTTTTTTTTGGAAGCCACAGATTTCTCTGTCCTCTCCACACACTCTGCTTTGGTGAACACAGCAGTTACAGGACCAGCGTCCAAAGACATTATGGGTCTTTTTATGCATTGCCTCCTTCATCGCGCTTACAACAGGTTTATCTTGCTGAACAAAGTGAACTACAAGTACCTCGGAGTCATGAGAGACAGCAGAGGCAGCAACTTATCTTCAGACCGACGAGCCTTCCAGACACCCTTTGGGTTTTCCAGGATAATAAATGAGATGTGGCCAGGAGCTCGTTTCCACTCGGACAGAGATCAGCGTGCAACCCATTTGTATCGTTTCCACTTAAAGCAAATGATGGCTATACGCTCTTCCAAAAAAAAATCCCAGCCGAATAAAACGCACGTCACCTGCAACCTTAAAGTTGATAGCTACTCCATTTATTTTTCCCTCCTGATTTATATCCCTTTAAATCAGTGGCCTGAAATTACAGCCTTCCCACAGGCGCACAGATCCCGTAAATTTCTGACTTTTAATACTACTTTATTTCAAGACTGACAAACAGTACGCCTTGTCAGAGCGGGTAGTTAAGAAAGTTATACTTGGTGTCATCGGATGGCGCAGAAAAGTACTTTCCTGGTGCCTCTGCCCCCATCCCTGCTGGGCAGGGGTCCCCAAGAAAGCCCAGGCTGGATTTGGGGTGCACCGCTATGGCCATGGCAGCGATGAAGCTCAGCTGGACCATAACCCCCCCATTCCTACCGCCTGCCGCTGCTCCTGCGCGAGCCCCCCTCGCTTGGGACTCACCCTGCTACCCTGCGCACAGACCCACCCTTCCTCCCCTCCGCATTTAGGTCAGTTGTGGAATTTAATAGTACAGTAGAAATGTAACTCTGAAGAATCAACGGTATCTGTCAGGCTATTTAATTCTGGTTACAATGGAGCCAAGGGCTGCACATGCGCTGGGTTTCTATTACAGATGGAAAGACTTTGTATGCGGGTAAGGTGCCTTCTCCCTGAATTATTACTCTGCAACTCCTCTCTCTGTGAAAGTCCTGACCTCTAGAAGTCAAACCCTGGGCAGGAGAGCTTTAGCCTTTATTACCATGCTCCTTGTAGGGGAATGAATTACCTTGTGATACCTGAAGCGAGTAGGCTGGTTTAAGGTTCCTCCTTCAATCCGCTTCATTTTCAGCGGTGTTTGAACAGACCATTGCAATTGTTCTCTCTATATATTTTCTTCAGGAGTTTCATGCCAGTTGTTGGAGAGATGCTACGCGAGATAAGACTGACTTTACCAAGTGCTTTATATCGTAGCGATCCCACTGCCTGACTCATTTCAACAACGCTCACACTCAAGCAGGACCTCCCCCAGTGTGAGAGGAGCCTTGGACAGCCAGACACCTTCTTGCCCAAGGAGCTAGCACACGCATCAGGGGAAAGCATTCTGCTGCGGGTTTGGGGTGTTTCAGCTCTGGTTGCTCTTTGGAAACTCACCCAATAAAACTGCTGCCCGATGGCGTGTCCACATCAAGCTCACAGGCAGGAGAACCCCCTTGCAAGCTGGCAGTAAAACAGGGTCATTCTCCCCCTCTTTGAGCTCACCAAAGCCATTCCCATCACCAGGACCTTCTCTGTGATGCTGGAAGTTTTTTTGCCAAGTGCTGGTTGAGTAAGGGAGAAGCGAGAAGACGTTAAAGCTCAGAACCCGTTGCCCTCATCCTGGGGACACAGAGGGCTCAGACACCCACCCATAACCCCCGGGTGGGAGCTCCTGGGGGCTTCCCCACTTTGTCCACAGAAACAAGCACCAGTGGCTGGACGCAAACCTTGGCTATCGGCTTGCACTTTGCCAAAAGCCAGCAAAGCTCAGCTCAGGCAGCAACTGGGGCTTTCTTTAAATGTCATTTTTAATATTTAATCACCCTGGATGGCCTCAATATTTACAGGATAAGCCATTTCATTGGGAAGTTAAATATATAGCCCAGATATTTAAGGAAACTGATTCAGAGCCACATAAATGTAATTGCACTTAACGTGACCTGGGAATGAAATCGCACGTGGTACCTTTTTTTTTTCCTGCAGGATGTTTAAAGCCCATTTTGAATACATTATGCTCAGGGAACCTCTTTCAGTGTGTTGCCTGGAGAGACTCCACTAATGCTGAGTTGTGCAAGCAATCCAAAGCACCCAGGCTTAAAAGAGGAAGTAATGAAAAGTATGTATGATTTACTACATTATATATATATACACACACGCACACGCTTTACTATACTATATATATGTATGTAGTGGAGCTTTTGTAAATTTACACCTGTTTGCTGAAGCAGCCTATTAAAAATGCATTTCCCAAAAACCAAAACAAAGAAAGGCAATAATAGTAAGTGAAAGAAAGGCAATAAGAAGGAGTAATATGTAATACTATTTTTATAACAGCAAAGACGCATAAATATCCTGATATTAAGCAATTATTGAGTGCTTTTCTATTATTTATCTACACATCAAACTGTTTCAACCCAAGCTACAAACTCCTCGCACAGATATTTGCTCTGACAGGAGCGGCATCTTCCCTGCCTCCCCACCTCGCAGCATCCAGCCCCGTCCCACACTTGTGGTCTTGACCTTGGTCACCCCACCAAGCAAGCTGCTCCGGGATGAGAAGAGGTTTTGCTTCAAGCACCAAAACAAGCTTTAACGCTCTCTACGGAACAGTTTCTTTTCATAAGGAGCAGGGAAACACAAGCTTTTGACTTCGATTAATCAAGAACTGAAGCAAAACGACCATCTGTGCCAACGTACGGTCTGCAGATGGTTTTGTTAATGATTTTGGGCCCTTGTCTTCCAATAGCATTTTTCCACACCGGACCAGAAAAATTCAAGCCAAAGGTAGCCCAGAGTGGCCCATTTTATCCCCCTCTCTGAATTTCTACAAGGAATATCCCAGCCCATAAGCTCATATCCCAGCCTTCTTCCTCAAAGTTGTGGGTTCTGTTTTCTCCCATAAATCCCTCAAAAATGGCAAGTGAGCAGCTGGAAGAGGCCCGGTTTCACCTCTCATTTTGCCATAAGTGAACCCATAACTTACAGAAGTATTTAGGAGGGGAGCAGAGATCCCAGCATGCAGCCAGCCCTCCCCACGTGCTTCGGGGTTAGACATCGTGATGAATCAAGACAAGAGCAAGGAGAACAACGGGAGCCCTTTTTTCCAGTCATAATAAATGAAAGCAGAAGGGTATTTTTTCTTTCAAGTTGACAACCCAATAACACAGCAACGCGGTCACAAATCATCGTGCCAAAGAGGGATTTCTAACCCCTGCCAAAGCTCTGCTCTGTTTGTGGAAGCCGTATGTATGATACCTCTCAGCATACACCCCAGAGAGTAATTTTTTTTTTTCACATCAGAAACAAAAACACCACCACGGTTTTGACCCACTATTCAGCCATAGACCAAGGAACACATGTAATGTATTCTTCTCCATATCAAAGCAAAATAACTCAAGTAGAGCAGATGATTTCTATTTGCCGGGGGTGGGGTGGCGTGTTGGGAAGGAATTCAAGTTTGCAGAGGAGCCTCCCACCATGGCTTGGCCACACTGGGCTGGTTGCCCGCACAGCAGGACTTCCCTGGAAAAAAAAAAAATCACTGCAGGAGGATCCCCCTCGCTTAGGAGCCATAACAGCAACTGTAAGGGCTTCCAAACCCATCCCCAGTATTTCTGGGGAAAGGGGAGATGCTGCACAGGGCTGGGAAACACACATTATCACCTCTCCCATCTCAGAGAGGTTCAGGCTGAAAAACAACGTGCTCCGTACCCAGCCAAGCGACGTTGCTCCGGATGATTTACCATTACTGGGTTTTATTTAACAGGGATGCAGAAAACTGTCAAATGTTTTATCGCCCATGGCAGTTAGGGCATGATACATGCTGATATTAGCTGAAGATTATAAGGCAATAGCATAAAGTCTTATTGGAAAGAGAATGGAAGCTGGAAATCTTGGCTAGCGATCACTCCTACCTTTGTAATGAGTTTCTGGACCAGTAGGGGTGAAATTGCGTGCCAAAAACAACTTATAATTTATCCCTTGTTTAAACACATACTGGCAACCCAATTATTATTTTCAGAATCACAGAGTTTGACTTATCAACATATTATTGAACAAGAGCTTTCTCTCCTTTCACAACATAGCAGAGCGTGCTTTTTTGGGAACCCAAGCTGAGCCCCACAGCTGGGTACCGGCAAAAAGGCACGCAGCACCTACGGGCACCGGGACGGGCCGACCAATCCCAGACCCCACTCCTCCCCAAGACAAGGATGCTCTTGGTCACCATGTGCTGTGTTGGGAGCAAGAGCGTAGTCCATGCTGTTTATGCCTTTGAACGCAAAGGTAACAGAGCTCAGCAATCGTTGCCAACAAAATCACGGTCATATTCCCCCCAAAATGCACAGATCTGCTGGGGAACTAAACTTAGTCTTCTTGAAAGAATGGGGGAAAGCAAGGTTACCTTCAGAGACACCCATCTAAACAGATAAACGCTTCTTGACCATGGAGATTAATTAACGAGAATGAGCCAGGACCCAAAGACCAGAGACCTGCTGCAGGAAGCAAACCCCCAGGGCACAATGCCACCCCAGTGCTCCACACCATACCCTGAAAGGACTTTACAATTCGGTTTCTCAATCGTCTGTGCATAAATCACAGCTCAGGTTTGTGCCATTCGATTACCAGTTATTTGAAGCAAGGACTACCTTTCAACTCGCTTGTAGCGGTCAGCCCAAGGGATCAAGAGCAGCGTTGGTGTAAGGAGCGGCTGCACAACGAGCTCCCACCCTCCACGAGCATCACGGGGTCTTGCACAGACCAGCTGTATCCACATCCACGGGAGAAACTGCAATCATCTTGAAGCCAAAGGTACAACCTTCTTCGGCTTCCTCAAGTGATGAAGATGAGAGGTGGACAAAAGTAAGAAAAATATTAGCCAGCCCTGATATTTCAGCATAGGATAAAAATATAAGGCATGCTATTTTCCCTGCTACGTTACTATGGTGATTTCACTAAGGACAAAATAGCACGATGTTTAGTAGAGCCGTGGTTATGAACCAAAGCTCACAAGCAAGATACTAATCTGCCCATTAAACAATACCAGGGTTGGTGAATAATAATCAAAAGGCAATTACACAACAGATAGACTATCAGAGCTCACCCCGCTAAGCGTGAAGGTCAAACGCATTACATTAACTAGGGATCTGCTCGCTGAAAACCTGCAACTTGGTATACAAAATCATTACTTCTAGCGGTATTAATAATGAAAAGCCTTGCCAGCACTACTTCATTTACTGGGACCCACATGAAATGCCTGGCATAAATATTGCACTAAATCACATGTAAATTGCCTGTATGCAGTAGATCAAACCATATGAAACTACCGCGCTGTAGAAAATACACATATATACACCTTAACTATACTTTCGCAGTTTATAAAGATGCGGTGAATTTTGCTAACTGTTTAGAGCTCCACATTACTGAGAATTTACGACCCAAGTGTACACATTTTGACAGTTAATGCTGTATTACAAATCACTCTTTCAAGGAAAAGGCATTCATTACACGCGGAGATGCCGTGACTGCTGTAGTTTTGTAATGGTTTCCCTTTTGGGCTCTTTAGGAGTCTTATTTTTGTGCTAGAATATTCTTCACTTGCTTTCTGCCAAAGGGTGAATATCTTCATAAAACTCTTGGACAAACTTGCTGGTGCCATAAATTAGTTTCTCACCAGGAGCAATCCACTCGCACAAAGACAGGGCTGAAGCTCGGGCTGCGTGCTGGGCCATTCGAAGTGCCTCGTGTGTATTTAAAAACACGAGGAAAGGAAAAAGAAACAAAGCTCCCAAAAAGCTCCCAAAGCTCTGGCAGAACAAAGGCTCACCTTGCTGAGCTGGGATGATGTGCTTTGTATTCCTGAACTTGGATCGTTGGTTCATAAACTACTCTTCTCCCACCTTACGAATTCTGTTAGCTTCTCACCCGCTGCTGGAAATGGAGAAATGTAAAGCAGTGTAACTAAATAAATACAAGATTGTCATGGGAGGAGCAAGAAGCAGTCTGCCTTTGGTCACAAAATAGACTGGGATGGAGAGGGAAGAGAAAGATGCTGCTAACTGTTTCTAATCAAAACCCATACAATTTCCATACGATCAACTGCAAGGCATCGCCCTAGGCTGGGGAACAGCTACTCGTAAAAGGGGAAATCACACTGGGTGTTACTAAAGGAGCCTAGACAAAGAGAAACCATGAGACGTTTTGTTGGAATTACAGCCTACAACACAAGCAATAACCTGTTATTTTCTTGTCTAACAGAAGTAACTGCTCTGATACTTTAAAGAATTTATTTCCCCAAACCTCTGCCCTCCCCACATCTTTCCCCCTAATTCATTTTTCCTGGGAGATGCGGGTTCGTACTGCCCGGGCTCCGACCGAGGAGCTTCCTCATCCTGGGGAGACAACACTGAGCTGTGGGATAAATTCTTTCACAGCGAAAATATATGTGATTTCATTACTTGAGTGACAGAAGCCTACTCACTGTTTACACCGGGCCTGCTGTCAAAGCAATTATGCAGGATCAATGCAATACGGCAGCGGGATTTAAATCTTGCCTAGCAGCAAGGCAAAGGAACAGCTTCTTCAGACAGGTCAAACTCATAACACTTTGTTCCCTTTGCAGCAAAGACCAAAGCGCAGTCTCTTTGAAGCCCTTGGTAATGGATCTCTATAAAAATGCTTTTAAAACTCTCTAGCTAGACCATATCGCTGCTTCTTAAATTCTCCCCGGTACCATAGGACGGGTTACAGGCAGCTTTCAGGCTGATGCCCTGGAAGTGCCAGGTTCACCCACTGCAGACCGTGCTCGACAGCCCGAGAGCTCAGCCCGTCGCATCGCGAGCGTGGCTCGGCCGCGGCACTGCGACTGAAGCCGGGGCCAAGCCGGCGGACAGCGATCGCACACACCACCGCGGGGGGGATGAAAAAGATGCCCACGAGTGATTTCTGTCCCCACGACATCAAGCCGTGTCCCTGCACTGTAGAAAACATCTCCATGTTAGCATCGAGGGCAAGAATTTTTTAATAGGACCTGTAAAATTTAAGGTATTTCCAGGAACCCCTGGATGAAAACAAGCTGCACTATAATTATGTTTAAAGTTTACTCTATTTTGTACATGCTTCGGCCAGTTTGCCTCACAACCCCATGCAGCGCAGACGCTGTGACCTTCACACGAGCTGCTGCAACTCAGCCCTTGCTCCAGCACTCCCCATCTTAAAAAACCCCTGATGCCATATGTTTAATGCCTTAAAGCTACAGCGAAGAATCCTCTAAAGACATTTGTAAACTTATAAGCTTCCAGTCCCCCAACTCCATTTTTGTGTACTATCCCCTCCTCCTCTCTTTTTTTTTTTTTTTTTTTTTTTTTTTAAATTGCTGGCTATCATCACCAGTGCCTTCCAGGAGCCCACGGTTGCTGCGGAGCTGCTGCAAGGGTGCGAGGGCTGGCACCATCGCTGCCTCCCGTGCCACGGGTGCTTCAAAACATGCACAGAACATTGCAACCAGAGCAATGGAAACAAAGCGGCTGGAAGCCAGCTGGAAATTCCACTCCCACGGGGGATATTACATATTGATTAATTACCCCAAGCACGTGCCTTTCAGGATGCTCCGTGCGCCGTCGCTTGACCCTCTCCTGGATCCCTCATCCCTCTGGTCCCCAGGACAGGGACTGGGAAACCTTCCCCTGGTGAGGAGACCTGCAGAGACACATCTGCTGCTCTGGGTCCAAAGCTCAACGAACCTTTGTCCATGCCTGGGCTCCGCTGATGTTAATACAGATTTTTCCCTCCTTCCCCAGAAATGCAATAGCTGCTGGTTGAGAAAACGTATTAAATGAAAAAAAAAGTCAGGTTTGACAAAAATGCCTGTACCTGTCACTGCTAGAATTTATCCTTACGGTGACGAATGGCAAACCGCACTATTGCAGGCTCTAAGCAGAAGGGAAACTGGCCCATAGATCATCTGCGCCTTTTGTCATCTTTTTACGCAGCGCTGTTATTTAGCAAGCCCATTTGCGTACCAAAAGGGCATTTTCCTGGGCTCTTCACAACCCTCGCAAAAGGCACTAACCCAAAGAATCTGTAATCTCAGTAAGAGCTGTCAGGAAATTTGGAAAATATCCATAAGTAGAAATACACAAACCCATCAAATTCATCCAAACGTTAAAACAATCACTGTATTTTCAAGCTCTTCAAAATATCTGTTATTCTTACAGCATTCTAACTCCTGGTCTGCTGATACCAGAGTGGTTCTCACTTCACGTTGAAGTTTGGGTCTTGCATTTCCATTTAAAAACTCTTTTCTTGTATAAAGGGTCTCTGAAAGCTTTTATTAAGTATTCAGAAAAGATGCATGCACAGATCCAATTCATAAACTGGTGCAAACATTGCTGTATTTGTCCATCTCTAACACGCAAGGCAGCATGGAATGCTGATTGCTAACGCTTCTCGAATTTTGCTGCAAGTAGGGAAGATATTTCTTCGGTAGTTAAGCTGTAGGTAAAAGCAAGACAGATATCTGCTAATTGCTGGTTTCTGGGGAAATGGGAACTATTTAGATTTGGGGGCTGATGGGCTTTTTTAATTAGCTCATAACACTTCTTCCACGCAGTAAACGGCAAAGACCTTTCTACTTACCAAAGAGCGACGACGCTGGCAGAGGAAAAGCATCAAGATTTTTGTGCAATTCCCAGCCAACCTGGTTTTATCCTGACCACCAACCCCCACACACACGTGGTGTCACGCTCCCTCCCTGCGGCAGCCAGCCACCTAATTTTGGGTATGGGACTGGGAACCAGCAGCATTCTGGAATTTGCAGTCCCAGAAAAATCTGCAGGCAAACAGACCCCCAGGGAGACGAGCAACATTCCCCGGTGCTCCTCACCCGTTCCCTCTCCGCCTGCCCTCCTGGGTGTCCTTTACTTGTGCACTTTGGTGCCCAAGCAGCTCAATATACACCTGAAACAAGCCCCCAGCCTGGCTCAGGAAGACACGAGGACACATTTCTCCTTTCCTCCTCCCTTTCCCCCTTATCTTTAAACCCTGAGGATACCAGCAGCCTCCAAACACTTTTAAGTACAGTATCTGCAGATCTCAGGCGCGGTACAACGGTAGCAAATCGCTTCCATGTCAAAAGATCAAGGCAGCTTTAAAATGGAGGCCAAAGCCTGCAGCAGATACCATCGTAAGCTTTTTCTAGGCTACAGTTTATTTTACGATAAGTCTTAAAACGTCCCTGTCGCTTCTTACAGCCGATGACCTTCATTTAACTCTGCCAGGCTTTACAATTTAAACCAAGATGCAAAACGCCATCCTCGCACCCCCGGGAGCACGCCGGTGGCGATGTGCCTGGCTTGGGCTCTCCCCTCCCGCGCACAAACCCAGTTTTACCCACCGATCTCCTGCAGGAGTGATGCTCCTGCCGTACCAAGCCCCACGCCGCAGGCAGCATCTCCCACCGGCTCTCCGCCTCGGCCCCGGTGTGACCTAGCATCTCCCAACACCCCAATTATACTCTCCAGCTCGTTTTACGCTCTGGCACACAGCGTACGTTCACCAAAACCCAGATCCCAGTGCTTGCTCGTGCAGGCAAATTACATTTGCCCAAGCCACGCACAGAGAGAGGCAGCAGAGGGAATTTCCATTCGGGAGCTCCCAGTGCAGCCTCCTGCGAAGCAAAGCGTTTGCCGAAGCCAGACTTGACCTTCGGAGAATGGCGACGATGGGAGGGAGGGAAGTAAGGATATCATCCCAACGCAACAGCAACGCGGCAAGGTGCGAGGATGGAGGCTAGAGCTCCCCTGCAGCAGATGGTGCAGATGTTCCCTCTCATCCATCTTCCATATGTTCTGACTCAAAACCGAGCAGGGCTTCAGTTTTGCTCCAGTTGAAATCCCTGCTCTCTGCACGCACAGTGCGATGGGCACCAGAGCATCGCACCACCACCCGGGACGGCGTCTCTCCCTCCCCGCTGTATCACCATGGCCCGAGGGGTCATTTTGCCAAGTGAGAAGGTTTTTCTCTGGTATTTTGTCCCTGCAGAAGTCAGGGGGTGAAACTCCTGATTCTCAGCTCCAGGGATTTGCACGCAGATGGGATGAAGGACGTGCCGTGGCATCGGGGGGGGATGCTGGCTGCCGGCACCAGCCCCCCATCCCAATGGCCAAGCATCGCTTGTGGCTTCCTCCTTTCTCCCAGGGACAGCAGGTAATTCCTGAGCCATCCCTCCCCGCAGTAAGCCATCCATCCAACCCTGCCAGGAAACAAGGGATACAAAATTGGATATAAACCACAGCAGCGCAGAGTTGAGCGGCAGTGTAATCCGACTTTAATTGATGATGAGAATATTTATCTGGGCTCTGTCCAATTTGGTATACATAATACCTTGTGCTTTCTCCACACGGATCGATTTTTGCATTGAGTTTATGAGGGGTAATTAATATTCATTCAGAATTAAGTAGAATAAGATTTCCAATGCATGAAGATGTTTATTATTTATTCATATTTAAAGCTTGTTAGATTAATCTATTTTAAATTACCACATGCTGCCAGGCACAATTATTATAATTTATTAGGATAATTTCGGTGGTTTATTTCCTTCTGATGCAACCTTGTAGAAGGTGTACGCAGCTTCTCGAATGCTCCCATAGAGCACTTCATGCTGCTGCTAACGGAGCTGCAGCCCAGCAACAAGCATCCCCTTCTCCAGAGGGGCCAACCTCCACATTAGGGCTGTAGGCCAGGCTAATTTATTTTTTAAGCAGATATCCCAAGGTATAGGAATCCTTGCATCACATCTGAGCGTGGGGTGAGAGGTGCATTCAGTTGTGGCATGACATTAGGAAAAAAAAAAAAATTATCTGTGGTGACTGACTCCTAAAGATGCTGGATGATGAAGTGCACTAGCCGGCCCGGGCAGTTTAAGGTCATCGTGTACGATGTATCCCAGCCAAGCAATGTAAAATCGAGTGAGCCCATCGTATCTCCAGGACCTGCCTTTGGCCACCAAAGAAACCCCTGAACAGCTTCCCCGCCTCTGTTTCTTGGGCATAAATGGTTCCTCCTGAGGCTTTACAGGAGCGGTACTTACAGCGGGGGGAATGTGGAGATAAAGCCATCAGCTCCACGCTGTGCAAGAGACTTCACCTCATTTCTTTAAAAAAAAAAAAAATCTACGTATTTGCTTAAAAGCTGCAGTTACCATTATTACATTTAATTGATACCCTCAGGGGTTCAAACTGAGACAGGCTTTTATGAAATTTAATTATTTTCCACCAGGGCTTGCAAGGTAAAGGTGCAATTACAGCAGCAAGGGCCGCTCCTCGCGGGGAGGGAGCGCCAGCTTCCCCGACAGCCCCGTGCCAGAGCGTAGATCTCTGCCCCACATCAGGCTTTGCCTACGCCAGTCACAGATCGCCCCCGATCATTTTAGCCTTTAAAAAAATAATTAAAGAAAAAAAAATAAGCAAGCCAGACCAATTTGACTCAACAACAGACCAAATCGCTCCACATATGAACCTGTCATAATTACAGCAAGCATTTTACTTCATCCAGGTACATCCTTCCAGCACACACCAAGCGGGGTGCTGAGACAGGGCTCCCCGCGGTGCTGAGGTGGGTTTTGGGCAAGTCCTTCCCACATCAGTACAGCGAGGGAAATAACACCAGCACGACTGCCTGCAAATCAATCCCTCCATACTTGCACATCCCATTAAATAATATTTTCTAACCTTTGAAAAAGCTCCTCGTTTATCGTGGCGCCCAGGGAAAAGCATCCAACGTGCTGATGCAGGAGGGACGGAAGAAGAGAGCCTGCTTTGAAACTGCCCCCAGCTGAGCACCTGCAGCACCCACAGCACGACTAAGGATTTCTTCCCCCCGCCCCCCCCAAAAAAAAATGACCGTACAGGCCCTACTCTTTTGAACTGAGCTGCTTAATCAGAACCTCCCAAGAGTAAAGGCAGCCATGAGTCAAAAAAGACCCAACTTTTAAATATAAAAAGAAAAAAGACCTCCTGTGAGTAAAACAAATGATTTTCTAACCAAGAAGATCCTGGGGACAGGAAGCCGGTGTTGTGCTTTTGATGCTGCAATACCGTACTTGAGATTAATGCTTTCACAGTGAAGGTTTTACCCCAATTATAAATTTCCCATAGCAAGTAGCAAAATATAATTTAGTTGTCTTTAGCTATTCTTTGACTGCTAGTTTTCAAATTGAGAGTTTAAGCGCAAACAAGATTATTTCAATATTCCTTTCATCAAATGTCTATTATTTGAATTTTATGCTTTTGATATTTAGGGCACGCCCTATAATAATAATAAGCAAATAATATTAGGGTGCTTAGATTTTCCTGCCACTTCGAGCAATCTCCAGTTTCCTCCACTTTGATGAACAGCGGGGGGGAAACGTTGGTGTCACCGGGGCCAGTCTCCCAGCTGGGAAAAAGCTGAGCATTAAACTTTGGTCCAACCCAGACTGCCCTCACGCCGTAGTCCCTCCATGACACTCGGGAATGAAAACATTTAATTTCCACGAATAACCAGGTCACGGCTCCCCTTTGCAGCATGCTGGGGCGCCAGCACAAGGAAGAGCCCAAGAGCTTCTGAATTTGCTGGATGTTGAGGCCCCAGGTTTACAGAGAAATGACCAAAAACCAGAAGCAGGAAGAGTTACACCAGTGTCGAGCCAGTGGATGACATCCCTCATGCTCCTTAAGTCCTCAGACTTTGCTTCCGAATCAAAATCCCTACTTTTAGCTCATAGGGTTTTCTTCCTCTGGGATGTTTATCCAAGCAAATACAAAACACATCCAATATTTTTGACACCTGGTAAGCTGTTATTTTAAACACAGTCTCAATAAACTACAAAAGTTGATACCGTTAGAGGCTTGAAAATATATGATCTCATTAAAAATCGCTGGCACTTCGAAAGATCTCTGGTGGCCAATCACAGCTTGGGGAGGGCTGTAATTTATAACTTTGATCCCCACAGCTAAACCATTTAATCTGATAATAAACATCAATCACTGATTTTTATTGCACCATTTTGCAGCCTGAGCAGAAAACCTTGCTCTCGCGGACAAATTAGGCACCCCAGAGTGACTCTTGCAAATAAATACCGACTTTAATATTCAGCAATATAATTCCATGGGATCAATTTTTTTTATATAAGCACTACTGGAGCTGGGAAAAAGTTTGTAATTACAAAAATATGTACAAAGACAACTCAGGGCAGTGTAACAGCATCTGTCGAGCAGGAGCCTGCCTCTCTAGCAGCTCAGTGACAACACGTACCTTTACATCTGTTAGAGCTGTCGTCAGAAAGTTATTGAGTGTGTCCAGATATTTTGCGCGACAGCCCATAACTCACCATTAAAAACGATGCGAGAGCCCGTTTGCGTTCCCATGCAGCCTCTCTCGTTGGCTCGAGGTACTAATCCACCATCTACCACTCAATAGCAGGGGAAATGGAACGGTCAGGAGTAATACATCGTGCAAGTGGGTAACTGCCAGAAAAAATAAATCAGATGGAGCTCATTAACACATAATGATGCCAAACTACCATTAACTCAAATACTCTTTTCCAAACCAGAAAGCTATTTAAGAAGTAACTGAAATAATGATTTTCCTTTGGATGCAAACATCATCATCGCTTAATGCTGGATTTTTGCACTCAGTGGAACGAGGCAGTTCATCAGTATGCTCTCTGAAATATTCTCCTGTAAACTAATATTTTCCAATAAAGATATATTATAATTAAGTTAAATTATTTACAAAAGTTCCAGTCCAAGTAGAGACAGAAGATTAAGAACATAAAGACTGCCTCAGTCTTCTCAATGAATACCTGCAAGAGCCAAGCAAGTAGGCAGCAGCAAGAACATTGAAACCTGCTGGTTACACTCTTTAACAGGATTAGCTGGGTTTCTGCTTCAGAGAAGACAAGCTAAATCTAAATTTTGATGTCCAAGAACTCACTTAATAGAATGATGATCTTTAGGGAAAAAAGGGTAGGTTTTGTCTTTACTTACCACTTCTGCTTCTCCCCGGAAAGAAAAGACAAATGAAGGGGCAGAGCAAGGAATATTTGTCTTGAGTACTAGGAAGGACTGAAATGGGGTTTTATGTCAGGTTTGTAAACCAACACTCACACGAAAGCCAGAGAAATCTTAATCCCGTGTCAACCCAACAGTCTCACGAGATGACTCCAGCAGCAGCTAAGCCTGCCCGGGGACCCAGCCATGCGCTCTAAGGCTTGGCCAACACGATACGCAGACAGGGAGTGTGTACTCAGGTCAAAACTCAATCAACCAGTATATATTGATCTTCCTTAATTATCTCCCCAGAGCATCCTCAACTCCAAGGAGCTTTGCTTACATGAAAAATGTATCACCTTTGTTCCATGCGAGGAAAATGTATGAAGGCACTTAAATCCATGTCTTTTGGTCTTGCGACTCCATGAATACGTTTTAGTTACTGATTACAAGTGCTGGAGCTACTCAAAGCGAACTTTCCAGTTGTCTCTGGTAAACTCTCCAGTGTGTCTATAAAATAGCTAACAGAGACTCACATCAGCAATTTTGTAAGTGTTGCATTAAATCCAGACGGTGTTTTTCATCTCAAGACAGAAAAAAATGCATATTAATCCAGCAGCAAAGCAATGCATTGAGAATTTTAAACATTTCTGTCAGTATCGGTAAAACCATAATACATTCTTTGCTAGATGAGATACTGAATCATTTTGGTTCATTTGGAGGCCATTTGCTAACTTTATTAGGCAATATTCAGATGATGGATATCAAAAGGATATTCACTGTAGAAACAGGCTTTGTTTCTGAAGACAGTAATTAGGTTAACCTCATGAATAAACCCTTTATATC
This sequence comes from Aramus guarauna, assembly GCA_013400195.1. Taxonomy (NCBI): domain Eukaryota; kingdom Metazoa; phylum Chordata; class Aves; order Gruiformes; family Aramidae; genus Aramus; species Aramus guarauna. The sequence goes on from VXBL01003291.1 coordinate 1,614,776, forward strand.
AGCAGCCTGTACAAAGTGAAAGTAAAAAAATGCAGGAGAAAATGAGAAAGGGAAAAAAAAAAAAGTTTCATGCCCAGGGAATAAACGTAGATCTGTGTATAGCACTTTCCATCTGAGTCTTTTAAAACAATTCATATACGTGAATAGAAACATCACAGCCACCGATGTACCAAAACACATAGGCACAGCGGTATAGAAGTGACCATAACGCCATTACGGTCATACGCAGTGATGCATGTATGAAATTATTACTACAACATTTGGTGGTTAAGGCAGAACCACCCCAGGTGGAAGGATTTCTCCTGAGCATCCCCACTCTCCCGGGCAGCCAGCAGTGCCCCAGCCCCGCTGCAAGGGCTTCCCACACAGCCAGGGAGCCACGAGTCCTGCGCGGAGCCCCTGCTCCCAACAACTGCCCTTCCCCGCCGGTGGGCTGAACCCAACCTAAAACCAACGTAGACATGAGTTGTGGGTGCTGGGATGAAGCTACCTAACAGCGATTTGAAGAGGTGACAATCAGGTGGAGCTTTTATCGGCCACTCCTGGAGCTGCAGGTGCTCAGCACATCTGCACCTTGAGGTCACCTAAGTCAAGAAACTCGGCATTACCGGTCTAGGGGGCTTTTCCAAAGTGGTGCACCTACGGCAAGCTCCAAGGAAAACTGCTGGGAAGTGCCTTGCCTCTTCGCTACAACACACCCCCCGAGGATAAGTTTCTAGAAAGATGCTAAGGGTAAAAAGAGATAAAAGCTCGTAAAATTTGTAAAGGTAAGACAAGCTAAACTGATACAGTTTGGCATAATTTAAGCAGACTAAATGCAAGTTAAGCAGCAATATGCTCAATAGAAGAAAAGCCTTCCGTTAACCCAATCTCCCTCTGCCACTGTGGTTCACAGGCTACGGCTGAACCGCACCACGAGTCCAGCGTGCAGCAGCCGGCCTTGTGCCAGCACCTCCGTTATTTGCACAGCCAGGCTCTCATACCTACACTGAGTGAACGCAAAGGCATCCGTCAACTGAACGCCGCAAAGTGCTTTTACTGGAAAAGAAACTTTTCTCTTTGGTGTCCCGTCCCCCCGCCCCTTTTTTTTGGTTTGTTTGTTTTGCTTTGTATCGTTTGTTTTAAAGCAAATACAGAAGGATGCGGAAGAAGTAGATCTAACTCAGAAGTGGGCTGGAAGATTCCTCCTGGGGACCAACAGGAGCATGGATGGAGAAAGGCAGACCCGCTGCGAGCCTGCAGTTTCCACCAGCTTCCAGTGGCTACAGGCAACACCAATCAACCTGGTTCTGAAGGTCACATTGCCTCAATATCCAGAGATTTGACCTGGAAAATTCAGAACGGAAGGTAAAGAGCAGAGGCAATGAAGAAAAAGCGTGAATCCCCTTTGCATGAGACTGTTCATTCAATGAATAGCTATCCTTCCACCCCAAAACACCTAGCAAGGGTTGCTACCCCTAGCAAGGGTACTGCCAGAACAAGTCAAAAAAATTAAAGGCCTCAAAGCAAAATTCAAATAAGGTCATTTGACATCTTAGCATGGGCTGTGGCCTATAGCACCTTGCCCACTGACTTGTAATCCATCAGTTTAACGAAGTACAACAAGCATAGTGCCCGGTACAAAACGGTGATTAGCATTGAAAATTAATGGCCAGCCTAATGGCCAACCTAAGCACAGCCACGGCCTCACCTCCTGTGAGCTATGGGCCACACTTCTCCTATTCCTAGTCTGCTCTTGTCCGGGAAGTCCCAAAACAATTTCAGGACACAGCGTGCCCCGAGACAGGTCAACTCTGCGGTTACTCACTTTAAGAGCCATTACAAAGGGTCTTCAGAAAGAGGGTATTTGATCCTAGGCTTTCCCCTTCAGCAGAACAAAGTATTATAGTTCAGCACTAGCAATCAGATATTTCTCCTCGAGTCAGCTTTAAAATAATGTTGACATTATAGTCAATACATTATGTATCACTATATTTATGTCAGAACCTATTGGCATAAAAATAAATCAATCTAAATGCATAGCTCATATTTAAATGAAGCCTGGCAATGCCATATCTTTCCTTCAATTTTCACTCAGCTTCTCATATGTGTATCAATCATTTCTGACAGATTTCATACACTGGGATATCACCTCTACTCTCACTAAAAACTATTTTAAGTGAATTTTATATACAAAGACTGGAAAAATCTGCTTTTGGGAGCTCTTTTTATAAGCAGTGTAGTTTCTGATTGCCTACGCGTCACAAGTGAGGTTTTACTCTTAACCACATTTTCAAGGTAGGTCTGAACCGCAGAACAGTAAACGAGGGTCACCCAGAGTCAGCCTGTTCACATTAAAACAATGGCAAAGCCAAACAAGATTGGTTTAAAATCCGGGTAGCAGATATTTACCCAGAAATACTGACTGGAAGAGATCACCCAACAGCCATGCAGAAGCATCCAGCATGGAAGAGGCCAACGGGGAACACCAGGAAGGTGTTTTAGGAGACAATACCCAACAGACCGCATCTTGACCAACAGATTTAAGCTGATTTGTTCCCACTGCTACCTTCTAAATTAAACCCCAAAATATATGTAGCTAAAAAATACAAAATAATATGAATAAAATTGTAACAATCACCTGTAAGATGTTCATTGGGTCAGTGAATAAAGTAGAATTTAAAAAGTCCTTAAGTCTTTAGTATTAAGTAGGTTAACCAAGTTCCCATAAGTATTTAAATGACATCGGAGATTTTTTCAGCGATTTGCAACAGCCATAAGCGAGCCATCTCCTCCCAGCTGCTATAAGGCAGTTACTTCACTTACCTTAATTTGAAGTGGCCGGTTATGTTCAATCATCATTTCAGCTGACAAGAGAGATGCAGGATGCCAACTCCACTATTTCTGAGTTCCTGACGTTAACAGCTGGTTTATATCTACAGACAGAGCTTTGTAAACATGTAAACAAGTCAATTAATTAAGATACTATAGCAAAATAGATTTTAATAATTTGAAGAACAGCCTGATGTTTGCAGATCTGCAGATGCTGTACAAAAATACCAGAATGAGTAAAATTTGCTTCTTCAGAGGAAACAGAACAGGAACTATTTCCTTCCTTCTGTTTGCTGGAAAGGCCCCACCTTTTCCTTCCAGAACAAAGTGATTTCAGCCATGAATCCCCAGATGTCCTAGGGCAGATACGTAGGCTTTCCTCCAAAGGTCGGGTCCAGGGGCAGGACCCAGCTGAAACGTCTCCAGTGGCACCTTTCCAGCCGGATCAGACAAAGCTGCCCCACAACACACCCCCCAAAACCGCTCAGTAACACACTGAGTAACGCACCGGTCTCCAACACAAACTATTCCCAGGCCAGCAGCCTAAGGGATGTAGACTGAATCACTCCTAAGGAAATGGAGAAGACCAAGAATTTACCCAGCTTGGAAACAAAAAGTCAGTTTAAGAGAACTGAGATTTTGGGGGATGTCACTACCTGGTTGGACGAAGACTCCATGCAGCAGAAACTTCTCTATCCTGCTGCAACCCGCCAAGACTGTACAACCAGAACAAGCTCTTGACAGAAGTGCAATTACAGAAAATCAGAGGGTTTTGTGATGGGAACACCAAGCCCTGATCGTGAAAGGGGTCAGCAGCACTCCCATGCCTGAACACACACATCCGTATAAGAAACCACTGAGCACACATAACACTTCTCTATGGAGAGCTCTACGTCTTAGACTGCAAAATTTGAGGACATTTTTGACCACTCCTCCTTTTTCCATCCAATCCAGAGGGCTGGATTTTTTTGAGACTTGTTTTAATTAACTGTGCTTCTTGTACATAATGGATGACCGCCGGGATCACTCCAGCTAGAATTTAAACCTACATCATATTATGCAACTTCAGGCTTCACAAAACACATCTAATTGGGGTCAAAAGGATTTTTTGCTGAGGATGCCACCGCTGCCAGTCAACATCTCCAGTTTGGGGAGGGAGTTGCGGTGCCAACCCGTCCCGTTGTGCGAACCAGGAGCCACGGTTTGCTGCACATCCACCAAAGAGACGACACAACGGCCGCAGCCATCGCTGCATTCACATCAGGTGGGATGGCAGCAGCTTCGGGTAGTTCTGCCCTGGGCTGGATGGGAATTAACCGGCATCTCCACCAGATTATCCAACAGAGCTGTGGGGAACAGGTGCTTTTTCCAAAAATTGGACTGAAGACAACTGTCGGAGAGCCTGAGCAGCAAAGCACAGCAGCCTCACGCAGCTGGCAAGGTTAGACACACACGTTTCCGATTGCTCAAGCAGGACTAGGTGAATGCCAGAAGTCGCTTCCAACCTCAATCGTTCTGTGATTCCACTTTATAAACAGGCAAGTTTGGTCACTTTGGTACCCTGCCCTATTTCATTTGCATAAGAAGAAATAAAAGCGACCTCTTCTTGCCAAAGACTGTTGGTTTTAATATTTGTTTTTAGAAACCAACCTCCAAAGTCACGTAAATAATTGACAGAAGTGAATGACAGCAGTTGCAGCCTTGAAATAAGACTTTTTATCCTAATACAGAAAACATTTCTTGGATGTTAACGTTGCAGTGCTGACCTCTAGTGACAGACAACCCAGAAAACAGGAGCATTTGTTGGGATAAACCTCACTTCTCCCCTCTTCCCACCAGATCAGATCCACGTCCCCGACCTCTGGAGGGTGAGCACCTGCTCAAATTACATGAAGCAGATTACGAAGAAACTGGTGCAATAATTCAAGAGCCAAGCAGTGAGTTACAGATTTTTGAGATATTTAAGTTATTGACATCACTCCCTAGGGAGGGCTAAAACCTTTTCCATACTCAGGGACCGGTGCATGTCTGGAGGGGTTTTCCAGTAAGGACAATGACCAGGCACCAGAGTGTGAAACAGCATCCCAGGCAGATAAAAATCAGAGAGGCTCACCAAACACGCATGTCATTGTTCCTGCCAGGAGAAAACTCTTCAACAGTTCTGGCTCAGGTGGCCACACGCAGAAGTCACCGAGCTTTTCCCTAAATTAAGAACAAAGACACATTCAGTCATTTCTTGGTTTGATCCTTGTCCTCTTTAGAGCAAGATGCCTGCTAACGAACCCCTCCTGGTTCCCCTGCTTTTCTGGGTACAAACTTTAAAAAAAATTTAAGCTACCCAAATTACATTAATATTTTCTAAATGGGACTAAGAGGACATCAAAAAGCAGAAAAACATCTCTGCCCCGCTCCTTTGGGAAAAGGGAAACGACATCCATATTTTCTCGGATTGCAGTGAACACACATTTTGAGCAAACCCCTCCCCAGCAAGGGAGGCTGCCTGCAGCTATCCATCAAGTTGGTTTTCTTCTTGCTGCTATGGGCAAGCTCTGCATTCACCTCTTCTCAACCACCCTGCACTCAACGCCAAACTAGCAGCAGCCCCAGGCGCTGCCTCTTGCAAAACGTGTGCTCGCTTGAGCCCTTCCCTCAACTGCCCCCCGAAAGGAACCGAAGCTCGGAGGAATTTCGGCTGGTGGCAGAGCCTGTATTTGCAATAAACTTCATTTATCCGCCCTTGCGATACAGCGCTGGTGCCCAAGGGCATGCCACCAAGTGTTTGCAGCAGTCGCTGCTTTGGTTGAATTCAAACGGTAACAGTGATGCACTGTTTCCACTGCGGTTTCGTCTCTTCAGAGGATTGTGCCTGCTTTAATTAGGATTTTACCTGCTTTAATTAGGATTTTACACATTTCTTTGAGGTGGTAAGAGGCAAGGGCCAAGAGTGACAAACGACTGCTGGGTGTTTGTGTTTCTATTTCTGGCAGGGAGAGCTTTACAGCAACAGAAGAGCAGTGTGTGGTGCCTAAAGCTGCACCCAGCAACGGAGGGGCTGCCGGAAGCGGAGAACAGCACCTCTGGGAAGGCTCTGTGCCTCTCGTGGAAAGCTACAAAACCATCTTGTTACCACTGACTTACAGCTCCATCTTCGAGCTGGGGCTGCTCCTCAACAGAGCCATGCTGTGGCTCAGCTGCTGCCGTGCCAAGGATGGACCTGCACCACCATCTGTCTATCTGGTGACCCCAGCTGTGGTGGACCTGCTCTGCCTCTTCTCTTTGCCCTGCTTGGCTTGCACCAGTATCCACCAGTTTAAATGTTTGCTACCCCATCCACTCCCCACCCTACGTGGTGCCTGGCTGCTGCTGGCACAGCTACATCCTGGGCACTGGTGTCCCAGCAGCTCCTGCCCACCTTGATCTATGCTCACACTGGTGTTATCAATAACCACACGCCCTGGTTTCAGCTGGGGTAGAGTTAGTTTTCTTCCTAGCAGGTGGTACAGTGCTGTGGTTTGGGTTTACTAGGAGAATAACATTGATAATACACTGATGTGTTAGTTGTTGCTAAGTAGTGTTTATACTAAATCAAGGACTTTCCAGCTTCCCATGCTCTGCCAGCAAGGAGGTGCACAAGAAGCCAGGAGGGAGCACAGCCAGGACAGCCGACCCGAACTGGCCAAAGGGATATTCCATACCGTGTGATGTCATGCTCAGTATTTAAACTGGGAGAGTTGGCCAGGGGGGCAGTGATCACGGCTTGGGAGTGGGCTGGACATCAGTCAGCAGGCAGTAAGCAACTGCATTATGCATCACTTGTTTTGTATATTCTTTTATCATTATTATTATTTTCTCTTCCTTCACTATCCTATTACACTGTTTTTATCTCAACCCATGAATTTTACTTTTTTTTTTTCCTGATTCTCTCCCCCATCCCACTGTGGGAGGTGCGCGAGTGAGCAGCTGCATGATATTTGGCTGCCTGCTGGGTTAAACCACAAGACCATACCGTCTGCTACAACATGACGACCTCCGAGAACCTCGGCAGCCGCTACCCCTACGGCATGGCTCCGGCCGCATCTGTTTTCCTCTTTCCTTGCCTCGGCATTTCAGCCTGCCGTTGTCTGATGCTCACCGGGGCCACCGACCCCGCTGGTAGTGCCGCCCGAGCCAAGTCAATCCGAACCATTCAAACTGTAGTGAGAACAAATTTGGGTGAAGAACAAAGGAAGTATTTTTATGAAGGACTGAGGAGCAAGTTGTCAGCATCTCCTGGGCCAGCTGGGACCCAATAAAGCAGAAATGCTTTCCAAAAGGCACATCTACTATTCCTTGTTGTAAAGAGAGCTGTAAAGAACAATGATAGTGAGTAACTGGGGAAGACACTAGAGCAGAGGTAAGCAGTCATCTCCAGTCATTAGTTAGGCAACAAATTTTTGAATATGATAAGTGTATTTTAAAAAGCTACTTCAAGGACAATTACCACTTCACTGCTATTTCCTTGGCAGGGTCCATCGCATCAGCACCTTCGTTAAAGGGCAGCAACCCCTTCTGGAGCTATCCAGGACTGTTCACACCAAGTGCACTAAGAGAGGCTTTTACCTTACACGTAGCGTATTTCCAAGAAGGTAACAGCATCGTCCTCCACAGCACCTTCAGCCACAGCCTCGCTGCCCTGCAGATCATACCAGCAGCAGGACCCAAAGGTTTCGGGGAGTTTGCTAGCGAAGAAGCAGGGGTTTGCCTGACATAAGGCAATTAGAAATGCAAACGTGCCGTTCGCACGGTCACGTCTTAATGCCGCTCTTAGGGCACACTCACCGCGCTGCAGCAAAGGTCTGGCTGAGAAACCTTCTGCTCTCCCTGCAAAGGCGGCTCAACAAAACAGCTAACCTGGTGCTCAGAGGAACGGGGAGCTTCTGATTTCTTCCCTCCCACAATGCCAAACCCCTTTACATTTTGTTTAAAAGCTGTGGGCACTATGGGATAGGAACAAGCTTTGACTGTACAAAACTTAACATGCAAGAACCTGATACGGACCTCGGCAGGTACCAAATGGAAATACAACTTGAGATGCTGCTCCTAGAAAGTGCGCGTCACTTCCAACCCCACATTCGAGCTACCAGGCAACTGCAGACCCATCACTGCCCACAACATTTGACTTACACCCCTTCTTCAAGCCAGCTGGGAGCAGCAATTATTCAGAGGAAGCAAGGTAAGATGACAAGAGCTGCCAGCCATACAAGACCTAGAAAATACTACAAGAGTAAGAGGAATTGTCCTAGAGGCTGACAACAAATGATTTAGCTGGGACACTGGCTGACCACATCCATGCAAGCACCAGAATAAAAAAAAAAAGAAGGCAGAAAAGCAGTCATGGTATACACCTGAAGCAGCAGGGATGTGGTAGCAGAAAGCAAGCTTAGGACAAGGCAAGGTTTGTTCATAACCTCTTTGTAACAATCAACTTTAAGGAACTTGGGGGAAAAAAAATGAAAAAAAAAAAAAAGTTTTTCAAGTCATCTCTGCAACAGCAGCGGCAGCTCTTCTCAGAAGGGCAGCCCAGATGGCCAGGACATGGTAACTGCTTCAGTTTTACATATGCTGACACAAGCCAGAGCCCAGACTAAACAGAACTACTTTGACTTATTTTATGAACATTTTCTCCTTATTTAAATAAAAGAAAATTCAAACCCTTTACTTCAGATGTTCCAGATCACCTCCATCGGAACTCTGGGCAGAAGCACATTTGCTTTCTCCCCCCAAGCATGGTGTAACGCCTGTAACACGGGTGAAGTCAAACAGGGAATCCAGATTAAACCACCCAGTCAGCCAAGGCTGCTTCTATTTCTTTCTCTAACATACACCAGACGGAAGCTTGGCGATGAGATAGCGCAGCTTGAATTTCCAATCTGTTGATTCACATTCAGGAGAGGTTGGTAACAACAGAAATCCACCACTTCTGACAGCTGTTTAGCGGGGCTGCGCAAGCTGGTTTTGGCGCAGTTCCTCACGGCTAACAAAACCATTCCTGCTGTCTTACTCCGGGGCCACCTCAAAGACAGACCTTCAGGGAGGTTCAGGGTGAAAAACAGTTCACTACTGTTGCTGTTATAAAACTTCCTGGAGGATAAAAAGCTTGTTTCTAGGTACTACCTTTATGGCACAAATGCTTTTGTCATGCTGTTCTTGGTGACCAATATTTAAGAAAAAATCTCAAACGTGCAAAAACATCTGCGTGCTCGGAGAACACCACAAAATCTGAAGCACTGCACCGTCACCTGGGCAGCTACGGCATTACTGAATGTTTCAAAGAGATATTTCATGATTCACATGCATGGCAACTTTAAATATTTACAGAGTATTTCTAGGCTTTAAAGATTTCCTTTTGAAGAGGTCTGCATCAAACAGCGCACTGCATGTACTTAAGTCTAGTGCTTTCTGGCTTCCCAATTCATGCCAATGCACATCTGTCCCGTCCAAGAGAACGCAGCGCAAACCTATTAGGGATAGAGATTTCACGTTAGAGATGCAGCTCGTTTGAACAGCTCTGCTTTGCCTCTTTGCTTGACCACCCGCACAAGAGAAGTAGTAAGAGAGCACCTATGGCGGTGAGAAGCGCAATTAAATATTAACCAATTATTTTTAAATAAGAAAGCCTATTGAAACATCCAACAATAACCCCTAAAGACATGTCAGAAGAAAAAGAAGAAAAAAAAAAACCCACACAAACCCCCCACCCAACGGAAAGGAACAGAACCACCCGAAAGCCACAGCCGCTGTGGAGTCCCCATGCCTGGGGGTACCCCACGTGAGCAGCAGAAGTAATAGCAGAGATGAGTAACACCATTTATATTCTCCACAAGTTACACCTCTCAGAAGTTTGCCCAGATACATTTAATAAAATACTATATTGACCTCCTGTTTACTACCATGTTTGCTAACTCTTCTATAAACATCTCCAGACAACTGTGCCTATCCACCAGCAGGATTTAGTGAGACCATTACAGCCCAGAAGCGGTACCCAAGCCATGAGCTCTGCATTTAAAGAGAAAGAAAGCAGGAGAACTATTCTGCAACCAACAGCTTCTGACGCTGCTGGAGGAGAAGCCATTAAGGGAAACTTTGCAGGGGGAAAAAGGCAGTCTTACAAAAATAAGCAGCTTTCAGCTCAAGCCATCCCAACTTCACTGTGATCAGGACTCTCACAATATCGGCGAGTAACAATTACTCCAGCAGCACGTGCTCAAGCAGTCCCTCGGCCAGGCAAGGCGGGCAGCCCGCTCACTGCTGTAGCTGCTCCCTGTGTCCCTCCCACAACCATCACAACTCGATTTTCACTATCAAAAAGAAACTGCATTTCACAATTCAAAGATCCATTTTCCTCTTGATGATCAACCTGAACCTATGAAGTATGTGTTGACCAGTCTGAAGCACAAATACAGAAGTGAGACTTTCTAACACTGGGCTGGAAACAAAAAGGCTGGCAATAGCAAGAGGAAGGCTCTCTCCTACCAGAATGTATTGGAGGATAAGGGAACAAAAGCCAGATGGCTCCTACGCTTCACATCCACAAGTGAAAAAACAAGGTGTAGGAAATCAACAGGCTGAAATCCCTCAGAAAGGAAAGGCTAGAGCATTTGGAGCCAAGATGACACAGGAAGTTATATCATTCACAGAAGTCCACCACAGCACGATGCTCGAGGGTACAGAGGATTTAGGAACTGAAAATAAAATTTTCAACAAGACATTAAGTGTACAGTTACTGTCATGTCACATGCAAAATGCCGACCTACGGAGAACAGCAGAAGAGCTATCTACAACCGTAACATGTCAGAATTGGAGAAGCAGGTAGCTGAAGGAGATGAAGAGCAACAGAAGAATAAGAATCTCATTCCTTCCTTCCCCAAGAAAGAAAAACGCATCAACCAATCAGTGGGGGAACTGGGGGAAACTTTGCCTTTGGATCCTCAAAGTTACACTTCCCCAGAAACTCTATATATTTCTCAAGGAAAAGCAGAAGTCATGTTTGTTTAAAAAACAAAGAAAAGCACATGTAAGTCCCAACAACCACCAAGGGCAACAACACATCACTAAACCAGTAAGAAAAATACAGGTGCCATCATCCATTTAAAGCTTTTATTAAAAAGGACCCAGAATTCACAAGTCTACAAGGAAAAATAAACCAACTGGCATCAACCACTCTTAGACTTGGTAGTGTTTGGGTCTCAAAGGGAGCACAGAAAGCACCGATAGAAGTTATCACAGGGTGGTGTTCTACTACTCCTCTTTGGCAGTGAGCTTGGCATAGTTCACAAACCGCTACTTCCTCTTCCCAGGTTGTTTTTCAGAATACAGAACTATTAACCAAAATAGCCCTGGCTTAATCCTTCAAGGAAGATGATCTTAGGTTTTCAGGAACACAAAAGAAATCTCCACTGAAAAGTACCTTTTCAAAAAACCCTTAAGACCATGAGTTCCAGAAGTTCTGCTTAAATTACTGGAGGCAAACAAACATTACAGGTATAAATGTAACATTTTTATTAAAATAAATTACTTTCTCTGCAGTCAAGCAACTCAAAGGATCTTAAGCATTTTGTGGCACACAAGGACTCCCTGAAGTCAGGCAAGGAAACATCACTCACCCCCGTGCACCCTATCCTCCACCCGAGTAGCAGCTCTTCACTTGGTGTACCTAGCACTCCAGAAAACCAGCTGTTCTTGCCTTCTAAAGTAAGATGAGCCTACTTTAGGAACAGTTTCTCCAAATTACATAAGTGAGCCTTTATGAATAACAAAAACAAAGAAAAATGCAATCTGCAGGAGCTACAAGGAACTAGCTGCTCAGCAACAAGCCTTCGACTGAAATTACGAGAAAGTGTTAAGTTTCATTATGAAATTGAACATTTTTCCACTGAATGTCAAACTTCAGTTCTTGCATTTAATTCTTTTCATCATTTTCAGTCGCAACCTCTTAAAAATACATCAATTTTCACATGAGGTTTATTGCTAAGCCTGTGACCTGGCATCGAATTCACTTTTTGAACTGTAACACTGAAATTGTAGTTTGGTTTCCTTCAGAAAACTTGCTTAGATCAAACTAAAAAAAGTAGTCTTTCCTTCCATGTTTCTTGTAGAAAAATCAAACAGACCATTTCCAACATGGTAACCAAGTTGTCCAACTTGAGAGGCGAACTAACCCGTACCTACCTCAAGGCTCAGTTCAAAGAGATTTGATTATCGAAACAAAGCTTTCACATTTCAGACATCGCTGAAGAGATCAAGTCTCAGCTACTGACTCAAGCTACTGACTATTTCAGACAGGAAAGTGTAGTGCACGGCTCATGGGTTCAAATAAACAGCCAGGTGGGTCTTCAGTGGTATCTGTTATTTACGCATGGTGCGTAGGGGGAGCTTAAGCCAACTATTTAAAAAATAGGATCTATGCTTGCAGAAAAGTATGGTGCATCATTCTGCTTTTGCTGTGGTGGTGGTCAGTACAGGAAACAAAGTTTTGTGTACCAGGAACTTCAGTGTGTTTCTGCTTTTGCAAGTGGGGCAAGATGCTATTTCAACACACTTCTGTGGGCCATTGTCGATAAATAGGAAGAGTAATTACCTGGTAGCTGCAAAAAAATAAAATTAAAAAGTCATGCATCATAATAAGCCTGCTCCTCAAGTTATTTGGTTTGCCAGCCATTGATTCATTTTCTTCATTAGATTTTTAATTACCATTGCTGAGACTTCATTTCTGAGAACAAGCACACATTCAGCATTTTAATCAGAGGTTGATTTGCTGGCTATTGGAAACAATAAGCCGAGTTCTTAAAATAAACAGCTTGTTGTTCTACTCTTAGTTATTAAACCCCCTACTTCGTTACTAATACCTGAGCGCCTAGTTTGGAGAGGTATTTATTCCTTAAACTAAAGTCATCAGCTTTTGGCTGTAATTTAGCCAAGTCATCTTCATTTTGACGTCTGAGTCTCTCTTGTTCTTCCACTCTGGAAAAGAAAATCCGTTTAAGATGTTTGCACTGCAAACCCAAGCAACTTTATCTACTGTGTGCAGTTTTAGTTGTAATCGCAATGAAAAGCTTGTAGTGTTTATAGATGAATATTGGATATCAGATTAAAAGAGATTAAGAGATTTGCATATGGATTACTCTAATTCAGTGTAAAGAAAGAGAGAGGCTGTTTTCTGCAGTTTCCTTTTATTTAGATTGCAAGACTTCGGTAGAAAGATAAACCTTTCACAGATTACAACATGCTCGGTGAGCTTTTGTAACAATTTTTTTTACTATCTCTTTATTAAACAAGCTTTCACTCCTTAAAATAAAGATTACAATACAAAAAGAATCAATTCTCAAAAATGCAAATAAAAGACTGCTCAGCAGTCTTCAGAATAGCAGTCTCCTACAAAAGAGGCAATATTTGACCAGAGCGCTGACGCTCGTTTTCCTCCTAAGTCTTGAGGAGAAACAGGACAGAACAGAGCTTTAAATACACTTTAACTTCAGACAGTGGTTTGCATTAAGACAGTGTGAAAGGCAGTAACAGTGACCTGTTTCTAAGCTTTGTAAGGCCATGAAAGAACATAAAATGCCATTAGGTTAAGAAACCTCTGCCCCCACCAAAATGGTGGTGCTGCACGTAGGAGATGCTTTTGACTAGTCTTTATCTTAAGATGAACATGGTTGTCCTGGGTTGCAGAGTACCCTCTCCAGCGACAGAGCTTAAACACAGTGTAAACCACTGTAAACCCATTCTGTTCAAATTAAGAGGTGATTTGGCATTAGTTAAAACTGGTTACAAAGCATAAAATTTAGCCATTTGCTGCAAAAACCCCCAGCATGTTAGTTTCTTTTCCAAAGAACTACTGTCCAGTGCTGACCACCAAGCTAAACAACACTATAATTCTTCAAGTTGACATGATGCTGATCAAATGCTCCCCACTTCTGGATGATATTTGCTATTCAAATTTCTTTTCTGCAAAAAACATTGTAATAAGAATTACTGAAAATGTTGTTTTAAGACCCTATATCCCACAGCATACACCGATACAAAGCCACCTTTCACAGTAAATACTGGAAGCGTTACACAGATCCCACATGGGCCAGGCACACCGAAGACCAGCTCTATTTGGACACAGAATTCCTTTGCTCCTGGGTACATGGTGAATTTTATCACCATTGTATTAAAAACCAGCTGCAACTTTTTGGCTCTAGGATGACACTCATCACAACTAAGCTCACATGCTCGCCTGGTCTGGTGAGGTTTTACTTTCCTTGAGTTTTCTGAGGCGTAAGAAACCCACGAATTAGGACAAGAATCAAAACCACATTACACCCCACCACAAGTCATCTGTCTAGACACTGTCAATAGGAGTTTTGATTTTTCTCAAGACTAACTTAAGTATCACCATATGGACAGTTACAAGTCCAGTTTGAGACAAATCTATAAAGTCCATTTGTAAGAGATGTCTTGTTAGACAAGTATTGATCTGGAACAAACTCATATATAAGCTGTGAGATGTACAGTATCTGCAGGTGAAACGTAGTTACCTATTAAAAAGTAAAGAAATCCAACAACATTACAGGCAAATGAACTTCAAGATCTGAAGAGACTCACTGAGCTGAATTAGGTCAGAACAGAAAGCATTTCAAGGGAGAAAAATTCAGTGGTGTTCACACACAAGCAGCTTGAATTCCACAGAGGTTATTTCGAAAGCTGTGACATAGCTGCATATTGACTTACTCCTTCACAGGAAAAAATGTTAAATTGACTGGAGTCACAAAATGCCCTCTCCAACAGTTCTCAATCATATTCTCACCAAAACAAATTCAAATCGGAAGAGCAGAACCTCAGATTTCTTAGAGTTGGTTCTACCCTTAAGCAAATTAAACATTTGCTTTAAATACATTTAAAAGAAATAATCAATAAATTAACCAAGACTTCATCCCCATTGACGATAGATTCTCCAATACATTTATTCCTAATCCTCACAGCACTAATTAGAACTAGGAAAAGGTAGCACAATTTTTGGGTCCCAAGATGCTACTAGAAGTGTCTTCAGCAAGGTTATCAGGACAAAAACCAGGCTGCCCAAACTCAGTCTGATGGACAGACTTTACATTATGTCTACTTGAAAAAAAAGCAGTTTTTCTAGACAGTTAAGTAGGTAATGACAAAGTGGGAGTAGAAGGGTCTTTTCTTTTGCCTTTAAGGTGACATCTCTTAGTGGACTTTGCCAAACAATACTTTTCTCTCCTCTTCCCCCAGTACCAGGCAATTATTTGAAAGTTATAAGACTGACCCAGTGTTCACTCCCTTGTAAGCATTCCATACCCACCGAGAGCTTTTACTCCTCATTCAGCATTCTTGGACAGCAAACAAAAAAGGCAAGTAAACTTTCCACTATGCAGAGGGGATAAATCCAGTGCCCTAGACCTCCAGGAACACTGCAACAGCAGGTGACCGATACCTTCCATTTGGTCAAACAACACTCTGTCAAAATTTGCTTATTGCAACGATTTCTGTTCTAAGCCCACCAATTCCTTTTGAAGGAAATGGATTCCATTTTATGGAAATATCCCTGGCCCATTTGTTCTTTTCTAAAAATGGAAACTTCACTGCAATCAGTAACATTTATGACACAGATCTGACCACAAACTGAGTTTCACATTAGCACTGCAATTTAGACCCAAGCCACAGTTTTCACAGACAAGTTGAACTAAGACTTCTAAGTAAGACAGCAAGAGGACCAAGCTGAAAGCAAAGTGACTGGAGCATAGTTTCTTCAGAAGATAGATCTATCTTTTAATATGATGCTTAAAAAAATGTGGTTCATGCATTACCTGACATTCATCCAGGTAATATTTGCACCACATAAATGAAGACACAGACACATTTTTTAAAAAGCGATGCAGTATTTTTTTTTAAAACACTTTGGTTCCACTCAGTTAGTGTTACTGAAATTAATAAAGAGAAATAGGAAGCAAGAGTGCCAGGAAAGGAGATGTGGTCAATTCCTACTTCATCTAATTATTCACAGGTGGCAGGAATATGAAATCCTACTACTGTCTTGTAAGAAAGAAAGTAACACTCAATATAAATGGCAGATCTACAAAAGAGACTGAGTTCAGACAGTAATCTACTTCATTACTTCAAGTTAAACACTTCATAAGGACACTATTCTTTCTACTTACTCAGCTGCAGCTACTTTTTGCAGTTTTTCCCTTTTCTTTGCAGACCAGTTGAGATCACCACCTGCAACAGTAACAATATATACTTTGAAACCTTAAAATTGGTCTTTTTGCACTTTGTGGTTGATGATATACCTCACTACAGAAATTCTCAGAGCGCTTGACAAAAGAAATCAGTGGAGTAATTCTACAAAAGGAAAGAAACAAATTAATAACCCTTCCAGATCTTTCAGTAGTTACCACTTCAAGATGTAGAAAGAAAGAACACCACTATTTGAAGGAAAGTCTACAAAATTAAGGGGTTTTTTATTTGCAGGTAGATATACAGTCAAGTTTCATACACAGTTTAGAAAAAGCTGCAGAATATCCTACACATTTGCTCAAGTTCACTGAAGGGACAGATACCACTGTCTCGGGATGAGACGTAACATCACAGCAAGGTTCAGGGAATTACACACTACAGCATCCATGAAGATGTTACAAGGACAAGCCTCATCAAGACATGCTCCTGTTCCCAAATCCATGAGCTACAGCACCTGCCACAGGACTCTACAATACCACCTGCACACATTCAGCTTGATAACCTCAAGAATTACGATAAAAACAAACATCAAGAGAAGCTGAGAACACCTACCTGTTAGGTGATTCACAAAGTACAGCATGACTACAGCTATTAGTGACACTAGAACAACAAAAAAAAGGGACCATTTTAGCTGACTAAATTATTTACAACAATGACAGAACAACAGCTTAATACACAACCAAGCACCAACTAAGATTTTTCATGGTAGTTACAACTGAAAGTAGATTTTTGCCAGTAGCATCTCTTAACTGCTTTTGAAAATTCCCCTAAGCTCATAAGTAGCATGTAACTCAGAAAAGATTGTTTTAGTTTTAGTTATATTAATAACAGCCCTCAAACATAGCCTTTAAGAGTATCATTCACCTACCCTTTTACTCACTCTTTTTTTCCAAACACTGAAACTACTTACACTAAATCACTTCAAGAAAACCACCAAACACTTCACTAGGCTTGAGTTACTTTTAACATTGCCCCAGTTGAACCCTCAATCCAATGGCATAGTAAGAAAGAAGTTATTACTGTTTTACAGAAAATATTGAAAAGCCTAATATAGAATGTACAGAATCATTTTCAATGTTTTTACTACTTACAGCAAACACAGGCACTGAAGAAGACTTCAAGGAACAGGTATCCTCTTGTGTCCAGAATCATCCCAGCTGCTATGGCAATAATGGCCAGACCGAGATTCTGGATAGACTGCATACTAACACACAAACAAAGGATTACCATCTATTTTTAAAGAAAACATTATTAGCGCTACTGAGCAATGAGATTAACTTCTCCCCATACGTTATGGCATATATGACAGTCATGACTCCACATTTTTTCAGAAGTTTCTGTGCAGCTACCACAACCACATGCTCAACCACGTGTACAGAGGCTGAAACTACATGAGACTTCCTGCTAGAATAAACTGGGAGGAATTATTAACCATTAATGTGTTAGAACTCCTTGATAATCAGTGGTTCAGTAGCATCAGGACTTGGTGACTGTAGCACAGGCAGACCTAAGTACTTACAAGCCATAAGCAGTTCCCAGCTGGTGTTCTGGAACAACGAAGGCCACCATGGGCCAGAGGGCACAGGCAAGCAGCGAGTAGGCCACTCCTAGCAAACACTGATGAAATAAGTAAGAACAAGTAAACAGAAGTTTGATGAGATGCATTTTTGCTGTAAAGTTCTAATAGATTAACATATCAGTTTTCCCCTTACCCCAAAAGAGGGAGAAAAAAGAACTAAAGTAACACTTTTTGCAATACTGGTCTACGTGAACATGCACATTTAGGAAAGAAAACTTTTTCCAGGAGTGACCCACAAACTAAACCCTATCTAATTAAATTAGCGTTAATTAAAGAGTCTGACCCAGAGGAAGAGATCAATGCTGCAACTCACTAGAAAAATATCTGAAAACCAAGGACCCCATTTTTAACCCTGATACATTGGTGAGCACCATACTTAAGCTTGAAAACCTTGGTTCAAAAACAATTTCTCAGTGAATCTGCCCTAGGAAGGGGAAATCAGTAACGAAAATTTTATTGAGGTTTACCACTATCCGATAGAGCACATTAGAGAGAGTTTAAAATCATTGAGAGTAGTTCAATTATATGATAGCAATAAGCTTCAGAACTATATCAAAAGAATAAGATTTAAGAGAAAAACAAGCACCTAGAACAGTAATAATATTATTATAATTCATCAACTCAATTTCTTACTTTATCATATTTAGCTATAGGTCTTAGAGCATTAGTTACCATTGCTATCCAAGGGTTCCAGAAGGTAAAAGCCAACATAATATGAGAAGCAAGTGTAGTTATTACTGCACATAAAACCCAGATGATATTCTTTCCAAGTTTATCCACCAGGAGTCCAAAGACTGGGGACATGGGTGCCGATATGATATACACAATACTACAAAAGAATAAAAATAAGAGAACTGAACACTATCTAGCTATGGACAGCTTTAGGTGTTAACACAATACAAGTATCCTCAGACAAAACACCATATTCCCTTGACACCTGTGAGACCATAAGAAAAAACACACCAAAAAGAAAAAAACAACCCAACACCCAAACAACAAACTACAGAACTCAAAATTCCCAGAAGGAATTCTCTCAGACAGAGCCTTTTCTTCCCAGTTCCTCAACATGAACACCCAAGACATTTTCATTTAAACAAATACCCACACTTCCCAATTATTCTTGGGCCATGTGAAATCTATCTGTCCACTGAAATGCAAGTCACCACCTGCAACAGCAGATCCCCAACTTTCTCCCACATGGTCAGAGCCCAAAGGTACATACACCCCTAGAACACAGCAGTAGCACATTTAGTCATTAAATCAACCACAATATACCTGTTAATTGCACTTGCTTCTTGAGATGAGAATTTGAATTTCTCAATAAAGAAAACCCTAAAGAAAAAAAAAGATTTAGAGAAATCCACACCTGTATGACATGAAAGAAAAATTAGGCTAAAGTAAAGACACAAGAACCTCATTTACAGAAAACTTATAAATATTGCTTTGACATACACCCCACCACAGACCCTCATTTATAATGCATTTAGGAGCTTATTATCAGACTCTACAATTTTTTGTCTAAGGACTATTCAAATGACACTTTGGGGAAAACATCCAAAGTACATAACCAACCTATAACTCGATAATGAGACATTAGCAATGAGCATACTGCAAGAGACCAGAGTGAGATGTTTTAGAATATGTGCACAAGCAAAAAAATAGGCCTCTCCACCACTGACTGTAAGGCCTCTGCAAGTCAACGTAAAACGTGCACTGAGCTCAGGAGATCTGTTCCTAATCCCAAGTATATTCAACACCCATTTGATTGAGCTATTAGATCAGATGAGGTGGTTTAACAGGAAAACCTACATATGAACGCTTCAGGTTTCAACTTCACATATACCAAAGTCAGCACAGAGAACTTCAGTCCAAAGTTGTAACTACATTCAAGCCCCCAACCCACACTCAGTCAATAGCTTACGAGCATGGAAGGAATTCTACATGACAGCTGACCACAGCTTTCCACACCAAAACTCATGCCATGCTTTAAATCTGTACCAAGTGTTAATCAGGAAAAGAAGCATGCATTATGCTTATGAGTCCTGACACCTTAGCCTATGTTAAGCAATGGTATTTCCCACAAAACTCAGCAGATACAAATAAGGAACTTCCAAGAGTTGTGTTTATCACAAGCAGAGCTAACACCACCTCAGAAGAAATGAGAAACCACAGCACAGACTTGCTGGGAGACCAGTGGTTCTGTAGCCATCTGGGATTCTTCAATATTAGTGCACCTCTCCCTTTGTAAGCAGCTAATTAAAACCCTAGCCAAATTCAAGGGGAATAGCTACAGAAGTGAGACACACTTACTTTCCAAGTCCAATGAAAGGAAAAACCGCTGCATAGTAACAGACACAGATGACAAATATAAGCCACAAGGACAAAGAAAAGTCCTTCACATCTGTTAGCTTAATCACTTCACCTGGAGTGGGGCAAGAGACAATGTTGTTTTAGTCAGCATAAGCGCATCTGAAATTTATCCACACTGAATGAACATTACGATGATCACAAGTCACTACTAAAGCATATATTCCTGCCACTATCTACTCTCTTGTTTAAAAGTTTACACAGGGAGAGTTGGTTAAGAATATACAAGCCCTAAATCAACAGTGCCAAAGTCAAGAACAAATTCCCTCTCCCACATTAAGCTGGATGTACACGTTCTATAAAGCCTCCAAAAGCCTGACGCAGCAGAATTAAACACAAACCACTTTTTTGAGGAACTGCTTAAACAGCTAGCAAAATTCATGTCTGAAGCCTCATGTTATATGCTTTTACTCAGATCTCAAATTTAGTTTATTTTTAATCAGTCAAAATTCTCCCTCACAGAAAACTCAAAACACCACACTGATGGAGACGAGCTGCAGGCTTCTGCACACCTATTAAAGGAAGTAAGACCAATTCCAACAAAACAAAGTACTAGTGGCAATGGCACGGATCAAATTGATGTGAACTATAGGAAGCTCTCCACATGCTTTAGAAAAAGTACTGTATATTTGTATTTTATAACTAAAATTCAGCCACCAAATTACATAAAATGCATAGAGTGCACTGAGTAACTGCAAGGGTCAGCTCCAGAACAAAAGAACAAAGCCCAAGGCAGGTCCAGCCACCCCCCCACTCACCTGTTTTCCCTTGCTCTTTACAAAGGAGCTTCTCTGCTCTCTTGTCCAGATAAGCAAGGATCAATGCACAGGCCAGGGAAAACAGACACGTTACGCCACCTGCAAGAAGGCAATGCAACATGTTTAGTTGTTGACTCAAGCAATAATTTGGCTTTTAAGCACAACTAGTGTAGCATACCTTTACATATCTAATACAAACTAAGTTTAGCACCAGCTTGTCTTTTGCATAAGGCTCAATAGCTGTACAACTCAGAGTAAGGTGTAAAGCAAAGGAACACAGATCCAAAGGGAGCTGAAATTTCACTTTTACACAGACAAGTACATATGAGCTTCGACATGATAACCTTTCAAAAAATTTTCAAGACTGTCCTTTACTCAAAGCATGTTAAATGTTTCATCTCCATAAGATACAAACTTGGATCAAGCAGCCACAAAAATCACACAGCATTTTATCAGATGCAGTAATCATGTGTTCTGCATTAGAATATTAGCCATCAATACAAACAGTATTTGAATTGCTCTTCCTAGTCTCAAATATATTTGTCCTACCTTCAAGTCAGTAAGAAATCATAAACATGTATGCATGCTGTTCAAGTTCAGAAGCCTAAAATAGCAGGTAACATCAATTCAAAACATTACTGACCTATCATGAGAGTTAACCCAAGAGTACTGGGACCAGTATACCCCAGGAGATCTTGAACTCTAGAGTATATCCATCCCATGATATTCATGTTCACTGTGCTCCCCTAGGCAGAACAGACTCACGTGAAGAATAATGTATTTCACAATTATATGAATTCAAAGGGAACATTAGGCAGACTGTTTATTGAACAGAGCTTAAAACAAACACAAGGAACATAAACCAAAAGCAACAACGACAAAATTATTCTCTGCTGGTTTCGTCAGCATTTGTAGCAAACTAATCATTGCAACAATAATACACCATCACAAACTGGAATTTTAGACAACTCTAACAGTGTTTCAACTGACACATTAGAAGTGCCATAAAATCCACATCATACACTGCATTAGCTCATAAACCAAATTGAATTTAATACCACGTGTTAAAGCAAACAGGATTCCCACCTGACAGGCACCAGGAAGAAGCACTTTTTTCCCCCTAGAGAAGGGATCCATAGCTACAATCCCACAGCTAACAACAGAGTTAACTACAGTGCAGCTGAGATGAGGCAACTGCTAATTAGCAACAGTCTGAACATCAACCCAGACCCAGCTAACTCTCTTTTACCAAGGTAAACACCTGCAGTGGTTTAAGATAGCACAGGCTGCTGAAGAGGATCCCTAACAGGAGAGGCATGTCTCCACTCCCTTCATCCACAGCCCAGTGCATTTGTGTAAATGCACCTCTAGCAGCAGTTTAAGTCATTACATCAAACCAAAACAGCACAGCTGAGATGCAGTCACACAGCAACAGGGACAAAAAAAAAAAAAAAAGAGAGAGAAATCTTGCAACAGCAGATAAGGATGGGAGTTTCTTAGCACAGCCATCCCAACTCCTTTATCAGAGGCTGCACTCAGTCCTTGAGCCACAAGCTACACTCAGTCAAGCCAATGTTTTATGATATGCCAAGAATCAATTAGTCTGATGAAGTGCAGCACAGTGACTGTCCTACCCAGTAATCTATGCTAACGCCACCATCAGGCCTCTGCAAAAGTTTGACAGGTTCTAAGAAATCTCATTAAGCCATTTCCTTGTGTATCCTTTGTCTATTTACCACAAATTTTTAACCTTTAAATTTCATATCCATTTTAACTAAACCTCCCCAAGGAGCATTAGAAATGCTGTTTTCCATCTGTCTCACTACCAAGACAAGTCGCAGCCCTTAACGCCTACGAATTAAAGCTATACAGTTTTACACTTACAATTCTGGCCATGCTCAGTTGTAATCCAAACACAAGATTTAACTCCTTGCCTTTAAACCAACTGACTGCATACGTGTTTTGTGCCACTGCTAAGGACTCTCCACCTATTCTAAAAAAGGAAGGAAGGCACAAAAGAAAACATGTTAATTGCAACATGCAAAGCAAGGAGGAAGCAGTCCATCAGCTGCTGGCAATACCAAGATGACAGCGTTTCAGAGAAATTTATCTATGTACTGGTAGATGTGATGCACGTATGCAAAGCAATACAAGTCTTAAAAGACAATCCAACGAGAATTGCAGTGCCTTAAGAACAATCAAGAGTACAAAGTATCTTAAGACATTTATGAGGAATTGTAATTGCCTTTGGTCATTTTCAGATTATTAAATCAATGGGCAGCAGCTTTTCTTTTCTCTCCTGCATTAAAGAACCAAGCAGTATAGATCCTGACCCAAGTGAAATCAAAAGCAAGCATCTTCCCTGGAGTCTGAATTTAACAGTCACCTGCCCACCCCTCAACACAGTTGGTCAGGTTTTCTAACATCTTTATGCTGTGGCACACTCACAACTTGGAGGTATTTCTTCAGACATTTGCTCTCATTTTTTGCCACTGTACGAGACCTGTTGTATTTTTTCATTGCTAAAAATTCTTCTTAGAAAAGTAAGAATTAAGAGAAAAGGAGGGCTAATACAGTTTTAGCAGCTTACTGCATGTCTTTATTTGGGTATTTTCCTAACTTCTGAATTCAATAAGACCTGCAAAGTCGTAGTTTTTGTTTTCTAACTTTAACTTAGAGTGGGAATGCAACTCAAGATCTTGCATTCCTCAACTTTACAGATGCCTCAAAGTACAACAATTCTGTCTGAGTGCAAACATGGCAGCAGTTTTCTAGGACACAGAAAGACAGTCCTTACCTCAGAGAGCATATAATATACTCTTCTAGACTTACCCAAAGATGAACCTGCCTGCCTCCATCAGCCAGAAAGTATTAACTAGTGCTCCCAAAGCAAAAATGACCTGCCAGGTAAACATTTGGGGAGAAATTAATTTTTTACATTTGAAGTATGGAACAGACTAGAACTATCTCAAAACAGAAACAAAAATGCTCTTCCCTCCCCAGACCTGCAGAAATACTTCACACCCACTTCCTACCCCTAGCTTTTTGCCTTTGCTCCCTCTGCACCTCTTACATATCATCCCTCTGGCTACACAATATCCAACCCAGCCCACCCTGAAACCGCACTCGGAAAACACCTCTAGAGGCTCAATTCATGTGCCACCATCACACCGCACCCAAATAGACCTACATAGTGGTTTCACATCAGGCAGATAAAACATTTAGTTCCTTCACATCCTTATTTCACTCATCCTTTGACATCCTCGGTTCCCAGTTACCCCAGACAATTCACAGTTCTCTCATTTTAGTTCTCTTCATCTGCTACTCCCATTTGAAATCTACACTACTACACAAGAAGCTATTGGGGCTTTTTCCCCATGCCCAGCAGAGAAGCTTCAGACACGTATCACTCTTCACCCTCTCATTTCCACTTACCTGCCCGACACAAACAAAGATACTAAATATTATAGTGCCCAACCTGTAAGACAAATAAAAAAATCACTTAATGCATAGCTAGACTCTTTTTTTCCTATCAAATGCTATGTGAGACCTACAGCAAGGAAACAAGAGAGCTTGACATGCAATAAAAGGTCCCCATAATAAATGCTACATCTTGATAGCTTCCTTAAAAAAAGGTTGTGCAGACTGACATTTTTGAAGTCACTTTATTTTAGCCATAAAGGGAAGGAAGCTCTTTTGTATCGGTAGAAATTTCTAGAGCATGTGAAAAAAATTGATTCTATTATAATTTGAAAAAACTTATGTTATAAAGCCTATACATCTAGGACATTTTAAGCCTACCCTCCACTGAACATGCACAACACTGACATCACACTTACCGGATTCCAAATACTCTGTCTATCAGAAAACCTCCAAAGAAGCAAAGAACCACATTGGGCCAGGAATACCAGGCATAGAGCGCCATGAACTGCGCTGTGTTCACCTTCATATCCTACATAAAGGAGGGGGGAATTAAAAAAAGGAATTACTCCTCAGGTAATTACAGGGGCACAGCAAAAGTATCCTAATAGAATCCCTTAGAAGTAGGCACACATTGTGACCAGGCTCGGGACCCGCTCTACCACGGTGATGCTTTGGGAGAGGTCCCGGACCAGGGCCTCCAACCCAGCCCCTCACACCCGCCCGCCCCCTCCGAGCTCCGCCGGGGTTACCCAGCCGCCGCCCGTACCCCCCTCGCCTCCCTAACCCCGCTCCAGGCAGCCACTCACCCGCTGAACNCCAGCACCCCACAGGCCCCAGCACCCCACAGGCCCCAGCACCCACCGAAGCCCAGGAAGCACATGAGAGCGAGCACAAGGAGGCGGTGCGGCAAGCGCCGCGGGTCGCAGACGGCAGGCAGGGCACGGGGAGGCCCCAGAGACCGGCCGCCATCGTCAGGGCCCAGCAGCGCCCGCTCCTCCTCTACCGCCGCCGCCATCGCTGCCGCCGTCACATGATCTCCCGCGCGTCACGTGAGCGGTCGCGGGCCCGGCCCACAATGCGCCGCGGCTCGTTGCTATGGCAGCAGCGCGGGCGGGCGGGGCCCTAAATGCCTCACACGCCTCTGGGAGAAACGGGGAACCTGCTGAGGGGAGAAGTGTGAGGTGCCGAGCGTGAGGTACTACAGCTGACCAGGCTTCCTCAGGTAAAACTGGAAGGTAACAGTGGCAAGGAACTCCTTCAAGTCCCGCCCGAAACGTTCCCCGTGGTATGGGAGGGCATTCGCTACCTGTAGCGTGCCCAGCACTGCAGTGGTGACAAACGGCATTACACAAACCCTTGAAAAAGCTACTTTTTCAGTGTGAAGAGGTCCAGCCTTCTGTCAGATGCCACCGTCTTACACCAGCGGTGACCTGAATCCCCTGTGCACGTCATCGAGTGACAGATGGTGCTTTTTGATGAAAATACGTTCTTAATGAGGGCAGAAATAGTTATTTAAGCTGATTTATTTACCTTTTCAGGATGATAGCAAGAAAAGCACTGAGTTTTCCCTGACTGTGAACCAGTTTTACCTGATGTGCTGTGAACCAAGCGGTCTGCTTTCCAGCTACTCTGCCATTAATTTGGCCAGTAACCATTTGAGAAAATCAAAGTAAGTTTTCAAAACATGCCGCTACGGCGTGCTTGTGGTGCATCTGCTGCAAACTACTACTGGGCATAAAATGCTTACTTTTTGCTCAATGTGTGTCTTTTAACAGGTCTGTCCAAAGGTAATGACGGGGTCACATTTTCAGCTGCCCTACACCAGTCTAGATGCGTTGAAAGCAGAGCAGCTCCGTCAGTTTACTATAGTTGCTCTAAAAAACACGGCCTTGAACTGCAAATCTTTGGTGGCAAAAGCGCCCGTGCGATAAACTTGAGGTTTTCATTGCCGCTTGAGGGAGCTCAAAGGTAATGCCTGGCGGTGAGATCACCTCCAGTTTCATGGGGCCGTAATTAACGGGAGATAGTTTATATACACATACAAAAGGGAAAACTTTGGAGAGCAGAGTGAAAGCCTGCATACGGAAATAAAAATGTAGCCTTCTTCCTAGCTAACTAGCCCAGTTATTCCAGGAGACCGTTGTCATGCTTTCCTAGGTCTGGGATTCGCAGAAAATGTGGGGGGGGGAGTTTCATGCACACATTCTGGTTTCCCTCCAGGACACAAATACGGCTGTTGCAAAAGGCACAGGTAAATATGAAGAGGTAGTTCAAGCTGAAGGAGAGGTAAGTGGCATGCACTCAGGTGCCATTTTAATGCTTTATCATTATCTGGAGCAGGAGTACGTGGATTTGTTCTTTAAATGACAATACTCTCATAGCACTTTCAATTCAATCTAACGTGTAACTCACATGGGCACACCGCCAGCGCTTTGACAAAGGGATCCCATAGAAAGTGTCTCATGTAACCTTTGATCGATTTTATCAGTGAGGCTATCCAAAGGAAGATCTAGTAAAACAGATTGTATCTCCTAAGTCTCAAAAAGGCTTTCTAGCCCCATAATCAAAGTAACAGGCAAAACCACACAGCAAGTAAACATACTAAACTGCAATTTGTTATTTTAGGATGATAATATTATGGCAGGATTCAGCTGTGTATGCCAATGGGAAGTGAACAGCTCTCAGAGGCTCTCGGGATATCCTCACCAAAGCTCTTGTTTGGTTGACTTCAATTAATCAATTAACTAGCACAAAAAAATCCCGCAATATTTCAAGCTGACTTGTGGATCAGGATTTCATATTGGGTACTTTTGTGGCACTGTTTTGTACACTAAAGACCAAAAAAATGCACTCTGCAAAAGTATTTTTGAGAGCTTCTGACAACCGTGGCAGATTGTCGCTGCCAAGTACAATGACAAAGGATTCCTGGAAAAAAAAATGCTCAGCAAAGAATATCATCCTGACTCTCTGCAACCTTAGCAGTAGGATTTTAAGCAGTGTTTTCCTATCTTTCTGTCCCATTCCAGTTTATGTAAATCTCTGTAGCATTACAGTCCAAGTCTTCCTTACAGTAAGAAATTCAGTGTGCCACTGTTGCATCGATACGTAACAAACAAACAAGACAGCGTCTCCTTCCTTTTCCTGTAAAAACAGTGAGACAAGGCTAGTTCAGCACATACCACCTCAAAGCCTGAATAGAGAGAGGTTATCTAACAGTAATTTTATTATTCCTACTAAAGAGTCCTGGATTTGTCTTTTTTATTTAAGTCATGTCCCAAACAAGCTGTGTTGTCCTAAAAATTTCAAGTTCATGATTTCATAACATGTCTTGCTTTATCTTTTCCTCTCTCCTGCCTGCTCTTGGGAGAGCAGAGATCCATCTGAATTCACTCATTCTACGATTTCCTAAAAAATAAATGCATGAGTGGGAACGTCCCGCTCTGCCAATGAAGCCTTGTCATTCATTCCTAATAATATGTTGGTTTTGCCACTCTCCCACGCTCTATTACTATCATTCAAAAATATGCAAAGATGGGAAGGATTCAGCTATTTAAAAAGCTACCTAAATAATTTTAAAATTATTAATTTATGCTACTCTTAAGCAGGTTCCACGGAGCATAATTAATTCAATACCAAAATAGTAAATGTCATGGTGGGAGGATTCTTTGCACAGAGCACAGCCATGGCAGGTTCCAGGACAAGAAAGGGTTTCTGTGCTTTCATTCATACTCGAGGGCGTTTTCAGAAACCTGAAACACATGCATTTTTATTATATTGCTTTTCAAAGATGTCAGTGGGTTCTTCATGTTATTTTCCTGGCTGTGTGCTTAAATATTTTGTATTAAACAAGACTGGATTTGTACTTTATGGTGTTTGGTATAACATAGGACCCTTTATAGTAGAGTAAGAAATTATACTCATATATCCAGAATATTTAACAGGAGAAAAAGACTATTTTTTCCATTTGCTGTTTCAAAATATTTGCCATGCCACCCCTTTCTTCCCAGTCACTTCCGTCTTCACCTTGGATATGACCTTGCTCTGCCTGAAGCTTAATAGCTGTAATGTGCAGTGTGAGTTAAGTCGAGGATGATTCTCAAATGCATTGCAGGTGAGTGTTTATGTCACAAATAAATACAGTAGATTGCTCTTAAACTCATACTTTAGAATGTTTATTACAGATGCAATTTCTGTCTTCACATAAATCAAAGTACTTAAAGTGCCATATGATACCAAATGCTTAGTTTAACAGCGTAAAATTGAGCAAAAACTGTATACAGTACTTTATAGGGGCTATAAAATTCTTGTGCTTCTGGCCTCACCTTTTTGCATTGCCCAGATCAATCAAGTCCTCTGAACACTCTGGATAGTAAATACTCACGTGAAACAACGATTAGCTTTCAGAGTTTAGTTCTTCTAAGCTATTACTGTCTTCAGCAACGATGCTTCAAAATATGACAGAATTGCAAAGCAGCAGGAACTGCATTTAACATGATTAAATTTACTTCACCATCATTTGACTATTACCCATTCTCTGCAAGAAAAATCTTGTGCTTTGCCTCCAACATGCATTAGCAACCTATTACGGAAGATCTGTCATAGAAAGGCATGCAAACATTTTTTTTAATCGCTTCATGTGGTAAGGAATGTGTTATTATAAAACTCTCCATGTCCTGTACTCTTCCTGTTGCACTCAAATATTACTGGACTTGTATACAACCTCCTTAAGACATGTCAAATTTCTGTAAACAGCTGGCAAAAGGCTGAAGCAGCATTTTTGCACCATAAATCTGTCTGAGACCAAAGATCTTGGCCTAAGGAACCTCCTGAAGTTCAAAAGGATACGCTGCCAAAGCAAACACCTCCTGCCCTCTCAGCTGAGTCAGACAACAGACCACAGCACCAAGCATTGTGGGTTTATTGCTCCTTTTTCTAAGTACACTCATGAAGAAAGATTGCTCTTCGTCTTTGCCCCAAACTACCGAACGCCCCTCGCTGTTCCCCAAGATTAGCGGGTACCAGGCTGTATCTCTAACAGCCCAACCTGCTCAGGTAATGTGTAAAAAAATACCTGCAGTGAGAGCATGAGAGCACCATTAATGATGTGTGGCCTCTCAGCCAAGCCAGTGCTTTCAGTAGGCTTTTTTTAGTATTACTCCCTGGGTAAAATACCTGCTAACTAATTTTATTTAACTTCCTATGAACGGGCTATCATTTGAAATAACGTGACACAGGAGACCTCTAAACTTTTGCTTGCCATTTCCTTTCTGGACCGTGCTGCCCCAGCTGCCTGCTTCAGAGCCCTGGGGACCCATTTGCTCTCATTGCCAATGCGACATTTCACACAGGTGGGTGCTCGGTGCCGCGCAGAGCAAAGCCAGGAGCTGTCTTGCTGCCTGAGCCCCGGGGGCAGGCAGAAACGCAGGCAGGTGCTGGTGCCCGGCTTCCAGGGAGGACACACGGGCCAAAGCACTGCAAAGTGGTGTAATGTTAAGTGCGGTGGCTGCAGCACATGTTATGATTTCTCCCTGTAAAAGGCCTCTGGATCTAGCAGCTTTCCTCAGAAATCACCATTTCTGCGTAGTTTTTCTGCTGTTTTTCGTGGGCTTATCTGCACAAGTGTAATTTTGAAGCCGGCCCATTTCCCAGCTGCTGGGTTTGGATGCTGTATCGCATTGCTCTGAGAGATCGCTCCCCACTTTCTCTGCACATCCCAGCAGAGACACGAGTGAGCAGAGCTGTGTAACTTCAGCACCCTGCAGGAGGGCACTGCCTGTGTACTCCAGAGCTTAATTCAGCTCTCCGAAGTGTAACCTGGAGAAGTTCAAAGTGGTTTTCACTTTGGAAACACCTATTAAGACTAACAAGCCTTCTAAGTAAAAAAAAGTTTATCAGAGGCTGCTTAGCATATACGTCTGAGTCTAGAGCCAAATAATAAAGTGTCCACAGCTGAAAGAGGAGGGAATTCAGAACTTTTGGCTTTCAGGACTATAGATGAATTACTAGATAACACTTCTACTTCGCTCAATGTACAAGTTTCCCTTAGTGCCTGCAAACATTTTCCTCAGGATACACACATTCCTGTCTCTCACCACAGTCACACTGCATGTTAACAGTGCTAAGTTTTAAAAATCTCCAGGTTACTTGGTTGAAATACTGAACAACTAGAGATGCCTGAGACACACTGAACCAACGCATTTACTGGATAGTTCATCATTGGAAAGATGCATTCTCTTAACATTTAAACTTCTTTAAAATTCTTCTGTATCTTTCAGCGGGATGGACATGAAATATTTTATAAGTAAGCCCAGCAATTTCGGAAGGAAGCTTTCCTTTTGAATAAAATGCTCAATGGCGTGACATGCCACCACCTCTCGCTGGCCCTGCTGCCTGGGGAATGAAGGAAGTTCACACCCTTGACAAGGGCTTTGTTTCCCTCCCTCTGGCTGAAGACCAAGTGAAAGCGGTGCAAAGGCACTCTTTGTCACCAGGGCTGGACTTTTCATTCTTTTGAAATGAAAGCATATAGAAATGCAGAAAGGAACGGGAGAAAGAAACTCTTTCCCACTGACTCCCTTGCAGTATGCCCCTAATAGCCCTGTAAATATACAACGTGTATAGTTCACCACACAGATATCATTCTGCTCTTAAACTGATGTGTATTACTACCACCCAGTAATTTGGCTGGCAGGCTGGCATACATTCGAAGTACCCAACAAGAACCCCTCCTTCTAGCTGCAGCATAAATCCTTGTGGTGTCCCCACCTCGCTCCAGAGTTATCTATCTCCCTTAGTTACTTGTATTCCAAAAGCTGATCTCCTGTCAAACTCCTTTTTTCTCCCCCTCAAGGCTGATTATTTTATGCTCATCAAGCAGTTCCTCATCAGGCATTTCCTCCACCCTCAAGTTATTGAACTTTTCTGGAGAAGTTCCAAGATGTGGGTAAGGTGGATTGGGTTTTTCTGCCTTCTCTCTCTGCAGGCTGCAGCCCAGAGTTGAGCAGAACTTTCCAAGCAAACAGCTTTATTCAGTGGCACCGTTGTTCCCTTAACTTTGTGATTAACTCCTGTGCTGATTCACCCAATCACTCCTTTCCTTTCTTTGCAAATGGATCCTCTCGCCTTTGTGCAATTCGCTTCTCACCATCTCTCCTAGGCCCCAGATCTGAGGAACTGCTTTCCACTTTTGACTTGTAAGTGTATTTATTGGAAACAGCTCTTCCGCTATGCAACCTTCTACTTGAGGTCCTATTTATCTAGGTACAACCTGCTGCAGAGTATGAGCTCTTTCCTGACAACACCCTGACAACTATTACCTTACTTTACACACACTCTTATCCAGAACTTGTTATTCCAGGAGACACTCTGCTATCAATGTTTAGTTTCCTGATTTATGGTCACTTCCCCTTTGCTCCATTGCTCCAGCATTTACATAAATTCTTATTCTGCCTGCAACACTTTTAGCAAGTGGCACAGCATAAGTAGATATTTCATCTGCTGCAGGAATTCTCAAAATTCACTGATCTTGCATGACTGTCCAGAATGAGCAGCAAATAATCAAGACAAGCTTGATGTAGTTTCACCTATAAGTTTCTTAAAAAAAACCCAACCAGACCTCTATACCTGTTGTTGACATGGTTATGTTAAATATCCTTACTGGATCGAGACCTCTCAAAATAAAGCCAAGAAATGCAAAAACAGTATCATTCCAGTAATTCTGAGTCATCTCTACATATCCAGCTTTATCTCTGAGAGTATGAGGCTTTGCTCTGTTTCATGACCCCAGGAAAGTGATACCATGGAGGAAAAAAAAAAATCACAAAAAGCTCTCATTTAGAAGAAAAAAGAGGGGGGAGAAAAAAAAAAAAAAGCATACTTCTCTCCTCATTGGCAAAGAATTGGAAACTAGCAGTTTATCTGCCTGGAGAGGGGAGAAAAAACTTCCCAAACTGATAACCAAAAATAGATTGAGGACAAGATATTCTGCCTAAGCATTTGTTAAAGTATGGGGCTGGAAAGGTGGATGAAATGCATAGGTTTCCTTTTTACTTTCCTTCAAAGAGGGAACGAAAAATTATTCCAAACACCAAGAAAATCACTTGTAATATAATTCAGAAAATACATTATTTCCTTTAGAAGCATCATGCTCAACACTTGATTTCACATTTTCATTCCTTAGAGATTACAATTCTTTGCATTTTTATATCTCTGAGTTCACCACCTTGCGGTTTTGAAGTACAAACAACTTCATAAATATTATTCATAGCATTAGAAAAAAAAAATCAAGGAGATTCATGTTCTTCCACATAAATGACAAGTGAATAAATACAAGTTATATGGGTGACTAACTGAAATACTACCCTAATGTTTCCTGGCACTATAGGCATATCACGATGGCTATACACAGAGGTAATCAATACTGAGTAAATGTGTATTAAAGTCAACATTATCCCTAGGCCAGAGTTGTAATGAAAGGTCATTCTGTTAGCTTGGAAAATTTTACCTGATGTTAATGACACTTTGTTTCTCATGAGACCTACAAGACTCGGCTTCTTTCTGCAACGTACGGACTCATGGAGAGAATGATTTAGTGGTGTGCATGCATCCGTTGTTGCATATGTTGCATGCTTGGTATATATTACATATGTTGTTCTGTGTATATCCATAGATGATATGTGGGTGATTCTTTTTGGAAAGGAGGAAAAGAACAAAGACTTCTTTGGGAATAGCCTTATCTGAGAGTAATGAATAAAATGGGTGAAGCAAAAGTTCTGAGATGGTTCTTACTGGAAATTATGCTATGCTTGTATAACCTTTCACTTACAACTTGTTTTATTTAGATATTAACTTCTTCAACTTAGGCAAATCCTAAATTACACCCACCTCTTAACACCAGCAGTAGCGCAACACAAGAAAGCAACCCCAGTGACACGGGAAGGCTGCAACCTTACCTCTCCCTGCTACCATCAGGAATTCCGGCTCTGGACATTTCCTGTGGACTCGGTTTTGATTACACACTGTTCAGACGTGCCGATACCCTTCCAAGATATAACAAGTTGCTTGTTTTTTTTAAACAGAGCCCAAGACTCTGGGGAGAAAACTAACCTTCAGAGAAGGGCTCACACCATGCAGTTGCCTGTACGGCAAACTACTGAGCACTTCTCTTTGTCCCTTGAACATTCCCGGTGTTCCCCATCGGCCTAGGAGCGATGGACTGGAAAGGGTTTGCACTGGCTTCACCTGTCCCGAGCTGCTCAAGACTTTCCCTTTCAGGTGCTCCACGTGTAAATGACAGCATACTCCATGAGTAACAGCTTCAACTTTCTTTCCTGCCCTGCCCGTGTGCTCTGCAGCCTGCCCAGAGGGGGGAACACCAGCTCCCTGTCCAGAGAGTTCCCTTGCACGCTCAATGCTTTGCTCACACAAATCTAGCCCAGGGTCTGTGTGGTAACTGTTAGATGAAGGCTTAGTTTAGAAGAAAGTCAAGAGAAAAAAACACAAAGTTTTCTTCTTTTCTCTATCTGGAAAGCAAATGCAATTTTTTTTTCCTGGAAACATGAGCAGTCAGTTTGTGTGATGTATCTACAATGAGATCCACAACCACAAAGCATTCAAACAAAATACAAGGCAGGGAACTGCTGTGACACTTTTCAAATACCTAACATCTAACAACAAATGCCAAGCATACTGCTTTGTAAAATTATAGGGAATGTAAAATGGAAAGAGAAAACTGAAGTCAGGAAAGGGAATAGATAAAATCCTGCTTTTGAGAATGACGCCAAGTAACAACATCCCATCCTGGCCCCTGCACAAGATCTGGAGAGTTTGCTTCCCTTGGCAAACTGTATAAAATCTTCCAGCTTATAGTTACGCTCTAAACAATAAGTGCTTTGGGGCAGACTTAGGCACCGCGATCTCCAATTAAATGCCCTGCTATCCAATTTACATGTAACCCACTGGTGAACAAGAACTGACTCTTAATTTCTTTGGGGAATGCGTCCCTCGGAGTCTTTCCAAGCACTGTGGTATTTTGGATGGCTTTTCTGTGCTGCATGGGAGTGTTTACATCACTATACAAAGAGAAGAAACAAATGATTAGTGCTTTTATAACTTCTTAAAATCTGATTATTCCAGGGAATTAGAGAGTCAGTAGATTCATTGGAGGTGAGAGGGGTAGAACAAGGCACTCACATCTTAGTCCTGCTCTGGTACAGGCTGTGGAGGAGGGGTGGCAGCAGCAAGCACAAAGTGTCCATGCTTCCTTCTCTTGCAGCGAAGCTGCAGGCACAGCGTTAACCTCACAGACACAGAGGAGCCAGGGTCATATGGGTGGTTTTTTTTTAAAAAAGGAACATTTTGCAATGACCTTTTTAATGTCATTACATTTCATAAAAAGTGTCGTTGTCTTTGGTCATTCCTAAGCCAAGAGTAGCATACTTCCCAAAGATTACATTTTCCTCCGATAATTTAGTCCTGGATCCTGAAAGGTACCTCAGTGTGACTGAGGATCTACATCTGTATGTCTGAACAAGATTTAGATGTTTTAGTGTTTGGACTTACATGATTTAGTGAAGAAATGTCACAACTATTCACACTGAGCAAAAACATAGTTTTGATAATCAAGTGTTCAAAATCTGCACCGCTTGGGAGGCAAAAATCTCGTTTTCCAAAGTGAGTTCACATGTACCAAAGTCACACTGCAAACTAATCAGAATTTCTCAGCCTTGTATACATTTTTGTCTAGAATGTCTATTTTCATAGTAACATGCCTGTTACTATGCCCAGCTCTGCTTTTCTTGCTGAGCATTGATCAAATTGTTCTCGGTATATTAGTACGCTCGAACAGATCCCTTATGGTCATTGAAAATATTACACATGCCAAAATATTTTGACTGCCAAAGTGAAAAACATTTCCAGCACCCTGAGCTCCCTATCTGCTGTAAGCCTTGTTGAAGAATTGACCCAAAACAAAATTACATCGGTGATTATCACCTCTACCAGACTGGTAACTGGTGGTTATCAGAGGGGTCACTATGGCAAGGAAAGAAGGGGAGAAATGCATCAGCCCAGGCAGAGCTGTGACATCAAAAATTCCCCAGGCGGGAGGTGGGATGGAGCATTGATCCCCAGGCAGCAGCGATGCTTTAGACAAGCCGTGCATGACACAGAGCACTTCTGTTCAGCTTGCATACGAGGGAAGTGAGCGGTAGTTACTTGCTACTGTAAATTACTTTGCCCCACAGAAAAAGAAAGCAAAGCCAGGCACTTGTAACACTATCCCTGCGAGAGGGAGTCTGCAAAAGAGGCTTTAGCAGAAAACACAGCCATCGGGTTTAGGCTTTCACACATTCCAGGCTTTGCTTTTTCAAGAATGTAAATAACAGCAAAACCAAACAACTCAATATAACCTTTCACGCAAGTGTGACTCTTTGTAGGGATCTTCCACAAAGGACCCTCCTGCCTCCATACCTTGCTGTCCCTACATCATTTCAGCCTTTAGTCCACTTTTTCCTAGCTCTGGCTCCCATTTTACTGCACTTCCTGCTCAAGAAGCACAAACTTTTTATAAGTTTCTTATACCAACACCTGAAAAAGCAATGCCGCTCTCAGTACATTCGCAGCCTGGGAATATTTCCCACAGCCAGCCTCACACCCCGTGTGCCCCAGAGGAAAAGTAATTTTCCTACAAAAGTGAAGCGCTGGGATTTTCAGGGAGATAATGTCACGGATGTTAAGCCCAGGAGATAACATTTCGATAGCCAGCCCTGGCCCCGGCACGGCTGTGGAAGGTGTCCAGCAGCCGCGTGTAGCCCAGCAACCTGCCCTAAACACCGAGCGCTTCCAGGAAATGGAAAAGAAACACAGTGCTTTTAACAACCCTCTCACAGGTCCCACGGGACTGGGAAGAACTGGTAGATGAATCATCACTCACAACACATGTCTTCAAGGAAGTCAGAAAAATAAACGAGGTCCAAATGTCATAATTGGCTCCCTGGGGGCTGAGGGGGACCCTTTGCTGAAGCCTACTGCTGAAACCGTGTTTCAGCCTACAACCGTACAACCCCAATCTTGATGTACACAGCAACTGGCTTAGAGCGCGGGCGGGGAGGTCTGTAAGAAAAGACACAGCGTCCAGCAGTAAACAGTCTTGCTGACGCAGCACGATGTGTTGAATCTGTAAGAATAACTTTGTGCTGTTGCAATGCTTTTCTCATTTATATGTGCACTGGGTACTCAGCAAATAGATTTAGCAACCAGGCATTGTAAAACTACAATATGCTCCTCCTTCAAGATTTATTTTGTATGCTTACTATTAATATCTGCCACAGCAATCCTGCAGTTTCTCTGACTTAGCACTGAATGTTGGCCCCAAAGTGACAATTTACTGTAGATGCTGTTGTCTTAGGATAAGCCGTAGAGGCCAACAATGGTTCATGGAAAGTCCAACAATGGTTCATGGAAAGTCCAGCTCCCAAACAGCCCCTCCTAGGGCACTCCTGAGAGCACAGAGGGGCTGCTGGTTGTTCTCATCGCCTCTCAGCTCAGGGATAAGTAAGAAAAAACAGGGGTAAAACTGAGGAGTTAATGTCTGCAATTCCTTTTCTGATCAACAACTGCAAAGCTACTTCAGACCCTGGACGCGTGCTGGCTTCATAAACAGGTCATCTTTGAGTCTGAGAAAAGTTTACCACAGCCTACTTCAGAAAAATGCAAAACTATCCAACACCTTTTTAAATTCTGTGATTTTGTTTATTAGACAGATTTATCGGGAAAACCAAAATTGCTTCAAGTGTCAGCAAGATTGTCCTGAACAAGGCTGTCCTGAACTCATGTTCCCTCTTTACTTTGCTGGCAGATGGAAACACAGCAAAAATTACTGAGGGGAAAAAAAAAAATCATTTTCTTAACACTTCACAGAACTAGTGGAAAGTATTATATATTAATACTCAAGATGGATTGTAAATATCTCAACAGGTTAGATCGTACCTTTGCTTTCATATCTAAAATTTTGTTCCTTTCTCAAGTTTTCTGATGACCTCATGATTGCAAGCTGGCTTTTAGAAAAGAACATTGTCACACTAAGTCCTCACAGCACAAACCTCACGAACAAAAAAGAGAGGAATTAGATTGGCAGGTATAATTGTACAGCGTCCAACAAAGAATATAAACTGATACAGCTACCTGCAGAGTCAACAATTAATATCTACAGTATCTGATATATACATATATATATATACACAAACATGCACAAATACACATATGCAGCCCACACCAGAGTCACACAAATTGTGGACCAAGATCAGGTGCTGTATCATAAGTTAAGGTTTTTATAACTTTTACCCTGACAAAACCATGCTTGTTCCTGTAAAGATCATTCTGAGGAGAGTCAGTCAGTAAGAGATGGGCTACGTGACCTCCCCATCTCACTGTCTTTGATTTCGGTGTTGATCTTCCACCACCTCATATTTTCTTAATATAACAGCACATTTCTGATACCTTCTCTAGGTCATTTAAAACTTCCTTTAATTTCACTGAAGTCACGTCATGATACGCTCTTCTGTTGTCAGGTATCTTCATTATTTGTATAAGAAAATGTTTTCTACCACACTTACCATGAGTAGTCAGATCATTCCTGCCAAAAATCCGTGTAAGATCAGGTGCTTGTGACTCTTTCACTGGGATTGCCAGGCATTTCCTCTTCCAATCAATAGGCTGCCTTCATAAATGAAATATTAATATCAAAAAACCCTCCTTTTTAAGTGTCTTGTTAAGAAACAAGTTTTTTATGCCTAAGTCAAACTTACTCTGCTCCTTCTAAAATCCTGCATTCACTACAAATATGCAAAGTTACTTACTAGAATCCAGAAGGCTAGAAAAAGTAATTCATTAAGAATAAATACCTAAATCGTAACATCTGTATCATCTCAGCAAAAACTAATCTATTCCAGTGGGTTTTGGGTCTCTCAATAATTGCAAGGTTGCATAAAGAAAAATATGTCTTACTTGTCTACACCAGGAGTTAGTAAGGGTGCCTAGTTTCTAACATCACTTGTGAAAAACAGCTAGAGGCATAACAGTTGTAACAGTTAAAAATACCTGTTTAACCTTCTAACGAAAAGCTCCAGGATATGGCTTAGCAAAATATACAGAAACCAGAGCAATAAAGAAATTGTATTCAGCTTCTCAATTTAAATCATGGCTGTGCTACATCAAGTTACTTTGGAAAACACTTTAACTTGGCTCAGTACAAAAGTCCAGTTATTAAAATTAAAATTGATCAATTATTGTATAGAAGCCAATATACAGGATACTTCTTGAACCTCATCTCCTGTTTCCCAAAATGTGAAGAGGAAAAATCCAAGAATGTTTTCATTCAAAATCAGCGTTAACAGTATTTAACCAAACGTTCATTAGAAATTACACTTGAAGACGCCACTGAGAGAAATCCGCTGTTAAAAATTAGCGTGTCTCTGTCATAAGCAGCGACTTAATGAATGCATTTAAAAAGTGTATCTTAGTCCTGTTGTGATGGTATGTCACTGTGCCCTTAAAATGTTACCACTGGAACATATATGTTTTTAATATTGATAACAGTTACCATACTGAAGAGGTTCACACAACCAGAGGCCAGCAGTGCAGTAGTGGGGACAAGCCATAGGTTTTGCCAAGGGAAGGAAAAGGACTCGGTGGCAATGGGAGGTCATCAGCATTTCCCATTATTGTGCTTTAAATACACTCAGCATTCACTCCCCTGCTATTGTTTTTACATTCACCTTTCAAAGCGAGGTCAGCCAGGACTATTTAAAAAAAAAGTTAAACCAAAATGTCAATATGGGTTTGAGTAATCTGCATGGAAAACTGCAATAATTGTCATGTCTTACACAGAAAAGAAGTAAAAGTCCTCCTCCTTTTTCTTTTACACAGTAATTTCCCTTAAATCTTCTACGAGATTTGTTTGGACAAGACCAAGCACGGAATACTACCCTCAATTAAAAATTCTTTCAAAAGGAAAGTAGATGCACTCAGGGGTTCAGGAAGGAAATCTTAAACACAATATTCACAGCAGTACTTCAATGATGTAGGTTACACCTCTGTCTACATATATATCTTTGCTTCATATACATGTGACGATATGTTTTGTTCATGAACGTATTACAGATCTGAAGCCCAGTCCTACATAATAGAGGATTATTAACATAAGGCTTTTCAACTGGCAGCAAATAATTTCATCTGAGATGTTTACACAAACCCATTCAGTACATAATAACAACAACTAATAACACTGGAATAAAATTCCACAATTGTGAATGCACCTTTTCTTTAAAAAAAAAAATCCACGAAACTATCCCGAACATAGTTTTACATTATAAGCCCAACCGCGCAGCTCATGCTAACATTGCTTCAGCACATACTCTCTGACATTAAAAAGCAACTCCCCCAAAAGAGGAAAATGGCAGAGTTTTGCTTGATGCATCCCATACAACATCTGATCAGAACTTGCCCTATCCCAGGCTTTCAGTGCGAATATATTAGTGTCAGCAGGAGAACCAGAGATCTTCCAACGGAAAATGTCAAATTTGCATCTGTAAAATATAGAATATTAATCTGATTTCTGCCATAAATTGCTTTTTCGTAAAGACTTGGGAGGGCATCAAACCCAAATCCCTGACATTTCAGTCTGATTTAATGAAACAACAGAATCATTTCCCAGATCATGTTGTATTCCTTTTCAGAAGCAGCTTAGCTAATGAGCTAGATGCATTTCATTAATGATAACGAACACAGTGCTAGAAAGGCTGGTCACCAGGTGAAAAATAATGTGTTCTACAAATTGCAGGAGAAAGCTGGTGACTGCTCAGTGCCATTATGTCTAGATCTAAATATGAAAACAAACAAACAAACAAACAACCCCAAAAAACACATCTGCGTTTTGTGCTTGAGCAGAGCATAAGCATCTCCTGATCTATACTAATATGGCAATTATTTCCAGGGGAACTGATTTAATATCACATTCCCTGACAGTAAAATATCAGTAAAAATCCATAAAATTCTTATGTCTTGACCTACCAATCTGCTGATGTGTAAAATTAGAGACCAGGGTGTAGACTTAAAAAAAAAGCTGATAAAATATCTTGAACCTTTGAATATACCAAGGGCTTGTTTTCCCAGAACTACCATTTAGACTATTCATGACATTAAACATTTCCCATTTTCATTTGTTCTGTTTCTCATAGAAACTCCTAATATAAAGGAAAAAGGCTAAACATCAATGCCTAGTCCAGCATGTTAGACCAAACACATAAAACCCATTTTCACAAGGGCGTGCAGTGAGAGGTGACCACAGAAGTGGTCAGCCTGCTCCCTGCTGCAGCGTGATGCAGTTGTGCAGTGTTCAGCTCGTGGCAGCGGAGGTTTGCCAGATTACACAAGCTCACTTAACTTTAATGGCAATGAAAGTTGAATTAATGTTGCTGAAAATTACTGTTTAGTGCTTCTCTACTGTTCTTCACAAATGTTTTTTTCCTTGAGCTTTAAACGGCTGAAAGTCTTTTAGGCAGTCTTACTACAGGATCAAAGGCACCGCTGAGATCATAGCTTTCGGTTGTCACTTGGATTTTTTTCAGTATAAACAGTGTTTCTGTGACTATAATGCTCATGAAAAGTTCCACATTGGCCACGCTGAATTCTGCGCCTTGTAAGCGATGTTATTTCTCCATATTTTCTCTAATCCTTAAACCTATCAGAGAGATTTTCATTTCAACTCCTCCACCATCCTGCTGATTAAGCCAAACTACGCAATGTGGAGAAATAAACACAACAGTTCTTATATGGTTACATGAGGAAACAAGTACGTATTTGTCAAAACAGTATGACTAATCAAGAAAAAGAGGTCGTTTTCTCAGAAGTTCTGGGAACATACGGTGATGCAGGAAAGCACAAAGAAGGAATTATTCCTAATCAGAACCGAGAAAATGAGATTATCATGAGATGGAGCAATGATAAGAAAACTATCATTGACCAATGAGAGACATGCTCAGAAAATAAACCCTTCCATAGTACGTAAAGGACATAATATATATATGTATTACTTAAAAAACTGGAGACAGTTGCTCTAACTATTTTATTCCATATTCATCTAATGCTTGGAGTAAATATATAGTTCCGGTTTATTTTTGATGTCACATAGGTAGTATCGACAATAACCAAATATCAGCCTCACGATGAAAAAAAAAAAAAGATCATAACAAGTTTTTAGAAGGTCATGAAGAGTAATCTGCCTTTATTGCTGTCAAGATGGTCAGCCTGCTTCAGGACTGCATCATCTGATGTCATAGGAAACCATACAGAAGAGTAAAATTAGGGACCTGTGAATTGTCATCACATCACTTTATAGGTGTGAGCTGAAAATTGGCTAATATATCTACTAACATAAATACAGATTAGAGCATTTAACTTTGAGGAAATCTTAAAAAATGTAAGTACAAAATTCAATATGTGAAGATAAAATGCCACACATAAATCATTTAATGTCTGAAACATCTCCCTGCAGCAAAACTTCTTCTTACTAGAGAATTAACAATAAATTCTACCTTTTTTTCCAGCCTAAATAACATACCTAGCTAATCAAGGCAACACCTGAGAGATGTCAGGAATTATGAAAAAAATAAAAATAAAAAAGTCAGGATCGCCTTTTAGATCTGTCTGCCCAGAATGGTCGGTTCAGGAGCAGCAGTGTAGGATTGTCCCCAAATGCGTTTCTACCAGTGTTTTGCCCATTTGGCTTTCACTGATAGGAGCCAGGGACCTTACAGCTCAGCATCCACGGCTCCCAGGCAGAGCAGAGCCCTGGAAACGGTTGCTGCAAAGGACAGAGAGCAGTGGTCCCGAAGGAGAGGACAAAGGGCAGGATACAGTGAGCAAGACATGGAAAATGTGTTTCCTCTCAATTGTGACTTCTGGATCTTCTCAAACACCTCACCTTGCAAGAAAGACGGTTTGTGATACAACGTTGTGGAATTTAGCTAAGACTTCACTTGTTTGTCCCCACCTTATTTAAAACACTAACTGAGCTGTCATTCCTTTATTGTGTAAATATTTAATGCCTTGTTTAAACATTGTGCAACTAAACACTTCAGGAATTATTGTTCTGTTGCAATAGTTATTTAACAGTGACATACATTGAATCTTTAGAAAGCTGGTGTCAAAAAACCACCAGTATTTCAAGGGGATTTTTATTGCTATCAGCTATGAGTAAATGTTAGCCACTAACAAAATAGTTTGGGGGGGTGTGAGGGGTCGTGACTTAGCATCCTCTGGATCTGCTGGGAGGAATTTAACGTAAGCAGTGCTTTAGAGGCTTCATTTTAGACCCTCTCTTTTGGGGATCTGGAGCACTGCCCAAACATCTCTGGAGAGGCAGTGCAGCTGCAAGCGCTATACAAGGGAGGAAAGACTCTAACCAAACTTCACAGCTCTGCCCAACCTTTCGGCTGAGTTCCTCTGTGACAGCCGTCTGTAGTATAAAATACTCAAATAGGTGTGTGTTCCTATCAGCATTTCATCTTTAAATGGGTGCTTTAATTTCTATTTATTTTTAAACAGGCCTGAGCATGTGTCCAAGATCCATTTGTTACAGTTTTACAAGGCAGAATTGCGATTTCAGTTTATTAATAGGCGTTATTTATTGCTTGTGTTTATTCTTGGCTCTGTGTGATTAAATCTCACTGGGGCATGTGAGGGATTTGTTTGCTGGGGCCACTCTATAAACTAAGATTTCCCTGTTCCATACCTGTTCCATAATCAAAAGAAAATTATCCAAATAGGTCAGCAAAATGTTCTGTGTCTCCTTTTAATGTTAGAATAACAGCGGTGATAATCTGCGATGATTTACTCCCCCTGGTTATAATATATGCCCTTTCACTTTTCTTGGGCTTAGGTCATTTCATATATATTCCAATTTTCTAGCAAAATATCATTTCTGATTCCATTATTTATTTCTGAAATTTAGCCATCTGCTATGAGCCCATCTCATTTCTCAAGCCCAGCAACCCCCAAGCAAAGTCCATCCCAAGAAATACCCTCTAAACCTTTCATACCGACACGCTGAGCAGCTCTTCTGCCAGACAGACACGTGTGGCATCAGTCTGGTACGCTTGATGAGAGTTAGGAAACTAAAAACCTGCACAAAGGGTTTTTTCCTGCACTTAATTGTTTGACGCTGTAAAAGTTACTGATTTGATACACTAAAGCTTCAGCAGATTGAATGTAATGCCACATGGCTTCAAACACCTTAGGGAAAGAGAATACAATGGGAGATTAAAGGTGATTTACACCATCAAACGTTGCTTCTGAACTGGAAGAGCATCCAAGCAACAAGACCAGAGGTCCTGATGGATAGTTCACTGGAAAAGTTCGTCAACAGTCCAGGAGCCATTAAAAGAGAACTCTGAAGCTTAGTCATGACTGTTTCACCCTTACAGGTTGTTGGCATGCATTTTAAAAGCAATATAAAAATATACAAAATAATGGAAACAGAGCGATCAATTTGCAGGTTTTTGGCCAGAAGGGGTTACTAGACCTTCTTGACTGA
The DNA here is from genome assembly GCA_013400195.1 of Aramus guarauna. Lineage (NCBI taxonomy): Eukaryota > Metazoa > Chordata > Aves > Gruiformes > Aramidae > Aramus > Aramus guarauna. Next base: position 1,658,586 of record VXBL01003291.1, read on the forward strand.
CATGGATATCACAGTCCCTTACATGACAAGTGGTATTGCTGTACTGACCCAAATAACTTGCATTTAAGTGACGGCTTTCAAGTCCCTTCAGCTTTCTTTGTTTCCTGGCTCTAACTATTCTCATCAAAAACAATCCTGTAAGTTTAACTGGAGACCAAGTCAAAGGCCGTGAAGGTAATTCATGTCACCGTGAGTATTTATTGGCTTCGACTGCTTTCTCTCTTCTCGTTTAATTTTCTATTAGATCCCTGTGGAACTATCACAACTACACAGCAAACTTCCCCATAGGCCAATCGACACCTAATATACACAGGTTTTTTGAAAACTTGTCTACTGTACACTCACTCAAAACATAAGACACTTCTTTTTGGCTTTAACATAGCCTGCCCTTTTGAAAAAATGTGATGTATCGCAGATTTTGAGCACTAACACCTGCAGGAAACACAGTCTGTGTTGAGTCACGTAAATGACACCCATTGGGAAAATTGTTACCTGGGCATGCAAGAGTGGCATCTGACACTGATGGTATATGTCTTTAAAAAAAAAAAAAATCCTATCCATAACCAGAAAGATTTAAAAATAGTTAGAAGCCTTCAAAACCAAATTTCCCTGGGGAAAAAGAAGAGCCACAGTAAAAACAATATACATATTTTTATTCCTACTCTTAACCATAAGCAAGGGCAGCCCAGCAATGCATCAGAAGATCACCTATGCAAAGCTTGAGTTATCCAGCAAAAAAAAATGGAGACTAATTACACAGAAAATAATATTTTGTGATTAATTATTGGGAATACAATCAAGCCATAATTATTGCTGGAGGGGAGGAGAAAGGCCATAAAAAATTCACTTACACTCAAGCAACAGAGCTTGTTTTTAACTACAGCAAGATGCTGAAGTTATAACTGGAAAAGTTGCAGAACAAAATAAACTGAAGTTTGTCCAAATTTGTTGTATTACATTACAGTCATCTGCTAGTGATTATGAGCCAGTAAGGTCTGTTGTAAAATGCTTACAAAGGATATAGAAATAGTCTTCAAATATGAAACAAATTAGGAATAACTGGCCTCTAAACAAGCATTTGACGTATGAAAAAGATGGTACGAAAATGAAAACCTCAGAATGCTTTTTAGACCAGCTGCCTGAGACAACCCTCATTTCCATTTCTAAAGGGTCCAAGTCAGATGTGACATAAGTGTGATGCAAACTGTCACACAATCTTAACATTGGGAAATTTGCCATAACATGCAGTTTGCTAAAGAAGAACAGAGAAGAGAAGAGAGGCTTATTAACACGGAACTGACACCAGCGCTGTCCTCTTTGAGTCTGGACCAAGTTAACCAGGATGAGAGGTAAAAAGATACTATAGAAGGACAAAACCTACGTGCACTGCATTCTAGCTAATGAGAATATATATGTCACTTCAAGTTAGATCACTCACTTCGGTTCCTTTTGTTGAGCTGTTACATGCTGTAGAGCTTCGTTTTTACTGTCACCAAAAAGTCTGAAGAACATGAGCTTGAGGCCTGGCTGTTAGAGGACACACTTTCAGCTTTTAAGGGCCCCATAAAATCAGGACCTAAAATAAATACGTTTTCTAAATGTTGGGGAAGCAGCAAATGCCTGTGTTTGTACATATTTAGGAACATCTCTCCAGCTCTGACCTGGACCTAGTCAGCATTTAAGGTGTTTTTTTTCCCAAGTCAAAATGCTTGGTAAATTCAGAGTCTTATTTGATCAACAGCAAATTACAGCAACATAATCTCAACATCAATTTAGGAAATTGCCATGGAAATTCCTTCTTGTCCCTGCTTTGTGATACAGGTTCTCTGTCCTTGTCATACTGACCCTCGGGTCTCGGTTACTCACAACCTCTTTGTTGCGCTTGGGAGGAAGGAAACAACCGTATCACTTGACAGCGATGCTGACAGAGAAAGCAGGAAAAGGAGAACATAAGTGGGAAAAGGAAGTACATAGAAAGTCATGAACGGTGTCAAAGCCTCATGGCTCAGTCCTGAGACATCAGGGGTTTTGCAGGCTTTTTCAGCCCAAGTGGAAAAGAGCCAGATCAACAAGCTCTTACCTCTTTTTAAGCTCTTAGCTCTCATTTAAGCCTCTGAACTCCCACAAAACCTAAGGCATCAAAACTGTGACTGTGACACTGCTGTGCAGGGTGGTTTTAGCTCCTTTCCTTGAACAGGGACAGCTGCAGCACATGAGTACACTAACGCCATGAGCTGGCCCCTTGCAGTTCTGGCCTCCTCCCTCCCCACCCTGTTACGCATCCTGCACCACGGCTTTCCTCACCAGATCCTGCCTTACCTCACTGCTTGCCCTTCCATGGCCTGCGCTTCCTCCGCTCCCATGACATCCTTGGCCGCTCATCCTACCTCCGGAGAGCTGCAGTGAGAAGTGAAGTGCGTGAAGGGAACCGGTACCATCAGGAAACAATTGGCACTGCTCGGACCCCCAGTGTCAGCTAAGGAGAATCACGCTTTGTATTTCATTTTAAAAGTAACATCGGAGCTGTCATCGCAGCAAGGATAAATGAGAAATGACTGGGTCATGGTTTCTTCCAGCTTAACAGAAAATACTAGACACAAACACGGCAAGTGTTCCAATGAGGAAAAAATTAGCCTGCTCCCTCTGCAAAATTTTATAAACACTTTCCCCCAAAAAAATATGAAAAATGCCATTACCCTCTAATAAGCAGTCGTGTGACTCCAGTTATGCTGTTAAATAAAGCATTATAAAACTGGGAGAGATGTCAAATTAATCCAAAGTGAATCTTATATATGGGATATAACTCAGGTGCAGATGAGAAGTTTGGCCCCTAAATTAGATAAAAGAAATTTAATTTGCTGCATAAGTTATTGACACTTTCAATTAACACTGAAGGCAACCCCCCCCCAAACTGCATAGCAGCACACTTTCCTTTGGATTCTGAACTTACTGAAATTGTCTGACTATACTAAAACTTTACCATCTTCTAGTACAAGTTGGTATCAGAGAACAAATTAATTTTTTATTTTCTAATACAAGTCCTGGAGGAAACTACCACACAGGTTACACAGACCCTCTGAGGATAAAGAAAGACAGACAGCTAAATAATGTCAAAGAAAGACATGGGAAAACAACATGTTAGTAAGTCTGTCTAGAACCGTAACGTATTACAGAAGAACAGAGGGTAGCAGCACAGGCGCTGTGTATCAAAGGGTACTGGGCTAGATGAGCTCTTGGGCTGACACAACACGGCTGTCTTCATCTCACGTTTTCACCCAAAACACGGCCCGTTTCTCTTGAGTTACTTCAGAATTTGTTTCAAAGAATTGGTAACAAAGAATTTGCTAACAAGCAACGAAAAGGAATAAAGGAAACTGCAGAAGGGACAAAACAGAAATGGCACGGGGTTTCTGGTAAGAAAAAAAGGGAGGAACTACATTTGCATTTGCTACCCCAGCGGAAAGAAACCGAACAGCATGCAAGAGAACCTGAAGATACAAACTATTGCTTATTGAAAGCATTTCAGGAAGGAAAAACATCATCACCAACAAAGTCAGGGAAATTTAATTAGTTGGGTGGCACAGAAAACAGTGTATTAAATAATGTTGTTATGCCTTTATTGAAATAATTATCTCTCTCCCCTGGGAAAGCCTCTTAAATACTGAATTTCGAGCTCTATGAAAAAGCATTGCAGTAATAAAGGCAACTTCATCCTCCATGAGAGAGAGTTTGAGTCTTTTTATCAGAGTTTTGATCTACTTCTTTGACATCCCAGCCCAGAAGCATGCCCCAATACACATGCAGAAGCACAAAAATAGATTCCCAGCTGCGCATACTAATACCCATCTGCTCGAATGGTAATAGAGTAGGTCATTAAAACAAAAAAAGCAAAAAAAACAGCATTTTTAAGCTAGGAAGTGTTGCAGCCTTTTACATTATACCACATTAATTCCAAAAGAGATGCTTCCAGGAGTAACGAGGCAGCAAGCCCGCTTGTGTCCTAAAAAAATCATCTTAAGGGAATCTGACTGCCGGACTGCTGCCTCTGTTTATTTTCTTCACTCTACGAGAGATACAACCATACCGAGTTCCAAAAAAACTTCCCTTAGTGAGATTTATTTCAGGGAGGAATGTTTCCTCCTGCTTTCTCCCGCACAATTTTTGGAATATTTCAGCTGCATCTCAGGGAAAAAGTGCTTTCTCTGAGCGAGCCTGCTTAGTTTTGGGAAGTGTTGAGTTGTCGAAATGCTGAGGAGGAGATAATGGGGGGGTGTTTTCCACATAATTACCTTTATTTGTTCTGATATGTGTTGTTATAATTGTATTACGACTGCATGTGTGTCTTGGAGCACCTCTCTGGNGGAGCCGTCGCGGTCACCTACCGTCTCTCAAGCACCATGCAAGGGCTCAGCGCCGCGCCGCCCGCCGCCTTCCTCCTCTTCTTCTTCTTCCTCCTCAGCTCGTTGTTGCTGCTACCGGCGGCCGCTGCACCGAACGCCGAGCGGGAACTGAACCCCAGCAGCCGCCTGGCAGCGGGGGCGGCGAGGGTGGCACTGCACCACCTCAACTTCCAGACGGCGTCCCCCGGAGCGCTGCTGGCGCTGGGGCAGGTCCGCAAGGCCGCGCTGAAGGTAGGGGGGGGGGAAACCGGAGGGGGATCGGGGGGGCTCCGGTGTGGGGAAAAGTATAATTAATAATAATTACTATAATAAGTAGGGCAGTGGTGGGGAGCTGAGCCGCCCTGAGGGTAGTGCGGCCCCGCGCTGGGCACCTTCCCGCCTCCCTCAGGGCGCTGCTGTCCCTTCCCTCAGGGGGCCGGGGGCAGCCGGGTCCCCTCAGAGGGCAGTGAGGATGCGCCTCAAAAGGTCATTAACTTATTCATGGTTTAAATATCACCCAAATCCAAGCCCAGCGCCCCGTATGTTGGTCGAGGTTGCGACTTGGAATCAAAAGCAGCATAGCATAGATGAGGGAAAGAGGAAACCGAGGCACGTGGCGGGCACATGATGGAAAGAAAATAGTTTGATAAGTAAACCTTTTCAGCAGAATCGCTTCTGGAGCAACCATCATCTTTGTGCAGGTAGGGAAGGAAAGGCTTTGGGTTTCTACTTCTGAAGACCAACAGGTACAACTAAAGGCGATGCAGTTCGCATCAGAAAACATCCCTTTATCTGCCAAAAAACAAGTCAAACTGAGGTGACAGAAAGGAGCAGGAGTCCTAGACAGGAGCAGCGACCAGGGCAGAGCTTTCACAGCCCAGAGAGCAGGTCAGGGATGCTGGAGGCGGTGGCCAGGGCGCAGCCGGTGTGTCCATGCCATGCCTGTGCCATGCCTGCCTCCCTTCCACAGCCTGCCCCAGCGTCAGGGCCTGCAAGCACGGCCACTCAGCCCTCCTCTTCCTTGGGCCACAGGTTTGGGTTGGTTTTACAGCTCACTCAGGTTTTGAAAGTCAAAGAACAGGCAAAAACTTTTGGGGAATGTTTGTCCGAGGCTGTAGGTCCTGGGAGAAAAGCACTACCTTCCTGGAGAGCTGAGGAGGGTCTGAGCTATCACAGTGGATGGGATTTAAAGCCAGATCTCTCATCTAGTCTTTCTCCCCAGGCTAGTGCTGGGCAGCTCCCTAAAACGAGGGCTGGTTATTTTAGATTCCCAGTATGAAGTGCCACATGCAGCACTGAATTCCGCGAGATCCTTTTCATGGCTCTGGCATCTGAAAAGAAGATCTTACAACATCTGGCCTTCAGCCTCTGCACAGCTCGCTCAATCCAGGCTCTCACTAACATTGAGAATAAGATGGTGTAGTGTAAAATGTTCCCTTTTGAGAACAAAGTTCCAAGCCAGCCTAAAAATGTTTAAGATCTACTATTGCAGTCCTTACAACATTCAACTTGAGCCTCAGTCTTCCACATACATCCCAGTTGGCAGTGGTTCCAAAACAATTTGAAGCCTGTTTGAGCTGCACACAACATTTAACAGACCAGAATAATTTCCAATTAAATTTGACGAAACACAAACTACTGCATACAAATTCAGACTTTGTGTATTACTTTGCGTAGCGTAAGGCTGAAAGATAGTGTTATTCATGCTACCGGTCTGGGAATACAAACACGATGTCCTGCTATAGATCTATCTGAGACCAGATAGTAACAGGTAACTCACCGTTCTCATCATCATTCCCAAAATCATCAGTAAACGTGTAGTGTAAGAGGTGCTGAGGATGGATGTGTTAATGTGGGATTTCATTCTTCCTATGAAATTGCTGCAGACATCTATGACAAATTTTCTTTTTTTTTCTCTTGAAACTTAGAAGTTTTCCTTTTGTATTTACTGGGTAGTATGCTTATGTATATATTTACATATACAAATGCTTGTGCCTCTTTTAAGAACAAGAACGTGGCCTCTGGGAGCAGCATGACCTGCTAGAAGTAGTGCACTGATCTTGTAAAGAGACATATCAGAAGTAAAAGGTCGGTGCAGATCCTCTTTCCAACCCCAGTGTAACTATTTGCGAGGTAGTTTTGGTTGTGGGGAGGGGATTTTTTCCACCATCAGCCACCTGCCTTATAATATAGGAAAGAAAGAACTGGTTCATTATAGAGAAGTGAAATGCCTCATTATTTCCTCACAGTACTTGGTGCTGTAGGAGCTTGCTGTAACCCCTTTCTGTAGTTTATTTCCCCTTTTTCTTTGCCCGCTCTGTGAAAACAACAGGAGAAATGTACTAGACACGGTCACTTCCTTCTTTCCTGTCCCCCACTGTAAAAAAATGAAAAGAATTTCCTGGAAGGAATGTGCTATATTATGTGAATGCAAGAGATGGAAATGTTGGGGTCTGGGGGTTTTTTTGGTTGGTTGCTTTCTGGGTTTTTTTAATTATTTTTTTCTTTCAAGAAGGCTAGTATATTACTACTAGTAATATACTGGTTAATATATTACTGGATCTAGTAAAAATAGGATCATTTTGTCATGGAATTTAATCATGAGCATTGTATTTAGAAAGTAACATTATTAGCCCACTAGTCAGTGAAACTGTGGTAATTAGAAACAGGACTGGAGACAGTCACCAGTATGGTAACTCTGTTAGATGTGAAGGATTTCTCAAGTTCAGGTAAAATGAGACTTCGATGCTTTTCTCTCCTTGCAACAAAAGCAGAGATAAGGCAAACGCAGAATAATTCCTACCTTGCCATTGGCTGCAGTTTTCGTTTTGTTGTCCTTTCTCACTGATGTGGGTTTTTTCTTAACTTAAGTGAGTATCTTCTAGGAAACAGCAGCATGCATCTCATGGAATTGTCGACAGCTGCATTTTAAAATACACTTTTGAGAAGAGAAGCATTAGTGTGTGCCAGCTGAAGAAGATCCTAGAATTCAAGAGAGAAACTTTCAAAACACTGATGTAGCAGTCTCCCATACCAAGCTGTCCTGGAAATCATAACTAAGCAGTAGGTAGGTGAACCAGGAGGTGAAGTCTAAAGGTAAAGCTAGGTAATCTCTTGGCTAAACTGCAACATTTGCTTAAATTGGACTACAAAATACAATTTTACAGATGGATATTTCTCTTCACAAGCTCATCTCGACACAAAACAGTGTAATATCAGGACTCTGGTCCTAATACTAGAGGTCATTTAAAAGATTTCGACTTATTTCCAACAGTTAGGACCCCACATTAGGGTGTGGAAGCTAAAATCAGTGGCAGGGTAGGTAAATTGTCTGGGGAAAGCTAGATACAGAGAAGTAGAGAAAATAGCCACCTCTGCGGGCTTTTCCCTGTTGCCTGGGGCAGCCCAAGAGCTCACCTGGCTGCTCGTGGATCGGACATCTCTGCCACAGGTCCAGAAGCTACAGGCCACCTGAGCTGGCTTGCAGGGCCTGTGGCAGGGCTGTGAGGTGGGAATCCCCCTGGGCAAGCCCCCAAAGGACACATCTCTTGCTCCTCTCTGCATGCTTAGTGATCAGGTCAGCCCTCTCTGATCCAGCGACCGAAAACCGATCCCAGGGAGGAAATGCCAGAGCAGAAACACGCAGAAGAGAGGGAAACCTGCAGGAAGGGGTGAGAAAGGGATCATCCCTTTCTGTGCCAGTGGGGAGTCAGAGTGATATAAACCAATTGCGAAACTAACCCCCTCAGGACCTGGAATGAAACTGCTCTTAAATTTCTATCTGGCCTTTAATGCGTCTTTCATGACAGATTTTTAGTACTGTAATTCTGAGCCTGGAAATAAAACAATCTCGTGACCCAGATATTCAGTGGAAAAATGAATTACTCACTTGTTTTCATAGAATCATAGAATATCCTGAGTTGGAAGGGACCCATAGAGATCATCGAGTCCAACTCCTGGCTCCACACAGGACCAGCCGAATCAGAGCACATGACTGAGAGCGTTATCCAGACGCTTCTCGAACTCAGTCAAGCTCGGTGCTGTGACCACTTCCCTGGGGAGCCTGTTCCAGTGCCCAACCACCCTCTCGGTGAAGAACCTTTTCCTGATGTCCAACCTAACCCTCCCCATCGCAGCTCCATGCCGTTCCCTCGGGTTCTATCACTGGTCACCAGAGGGAGGAGATCAGCACCTACCCCCTCGCTGCCCCTCGTGAGGAAGCTGTAGGCCATGATGAGGTCTCCCCTCAGTCTCCTCTAGGCTGAACAAACCAAGGGCGGGTTCTATCACTGGTCACCAGAGGGAGGAGATCAGCGCCTGCCCCCTCGCTCCCCCTCGTGAGGAAGCTGTAGGCCATGATGAGGTCTCCCCTCAGTCTCCTCTTCTCTAGGCTGAACAAACCAAGGGACTTCAGCCTCTCCTCATACGTCTTCCCCTCTAGACCCTTCACCATCTTCGTTGCCCTCCTTTGGACACTCTCCAATAGTTTTATGTCCTTTTTGTACTGTGGCGCCCAAAACTGCACGCGGTACCCGAGGTGAGGCCGCACCAGCGCAGTGCAGAGTGGGACAATCCCTTCCCTAGACCGGCTAGCAATGCCGGGCTTGGGGCACCCCAGGGTACGGTTGGCCTTCCTGGCAGCATGGGCACGCTGTTGACTCATGTTCAAATTTTTCTTCTCTTTTGGACGCTTTTTCAGCCAGCCATCACTGTGTGATGTCAAATATTCCTGAGTTCTTATTTAACTCACACTCTGTGATGGTTTACAGTGATGCATTTTTGGAATGATAGCAGAAAATAATAATGGAAACTAAAGTGATGGTTTTTCTTAGAAACTAGAAATACTTTTGTAAAAGTTAAAATGGTTTCATGCCAAATGTACCTTCTCCCTCTCCCTGGTAAGATCAAAGAAGCTCTCTGGTGTGCGTACTCAGATTGAGTATGTATTTTAGCTGTGTAGCGCCACTTGAAAGCTTTCTAAGCGAGTCATACTGCTGTGGTGGAGTTCTTGCAAATGAAGAGAGAATCTACTTCAAAAACTACATAAGCACAGAATTATGTATTCCTTTTAAACTGAAAGTTTACCAAATCATTATTCACAAAGCTTTGCTATATCCTTCTGTTGAGAAGAATCAGAGACTGAATATTAAGTTTATGATAAGGCCAAATTGATTTTGTTTTCTTCATTAGTGCTCAGTATCAAGCAAATTCAATGAAACTGCTGAGGTATTTTGTCAGAATCTGATCACTAACTCTTCTTAAAATTACACAGCTATAAAAATGGTTTTTAATTTAGCAGAGAGAACAGGTGACACCAATGCAAGAACAAATAATACTGGAAGAAAAGCTGAACGCGTTTTAAATGACTGAATAGGCTGGATAGAAAAGATCTGGCTTAACTATGAAAGAGCTTCCATTGCAGAAGTTAAGACCCTGATGCTGTAACTGGGAGTATGCAGTCACGCTGCTGTAGTTGAGGAAAAGGTTCAGCAGGAAACCTCATCCACTATCAGGAGTTAAATCAGAGCCAAGTTTCCTCTGCTTCAGAAGTGCTGTAGTACAACTGACTTTATTTCAGGTTCTCTCATCTGCGGTACTGATGACAAGAAAAGGAATAACCCTAGGTCACTGCGCTTAAAAAATACCCATACTTGGTCAAATGAAGAATGTTAGAAATGCTAGCGATAACATTCTTTGGGTATCTTTACAATAACGAGAAACTTAGACCTAAATGCAGCGATTATCATGAGAGATTAGACCCTTCCTTCAGCTCCACAAATTATTGACTCTTTTGTAAACCTGCATTGCAGAAAGCTGGTTTTTATCATTTTGCTATGCTAAGAGTGTCTGCTCATGTCATAATCTCTGCTGTTTTGAGGATAAGATTTTAGCCAATACACAAATGGGGGCAGGAGAGAAGAGGAGAATGAGGAGGCAGAGAAGAGATACCAAAGTCTGAACTCATCCTCTCTCCATTCCCTTCCCAGTGTCAGCTGGGTCCAGCTCCAGACTTGTGCCATTGTAAAGCTTCAAGAGAGGATTTTATGAAAGCAGAGCAAGTGACTAAACGAATTTGCCCTCTTATCTGCTGTGTGTAACTCTGTGTATGTACTAAAGGCAGGTGCTGGGCTGATGGCCTTGCCCTGGGAATGAAACTTTGCTAACGCTATACAATTAATGGCTTCCTGGAAGAAAGGATGATGGGAACACAAAGGCTCAAGTTTAGACAAACAAAACATGTGCATGTTTGCTTTGGGCTCTAATCTTCAAATTATGCAAATAGCCAGAATTATCCTCCTGTTTATCTGAAGGGTATTGTACTTAAAAAACAAATAAGACTAACAAATAAGTGCTGTTGCTGGAATAATGTAACTTAAATGTACTTTAAATACTTAGATGTCCTTTAAGCTTGCATTCTGCACTAAAATGCCTTTTCTACGTACTAGCTCACACATTCCCCAGTGTAACAATATATCCTACCCCAGTAGCAAACAGAAGCAAGAAGAGGTTTATGAGAAGGGAGAACGCCTCTTAGTAAACCAGCTAATACATGCAAAAGGCACAAACTTTCAGACACAGAAGTGGCCTTGCCGGTATGTCAGAAAGCTTGTCTAATAAAATCACAGTATAGCATTAAAAAGACTTTATTTTCTTTCATTTATTTCTGGCTGATTTAACCAAAGGGAGGGCTTGGAAACATGTACCAAATGGTTCAATGACACAAAATGTCATTTTACAAGCAATTGGTTGAAGAAATACAACATTTTTCACACTATTTGTTACTTGGACTCCCGACTCAAAAATAAATATAGAAATTTCAAATGTGAATATAAAAGTTGGTAGGAAAGTAAGAGCCTGACTAATGAAGTAAAGAGCAGATAATGCAAATACTTTGTACTGGGCCTTGCTCTTATGTTTCTCTATATGAGACATTGATCCTGTTTCAGAGTAATTAGTATTTTTCACAGCCAACATTAAAAGCTAGTTTCTGTTTCAGCATGCTTGGGGCCAGGCCAGTCTGTGATATCCCACCCAAAAAATACAATTTGTTAACTGAACCATTTCTGTCAGCAACAGGGGGGGAAAAACAAAACAAAAAAACCCCACCAAACCAAAACAAACTGAAAAAAATCCAAATCCAAGAAAATTACCTGTTTCAAAGGTGTGCATTTCTAAGGCATTTCTGATGTTTTGTGCTACAATAGGTGCTACTGGCTGCTTCCCGTCAGCATGGAGTCTTACTTTTCCTTAACAAGCGGGATCGCGGATACTTGATTGGGCAACTTAATGACTGGTACTTTCAGGGCAAAACAGAGCAGGCAGATCAGAATCCTGCTCTGCCCTGCTGTGCAGCGGAATTAGTCTCTTTCCAGTCACAATAGGAAAAAATGGAGAGGTTAGCATCCCTAAGATTAAATTAGCCTGTGTAATTGCGGTTCAGCTGTGAATCAGTCAGCAAGATTTGATTCATTTGTATATTCAAGGGCACTCTGACAGCCTGTGCAAAAAATACCTCCTTGGAAGCTGAACAGTGATTTGTAGTTTTATTATTTTCAAAGTTACTCAGTATCAATCTGTCCTGTGAAGGACTTCGAGCTGCATTTTTCTTCTTGCATCTCCCTGTGAGGAAAGGCTTTAAAACATCCCTTAATAGAAAGGTTATTTATTGTTGTTGTTAAGACCCTTTCGTTTGCTGCTAGGATCATCTCATCCGACCAATTTCCTGATGCTACAGTGCTACCCTGAGGTAGCCAGGGCATCCTTGTGTTCCTGCCTCTGTGCTTATGGCAACACCTCCGGGAGTTAGAGCACATAAGGTTACAGTTAACTGATGGCTGAATCCTTCTCTCTTCCAGAACATCCCAGGCTCTGGTCACAAGTATTACCTGCAGTTCACTACTGAAGACTACAAAAGCGGGGTGAGTTTATGGTCCACCGTGTTTCTTCTGCCAGTGTGCATTAAACGAAGTTCAACATCCCTAAAACTGGGTATATTTAAGTGCTGCCGTAAGTGGATCTTTCACAACGGACTTACCTTTATGTTTCTCACTGCCTTCCAGCATGGGGTACGGTTTGCTCACAGCATCACCCAAATATCTCCCCTAATCTGTCCTCCGCCTCCGCTGGGGTCCAAGCGGTCAGAGCACCGTAACTACCCGCTTTGCTCAGCGCCCACAGAGATTCTCTTGCTTAAGTTGCATCAGGCCATAAAGCGCCCGAGTGAAACTCTGCGATGGCTCAAATGCAGTGGGACAGTACGGCCCTCGCGATCCAACTGTAGCTCCTGCTGTGTCCACACACCAAAATGAGAATAAAGAGCTGACAGTTGTGCACTCTTTTTAATTAGAACCCCTCCATTCATTCTGTCAGACAGTTGTCATTAGCAATTTTACTGCAAGCATCTGCTTTTCCATTACACACACATTGTATGAAATTCAGATTATTTTCAGAATTTAATATGAAACATTAGATTATTTTTGTTTCAAGGCTGAAGTATCACACAATGAAATTCCCTGTTATCAATTAGTGTTATTTCTTGAGAACTCTCAAACATATTTCCAAGATGACTTGGTGCACTTCTGCTACGCTTTAATTAAAAAGTTCTGTTAAATCACTTTAGCCTTCTGGTTTTAACCTATTTATGTATCTGGGGAAAAAAAAAAAATCCATCTAAAGACTGTCTTGACCCCTGTACAGCTTCATACAAAGCATCGTATAAAGACACATACATACTCCATATGTATACTTCACGTGTTAATCCCAAGAACTTTTTTAAGAATGTGTTGCTGGTAAATAAAATCCTGATGAAAAATAACAGTTTTAAATTCTACTTTTACAGGAAAATGCGGGGAGCTGCATTGCTACAGTGTTGTATCCGAAGACAAAGTCTCCGCCTGTTGTCAATATCAAGTGCATGCAAACCAAAGACCAGAAGCAGATCCAAGAGGAGGACAACAGACTTTACCAAAAAATAAGGCACCAAACCAAACCAATAATTGGAAACAATATTCCAGGTAGATTCCTCCAAATAACCAACTGTATTTCATTTTATCTCAAAGAGTCTGAGCACTTCTAAGAACACAAGCAAATGTACATGTATTTTTAAAAGTAGACACATATATTTACAGTAGCACTCTAAAACCATAGGGCTAACTATCCAAACAATTCCACCTTGCCAGCAGTTCTTGGGGAAAAAAAAAACAACCTGCTGCGTTTTAGCAACAACGGTAGTCAACACAATGTTGTGACGGTGTTTTGGATTTAAAACCAAGCCTTACGCAATTTTATATTCAAGTAAATGCAAAATGTCCGCATGTAGTAACAACTGCCTTAACCCCCACACCTTCCCCAGCTGTGGGTGGGAATTCACAGGGGATGACTAACAGAATTTTTCCACCCTGGAAACTGAGCACCCTAGTCCCACTTTTCCTTCTGGCTAACTAAGGACCTCCACTATCGTGGATCTCAGGGTTCTCTCCTCCTTGTGGGGACCCTGGGAATAAATAGTGTCTCTTGGCAATTTCGGTTCTGTCACACTTTCGTACTTTTACTGTGACTGCAGGTCTAACATCCTTCTCCTCCCTGTTCAAGACCGTAAGACGTCTGAGGGAAGAGTCTTCCCAGGAAGAGTGCTACGCCAAGCAAAAGCGTTCCGTGGTTTCTTTTTTCATTTTTTCTGCTGAACGGCCAGAATGAATCATTTTTACATGACTCTCTTTCTCCCTTGCAGACAGCTATGGCAATATTGAACCTGCTCTGGAGCCAGCGTGGGCTTTGGCTGTTGCTGGCAGCAGCTACATAATGTGGGAAAAGTCAACAGAGAAAGTGGGTTACTTCATGGCACAAGTCAAGTCCGTGAAGCAGTGGGTAAGCCAAGTGGGAAGTACACGTCCGTGTTACAGAAGCTATATCTACCAGGCAGCAGAGAATACAACAGCCGTCAACAGCTCACAGTCTCTGTAATGGCTGCAATTCTCCCCAAATCCCAGTCGCTTCTCCATACAAACATCTCCATCTCTGGACAAGTATTTTGTCCAGATTTTGGGGGAAAAATTTTACTCATTTGGACAAAATTTGGTTTTCCTTGTTGGCTTCTGCGGATTTAATCAGGAGATTCAAACATAGGGTCCTGCAGTTCAGTCCCATGCTAAGTCGCTCCTCGCACTCTTTGCCCTCCTAGCCAAGCCTGACAGTAGCATCAGTCTAGTACCTGACACGCTCTCTGGGGAACATACCTTACACCCACGGCATATGGAGCAGGAGTTCCCCGAGCTGTGTTTCCATCAATCATCTGTGATCGATAGGCAGCGTTCGTTTTTTACTCCCGAGTTATTTAGAATGAAATTTGTCTGAACGAGAGATAAGGTAAGATTCTCAAATTTACTTGGGGGTTACTCAGTTAGCATCTGAGTCAGCCTAGTTTCACGTCAGAGAACGCTCAGACTGTAGACCCACACTGCAGTTTGTGCCTTCCAAGTTTTTATGCAGGAAATGCTCCTAATTCCCCGTCTCTCCACATACAAAACGCATCTTACTCAAGCCAACGACCACAGCCCTCTCGAGCCCTTTCATCTCGCCCCCTAAGCAAGCGAAATGCCGTCAAGTAAATCAGGGTAGACTTGAAACTTCAACAATCTAACTTGTGTTCTTGATCTTTCTTTCCCCCCCTCTTTGATACATGTCCAGATGAGGAAAGATGATTTTATTGAGTTCGACTACACTGTCCTGCTCCATGAAATTCCAACACAGGTAAGAAAGCGTATGCGTATAATACCTACTTTCATCAACAGACAAGCAGTATAAAGATGCTAAAAGATGTGTAATTTTTTTTACATCTGTTCTCCAGGAAATTATTTCATGCCACATGCGCCTCACTTGGCTTCCTGGCCACCCTCTGAAAGTGAAATACTTCTGTGCTTCAGAGAACCAGGGGCTTGAAGACAGCTCTGGAATGGAATCCGGATCAGCTGCTGGGATTTTACAGGAAATGGAAGCAAATTTTTAAGAGAGACTGTCAGCTTTATGTATTTGTATTAAATGAGAAAATCCTTGTGTTAATAGACCTGGAGTTGGGGTAACTTCTATACAAGTTGCACAGCAGTGAATTTGAATGCTTTCACGACTCTGCTTTCTTCCAAAAAGAATTCCTCCGATTTCTTAAACTGCAAGACTCATGTGTCCTAGAGTTCTACCTAAACCCTTTGCTACTACATATATACCCAGCTAAACACACACAAGTTGATTTTCTGTCACTAACTTTACTGTTACTTGGAGTAACATAGTTTGTAAACAAAGTTAATATATTTGGATAAAAACCTTGAGAAAAGTATTAATCTGTCACTCAGAAATATTTGTCTACTAATTTGTTTCATTTTTTGGGCTAGATCCATGCTGATTTTTTTTAACTTACATCTCCAATAAACCGAATACCATTATACAGGGTCGAGGTTGGGTTTTGTTTCGTGATGCTGCTGTTTGATGCCGACTTCCCATCTTCTCCCAGCGTCTGGCCTTTACGGGACGCGGACGAGCGTGGGCAGTGAGACGTCTCCCCGCAAAGCCCGACAGAAGCCAGTAACCAGCATCTGCGCGGCCCGAGTCCCGCCGCCATGCCCTGCAGTCTGAGCTGACACAAAAAGAAAGTTTCTTCTCTCATTATTTGTGAAGGCAACTCGGAAAATATTGATGTAAGGAAAACATGTTTTCTTGTCTCCCCACATCTGTCACCAGTCCAGAACGCTTTGTCCGACAGGAATTGAGGATGCTGTCCTTGTCTGTTTGTGGTACGACAGAGTTCTCGCTGTTTTGCCTGGAAGGGGAACTTGCAGGGACAGGAAGGCTCTGAGCAGACAGATTTCCACATTTGGGGTGGTGAGGGAAGGGCCCACTGCCAGAGTACCCCGTCAAACAGCTCACACTAACGACTGCTGTGTCTTGTGCCTGTCCAGACACAACACAGCCCTACTGCAAGAACGATTTTGTCCTTTCTCACCAAATTCTCCCTCTGGGCTGACAGCAGACCCACTGTCCTGCCCTTGGTCTCTGAGATTGTGCCACACCACCTTGAGCTTGCCTTTTTCCCCCCCCCACATTAGCCAGATTTCCTCCAGGTTAAATGCATCAGTAGCACACCCTGTATCAGTAGCACACCCTCCTTAGGAACACAGGGGGTGGATGCTCACGGCCTGCTGCCATGGGTATGTCCTTTGGAACCCGTGGTATATCGCATTGTCAGTGATCGGTAATGATGATTAAGGTAAAAGCTTTCACCAGGGGATATTTGGGCCGGGTGATCTGTTAACCCCTCCCATTCAGGCATTTTACACCAGTTGTTAAGAGTCTGATACGCTTGTACCGCCTGAAGCTTTTTATATCGGCACATAATAAAGCCTTACAATAAATTCAGTGAAGCAGCATTTCACACTCTTGGTGTCTTCTTTTGTGCTGGTAAAACACTTCTCATCACCAAAAGCATGAAATCAGAGCATATAATGGCACCTTTTTTTTAGAGAACTTGGAGATGAAAATACTTTTTAGAATTAAACCAAGAAAACAAGTCTGGATTTGCACTTTGGGGCCCCACCTTAGCAATGCACTTAACCACAAGGGTAGTTTCCAGCTTTTGTCGCTGCTCTCCAGACCTAGAACAGAGGATTGAGCACTTCCGAGTCACCAGATAAGTGTAACTTTAACTACTGATAACCAATGTCAACTTATATCTGTTAAGCAACTGCGTGGTAACTTCTGGACAAAGTAGCAAGCCTGTCGGAATTCAAAGGCAAAATTTTCACCAACTTGTTTAGGGTCAAGATTTCAGTCAGTGGATTGGAACCTACAATTAGACAGTTTTTACTCAAGCTCTATTCTTGGTGACATCAATGTAGACATTGTCCGAGTCGAGGCTCAGATGGGTGCACGGGGAATTCCAAAACACCCACGCAGAACCTATTTGTAAGCTGCATAGACAACAAAGAATAGCGCTCTTCCATCTCTGGGCTAGGAAGAGTTCAACCAAGTCAGATAACCTACGCGTGCCATCTCAAATTTGATTAAAGGGAAAAAAACCCCACCACCACGTGCAAAGAAACGGAACCCAGGGCACCCCCAAATCAGGCTCTGGCCAGTGCTGCTGTCCTTCCCCCACGGCCACCCACAGATCCTCTCCCTCGTGCTGCAGCTCGGCAGAGCCCGTTGCGCCCCGGCCGTCCCTGCGCCGAGCTAACCGAGACCGTGCTCTCGGCGGCTGCGCTGCATTTGTGGAGAACCAGCACGCGTCTGGCAGAACCTATCGGCCAGCAATTCACAGCATGGCCGGCCTCTAACGAGCATAACATAAAAGCCATAAATAAAGTAACAGGCACCCTATTTCTTTCCTGAAATGAGTTCCAGTTGAGTATTTTGTATTTTCACAAAAACAAAGCCCTGAACATAAGGGAATCAAGAAGGATTTGGCCCAAAACAACATCATCCCCACATACTGCGTTATGCCTGTGTTTAGCACTAAGTGCCCCTGACAGATCTCTGACACCGTTAGTTTTTTCCGAGGTTCAAATAGATAATTTTCACCGTGGAGGCTGAGGAGAAGCAGCCCGGCCATTGCAGTCCTGTCTGCATCTGGTAAACATCAGCCAGGATCCCATGCCAGGAACGTTGCTAGTTTTGAACCGGAACTTCATTCCCTGTTTACCCAAAGCCTACAAAAATGTTGTTAAGCTGAGTAGGTCAGGAAGCGAGAGCATGCAAAGAAAATTCAGCATGGATCTTCTGGCTGTAATTAAAACAAAAATATTCACAATAATATCTTCTCTTTCTCACCTAACTGTAACATCCTTGTTTTCTCTCTCTTCTATACGGGAGCCAGTCTATTCAACTGATTCCCAAGCCAAGCATCGCCAGCAACACTCCCTCTTGACTGTAAGATTCTGGGAAAAGGGATCTTCTCTTTGCTTTTCTAACAAAGAGCCAAGAGAGCAAGCCCATAAAAGAGCGAAAACTGCTCCGTATTGGATGATGACGCACACCCCGTGCCTGCCCAGTGGTTAATAGTTTGGTCTCCTAAACTAGAATTGTTAAACTTTCAAAACCAGAGAAACAGTAACTGCTCTAATTACAAAATAATGAGGTATCAAGTAAAAAAAATTAAATTATTTTAATACAAATTTCAAGACAAATTATTATCAGTGTTTTAACATTTCTATATTTTGTTAACGAGTAGCATTTACATGTGAACAATTCCATTGTAATTTCCTGGTGGCTTCTGAGGACACCACAGAGGAACGACATGATAATAAATTACAAGCCCAAGTCCCAGTGCAGCCCACACTTATCCAGCCGGCCTTGATTGCAGCTATCGCTTGGGCAATGAGCTTTTAAAGACTGAAAGACCGTTCGATGTGCTCAAGAGGACCAAAGTCAGCTCTTGGCTTTGCCCTTCTTTGCAGGAAGTCGTCCTGTTGCTTCGAGGTATTTGTTAATTATTTCTTCTTGAGTGCTGGGCGAACATGGATGATATTTACAGTATTCCATTGTATATTCACCCTTTCCCTGTAGTTGGCAAAAAAACAGTCAGAGTGAGGACGCTGAATGTGTCATCCTATTTAGCAGTAGGCCACACCCTAATCTGTGAAATAACATGCAATTATCCTTTACAATTAAGTTTACCAACACTGAGGCACGCGGGATGAGATGCAAAGACACACAAACAGTATCTGAACACTATTCATTGCTACAGGATTGCCCGTGGCCCCATCTCACCAGTGACAATTCTGCTTAAAAACTGAACCTGAGCAGGGGAATTAACAACAGCCCATTCGAGCGCCGACAGAATATCGGTGCTCATGTGTCACGAGACGTGGGACAGCAAATTTTCTGTCGCCCGACTCAAATGTGTTCAATGAGCGTAAGACTACAGGCATGTACATAATTAAAAAAGGACATCTTAATAATGTGAGCACTGCTGTCAAAAATCTCTTCTACTTGCAGACATTTGTAACTTAAGGAGCATGCCTCCACCTTTCCAGCCTGTGAATTTAATACCTTTACTTGTACCCATCCCTGTGCATTACTTATGACTCTGAATCTCTTCCCTCCTCAAAGTGTGAAAGAATTTTTTGGCCAGAAATGACACAGCTAATGATAGTGATGTTAATTAAAAAGCAGTTGAAGTAACAGTAAAAACTAAAGTTATTCTCCTATTCTGCATTTGCTTTGATTTTTATCACTTTTACTGCTGCAAATTGGCACACTTGATGTACAGAAATAAACGTGTTCTAGCAAAAAGTACCGAGAGTACTTACCTCTGTGCAAGACCTCAGCTCGGTGGCATATCCAAACATATCATTCAGTGGCACCTAAAATCCAAGCACACTATTCTTGTAAAAACAAGGTAGTTTTCCATCGGTTTTGGGTTATTATCCAATTTATCTCAATTACGATACAAAGAGTCAGTGAAATTTGGTGCTCTTTGCAAACAGTACTGATCTAATTATCTATTTTTGTAAAGTACCTCGTATTTCAACTCATTTATGCTCACAACCCCAAAAATCTTAGTTTGAACGCGCCAGATACCAGAGCACCCCCGATTCAGTAATCTGCATCAGCAGTCAAGAGATCGCAACATCTGAACTGTCTCGAGACCGCAGCTCTAGATACAACTTATAAGTAGAAGTGACGCAGCGTGTGGTCTGTCACTAGCTAAGGCTTTGCTGAGACGATTTACCCTACCGCTGCTGTTAGACGTACCCTTCTGTATGAGCTAACGTGAGAACACATGTGTTTTTAGACAGGCCGTCAAAGAAGGGACACTGAAAACAAATTGTTCACATTTATCTGCGATTATGGCAGTTAACGGTGGTAAGAGCTGAGGGAAGATAGCCGACGGACAGACCTTCCCCCTGAGCTCTGCACTTGCATCGCTGCGGGTTTGTTTCGCTCTGGCAGCACTGCCAGCCCATGGCGAGAAACCCCAGTTCTGCCCCCTCCTCTGCCACCATCTGATTTTAGGTTAGCAAGTCGGCTTCACTGGAGCCAGACAGATTTACAATAGGTTCACTAATACTGCACGATACACCGCCACGAGTTGAAAATTCATGTTATGCTTGTTTATCCACTGAAAAACCTGGCTATTTATGCATGTTAGCCAAGAATGGAGTTGAAAGGCAAGGCAGGAAAAGAAAAGGCTGGGAATGAGCAAACACCACAAACCTCAGCATAGAGCGTAAAGTAACCCTCTATGCCGTCTTGTCCTGTGATCACTCCGTGACGGCGATTAATTCCAGCTATCACCGCTCCCTGGAACTCAGTGGGTGCCATCACCTCCACCGCCATAATGGGCTCGAGTATACGCACAGTGGCGTTCTCCATAGCTGGGGAAAAAAACTGAACTGAGTAACTAAACATCAAAGAACAAGCCTGGTATAAATCAAGATACCCCTGTGCACAGCCAGGAAGTGTTTCACAGTTAATGCTGAGTGTTCCTTACATCAGTGCAGGAAAATAATAATCGACTATGCGGAATTCCAGCTCTCCTGCCTTTTATTCCTGAGACTGTAATGCTGGGAGGCACACAGTTTGGTAACAGGTTCTTTCCATACTCAGGTAAGAATGAGGCTGTTGGTGTTTCTTTATTCAAGGAAAACAACATTTCCTTCATACAATTAAAATCATTAATGTGCCTCCCTCAAAATTGCTATAAACTCTTGCGTATATTCTCCTCTACACAACCGGCCAAACTTTCAATGTACGTATGGGTACACCAGGCAACAAACAAACCTACAGAAAGGAGGTGGTTGAAATTAGCTCCAACAATAAAGAAGCCAGCAGGACCACGCGTTCAAACGACCAGCTTTATACCTTGCTTCAGGGCTCCTTCTCCTGCTCTGATGAAAGAGATTTCATTCGAGTCCACCATGTGATGTGCGCCATCATCCAGGACAAACCGGACTCCAGATATCCTGTGCCCTGACACTAGACCTTTTTCACATGCTTCTCGGAATCCCTGTCAAATAACATCTCAAAGTTAGCAGGTTTTAGACCAAAACGAAGCTTAAAAAAAAGAGTAGCATTAACAACAGCCCAAAAAAGACATTAAAGTTAAAAAACAAAGTAATGATAACACACAAAAAACCCTTTTGCAGTTTTTAACAACAATCCTGTATCTACCCAATGGACCTTCCTGCTTGGTAAGATAATGGAAGAAAGTAACAGTGGGGAAAAGTTTCCATTCCCAAGTGTTTGAAAACTTCATACTATCATTCTTCAGCACCTCAGTTTGATGCTGGTATTTTTTTAAAAAAAGAAATCACGTCACAAGCAAAGGAGAAGAAAAAGAAATGTGTTTGGGATTTTGCTTTGTTAAGGAACTGTGTGATTAAAAACTGAAAGAATGCTCCACGTGGAAAGAACTATGCTAACTGCTGGACTGCAGAACAAGGTTCTTTTAAGAATGCATGCTTCTTCCAGGATTTGGCAAAAATCTTCTATGTGTTGCATCATGGAATAACAAAGGAGTTATTCTAGGTTGATCCACTATTATAGGAATTCAAAGATGCTAGGCACTACTTAAAGTAGTATGTGATAAATTATATAGTTACCGAGAGACAGACACAAAGGAAGCCCACAGAAGAGATGAAAAAGAAACAGTATTTGGTAATTCATGCAGGAAATCTGGCTTAATTACAGTTTCCTACACAACCGGCCTCAGAGAAGTCACAAAAAAAGTTAGATATTTCGGGGTTAGAGATGAGAACCGTGTGGCCACAGCCAAAAGCAGAAGAGGGCCATTAAAACCAGACTGAACAGAGGGAGGCTTGGATGCCTGCAAGAAAGGAAAGCCTACCTTTTGTCCTGCTCCAGAAATAGAGCAAGCACACACCACCAAAGAAAACAAACAGCAGCTTCTAAACTAAGTGAAAAACCTAGGAATGTACGATGTTAAGCAAAGCCACACAAATTTGATTCCGCTTCCCCTGAAGTAATGGGAAAATCCCGTTACTTTGCCCCTTGTTGGGAGCGAGACAGTCACAGTACATGTGGACAGTATAGCAGGAAAACAACAAGAATCAGTGTTTCTTATACTATATATACACAGAGAAAACGCTTTATACCTTTTCAACAGCGGGCACAAATTGTTTTGGAATATTTGTGCCGATGGTTCTGTCTTCAAACTCCAATTTTGTGTAGTCCTGCGGGTCCAGGGGCTCCAGCACTCCTATGACTTTGCCATACTGGCCCGCTCCACCCGTCTGTTTCTTGTGCGTGTATTCAAACCTAAGAACACACGGATCCCCAGAGCACCGCGTTACTCAGCACACAAACCACGCTCTAACCACAGGTTTTTAAAAGCCCCCATTCTGCATTTTGCTTTATTCCGTCTGGTTACAAAACGGCTAAACACCAGGAGAGCAGCTGAAACAACAGCTGAGGGTATTTAATGCCCCAAGCGGGAGCACCACGCTTCTTCGGCCTGCAAGCGGGAAGCCGAGGGATCACGAGGAGCTAAATCGCTCAAAAAACAACTGCTAAAAAAAGCTGCTTCTGCCTGCAGCAAGCACTATCAATAAAGCCTGCTTACCTTCAGGCTTACACCTTTTGTTGACTGAGTTAACACGGTTTTTTTGTTGTTTGTGCACATACCCCCCGTTTCCATCCCCAGAGTACTTTGATGGTAGGTGCAGACGCCGAGCAAAGGGATAATCGGGGGGAAAACGTGCCGACGTGAACTGTTAAATACTTGGTAATGGAGACCGGAGGGATCCGGGCTCTGTGAGGGACCCGTCCCCGTCCCAGCAGTGCTCGGAGCCCCTGCGGCGGGACAACCCCGGCCCCGCTCCCGCTCCTGCTCCTCCCAGGCCGCCGCGGGGGCGGGAGCCGGCAGGGCCGCCCCGCTCCGCCCCGCTCCCCGCTGCCTGCGGGAGGAGGAGGAGGAGGAGGAGGAGGAAGCGTCTCCCCGCCGCCATGGAGCTGCCGCCGAGCCACCACCTCGCCACCCGGGCGGCAGCGCTGGCCGCCGCCTGCCTCTGCTACCGGCGGGGGAGCCCCGGGCGCGGCCTGGCGCTGCGGGCCGTCCGCCGGGCCAGCAGGCAGGTGAGGGCCGGGCAGGAGCACGAGCAGGGCCTGCCGGCGGGTCGTCCGCTTCCTGAGGGGCGGGCAGCGGCCTCGCCTACCGCCTCGGAGAG
>VXBL01003292.1:0-10920 GCA_013400195.1 Aramus guarauna
CCATTCTATGATTCTATGACACTGTGCCCATGTGGCCAGTGGTGACCTCAGCACAGTGTCTCCAGGAGCAGGAACATCCAGCTCCTCTGATCTGTTTAACCCCTGCTTCAGTATTGGTATGTCAATGTGTCAGCTACTGGTGGGCAGGTCCTGGGTTTCTGGGGCACTTTTAACAGCTGCAGAGCATACAGGTAGGTAATGTGACCTCAGATTTGCTTCTCATACCCATGTCATGTTAGCAGTAGACTGCAGATCTCGGCTGGGGTAAACCAATGTTACTACCTAGGCAGCTCCTGTGCAGAACTACGGACCTGGCAGTGTGTGTGAAGGCAAGAGGTGGGACAGGGCTCTCTCCAAGGCCATGCAGCTCCAGTTGGTAGATCAGGGTAGGCATCAGCTGACTGAAGCTGGCTCAAACTAGTCAACTGCAGGGCCCAGAAGCCACGTTGGGGATCCTTTTTGAATCATGTTGCTATAACTCACTCCCCTCTCAACCAGCATGGGCACTGAGGACCTGTCTGGGCACAGCAGTGGGGCGCACACAGCTGCCAGGAGGGTGTTACGGGCTCTCAACCAGGTGTCCCTCTTGAAAAAGGCAGCACTGTGGAGAGAAATGTCCTGTGGGCAGAACTGACCCCAAGGCCACTGGCAGGACCATGCTGACTAATCCCCGTACATTAAATTATAGGCAGTTTAACCTGCTGAGTGGCCTGGATCATATTTTATTTGAGGTACAATGTTGCAGAGAAGGTGCCTTTACCTTGGGGCAGTGGTGTGTTTTTAACAGAGCCTTTTGGTGACACTTGTCTTCCATCACCTCAGCAACTCTAATGACTGCAAGGGCTTTATTTTTTTTCTCTAGGTGAAACTGAGGTCAGAGAAAATTCAATAATCCCTGTTTACTTTACTTTGCTACTGCTTTTCCTTTTTCATTGTCTGTAACATTAATACCTCCATTTCCATCAACATGTGCATCAATATGAGTACTGCTGGAAAACCGACAACTGTGCTCTGCTGAAGCAGTACTAATACTGTATTCTAACACTGCAGATTTGTATTTGCGTCAAATTGAGAGAGGCTCATGCACCAAGAGCAGAAAGTCATTCATTGCATGCTTTGCGTGGAACAGGAACTTTACCTAGACTATAAAAGTGGTCAAGCTGTGGTTAATGTGAACTAAGCGAGCTGGACTTAAATTCATCCCATTTCTTGGTGTGGATATAGGACATATTGTCTTGGCCTGAATTAGTCCATGTTAATTAAATATAACCTAAACATTGCTTTACCTCTAGGCTGGACAAAGCTGACACATTGCTTACAGACCTTTCACTGCCCAACCTTTAGTACATACAGGATGTGGCACTCTATTTATTTCATCTTACTCCATTTTTCCACATTTTTCCAGTGTATCTGTGATGGATAGAGAATGAAGCAGGCCTACGTCATGTATGAAGCAGGAAGAAGTGGGACAGTCTTGTGGTTAAGGTAATTGGCTGTGATCTAGGAGGAGCAGCTTTTATCTCTGGTTCTGTCATAAAGTTCCTGTGGGAGGCTGCATAGAAGTCTCTCCCCAAATTTTTGAAAGTAGCTGCTAATATTTTCTTCATTATTTTCCAGAAATTCCAGGTAGGGCATTGAAGTCTGATATTTACTAAGCCAGCTGAAGTCAATAAAACCTGCAGATGTGGAGCCGATCTGAGAATTTGAGGTCTTGGGTGGTTGGCACTGTACCTTGAGTAACAGAGGTGAAGAAAGAAGTTCTTAAAAGGTCTGAGTTCAGGTTCCCTCCGATTTATTGCAGACCTTCTGTTTCATCTTGCCTAAGGCAGCTCTAGCCAAGTTCAGAGAGCCAGAAGGCAGGTTTGTCTCCCTTGACTGGATGGAGACTGGAATCTGGCAGAGTTGGAGGGGAGAGATATGGACATGTCTTCTATTTTGACTTGAGATGCTACTATAATTGCAATGTCAAATGTAAACACCGATGGTAAATATTTGAATGTAGGCCTCCATTTTCTAACCTCATTTCCCTTCTGCGCAATAACACAGTTATAAAGATAACTTTCTTACTTCACATGGATGTGGTGGCTACATCTACAACAGTAAATTCAACAGGTCTGGCACTCTTCTGTGATGCCAGCTGGCACAAGAGACTTTTTTCCATGCCATTGACCTCTCAGTCTCCAAAACAGGAAGGCTGTATGCAAACTGCCAATTGAGAGTGGCTCCTGATCTCTGATCTCTCCAAACCGTGCCTGGAAATGGCTTGGGACAATGCTGCTTGTCCCAGCCTGTATCCATGCTAAGGACCATTCCAGCAAAGCAACAGCAGCAATGGCAGAATTGTGGTATCCAGGAGTGCTCCCTGGCATTGTTTATTTTCCTACTATAGATGAAGCTTCTAGCTACCAAAGTGAACCAATAAAAGAAGAATATGTCCTCAACCCTCTGCATGAGAGGAGAGGCATATTTCTAGCACAGGCTAGCAATTACATTTCATTCTTTGTTCAGCTCCAGGTGTAAGGAGCACATGGGTGGCAGAAGGAAGAACGACTGAAATGAGTAAGTCTTCGACAACTCTGATGCTAGGTGTCAACTTTTTTCACCAGCCAGCATCAAATACAGCCACCTCAAGACACCTAAGCAAACCTGAGCAGGTATCCAGCTTTGCAACAGTCCCTTCTTTTAGCTGACTTACTAAGGCAATGCTTACATGCAAGCAGAAGCTCAGACAGCCTTAATCCTCACACCTATATGGGCTTGGTCCCACAGCCTAATTACTGCAGCTAGACCTGGGTTTGCTATACCCATGCTCTGAGTTGGTAGATGTAACCCGTCTCAGCAAGCCATATGTTCTGCTTGCCCCAGGAGTCATGCTTTAAGTTAAAATGTATGTCAAGCCCTGCTTACTGCCAGAACCCAGGCAGCCTGCATGTCTGCCTCGTGTGTAGTGCATTAAGCCCCGCGGAGAGGCAGGAAACATTAGCAGGAGTGCCATGCTGAACTGACGGGGCTATGCAGCGTCTAGATGGAGCTGGCAAGAGTCCTGCCAGCCTGAAGGCCAGGCAGGGGAACTCAAGTGTGACAGCTTCTGCCATATACACAAGCCATAATATCAGTTTAGCTTAATGGTGTAGCAACCCTCCAGTCAGGATCATGTCTTCACATAAATCTGGCTGGCTTTTTGCTGCTTTGTTTGTTTGTTTGGGGTTTTTAAACATATTTTCTGAGGAGCAATCAGGAAGCACTGTGCAGTCTGCTTTGTTGGGATTCTCCAGTCCAGACCTTAACAGGTATCACTGGATGGGTTCAAGTGACTGAAAGCCACTTCGTGGCCTTAGCCAAAAAATCGCTATGGTTATCTTGCAACTTTGAATAATAAAAACTTGACACACTTCTGTAGAGGATAATAACCAAATTTTGTCCCAGATTACGTCGACTGAAGCCTGGCTGAAGATCCCGAAGGAATGATTGTACTGATGGAATTGAGGGTTTACTCTTTGGCTGCAGTAAGCCTGGTCCTCAAATGGGAGTTTTCCATTGACTTCAATGAAAGTTGGATCATATGAATATTTCTTCCATAAAAGAAAAAAAAAAAAGAAAAAAAAAAAAAGAAGAAGCAATCAAAATCCTGTAGTCTCCTCTTGGCCCATTTTCAGGCAAAACTTTCACTATAAATCAACCGAGACGTTTACCAGGGAAAGAGCCATTGGAATTGTCCCATCACCGTGACATTATTTGGAGTGGCGATTCCTTATAGTATTTTCAATATTGATAATTTACTGCACCAAATTATACTTATTATACACTTTCAAACTCTGGTTCTTCAGATTGAATGAGTGGAAAGTTGGCATAAAGACTGCAAGCCCAGATTTTATTTTAGTTTTTTTAAGAAAAAAGATATTGCTGATTTATAGGGCAGAAAACCCTACAAATTTTATATAGAGTTCCATGTACCTTTTCTTTCACAGACTCTGGACAAAGCAGGTTTATTTTTAAATATGGAAACTGATTTTTGTTAATCTTTTTGCAAGTTCCAATGTTACCAGTTCATACAAGGCTTGGTAATTCTGACATCCCTTCCAAGGGTGTTTCCTGTAACTTGGGGCTTTACTGAGAGGTGCTGAGTGCAGTCAGCTTTGATTTGTTAATATATTGGGACCTGATGTTGTTCTGGATAAAAACTAAAGAGAAAAAGGCATGGGGAGAGCTCTGTTTCTCAATAAATGACAAACCTATTTTTCACCCCACTCCAGCAGCAGCTGTTTCAGGCATAGAGCTGCATTTGCTGCTGTCAGGACAGTGACATAATAATTTTGCAAGGAGAATGGATTCATTGGGCCAAAATTGGCCCCCAGTTTGGATAGGAGGAAATCTGATCTTTTGTGACTTTGGCTGGAGATGGATACCTAGACAGCAGGTCAGACTTTTATAAGGTTTGTAAAGGCAGTGGCAGCGTTTGGGGTCCCTCAGATGACATGTCTGGAGTGCACACAAGTTTGGAGCACTCTTCCAGACCCATTTGGGTGAATGCTTCATAGGACAAAGTCTGACATTGACCCAACTCTTTAATAAAGAAAGTTGAGGTCAGGAACATTGCTTGCCTTTCTCAGATCTCACTCTGGGAAACACAAAGTTAATTTTTGCTCTGGCTTAAAAGTTCTTTACAACGGCCTGAGAAAATTTATTTTTATTTTGATGCTGTACCTCGCAATAGCCATTAGTTCTCCTGTTCAATACTCCATTAAAAAAAAAAAGGAATCTTGTGGATACAGTTCCCATGAGAATATTGGGTAGTTACGATAATACACAGTCAACTGGGGTTATTTTGCATCTAAGGA
Source organism: Aramus guarauna (assembly GCA_013400195.1). Classification (NCBI taxonomy): domain Eukaryota; kingdom Metazoa; phylum Chordata; class Aves; order Gruiformes; family Aramidae; genus Aramus; species Aramus guarauna. Next base: position 4,839 of record VXBL01003292.1, read on the forward strand.
GATAGAACAATATGGAGCTATTGTCACTTTTTCTGGAACTTTTCTCACTGAGAGGACTTTAGAAAAATCCATCTAATTTATACAACTCCTTGGGCCTAGGGACCACACATCAAGCTGCAATATTTAACATATCATAGCAGCAGAACAATACCATATAAAAATAACACAATAAATGATTAATAGACTAACTCTCTCAAACTCATTCCCTCTGATTATTTCTTTACAATTAAAACAAGTTGGTAGGGTACTTTCAAAAGAATAAGTGATTGCTCTCTGAAGCTATCCACTGCTGGTATTTGTTTAAGTTTATGAGTAGGAAGTTGTTTGGCTTTCTGCTCAGTGCAGTGTTGTGCCATATAGACACCCATCCTGGTTTCCAGACATACCTTCCCCACTGCCCCAGATGCAGGAAGTGCGGGTTGTGCGTGCAGTACTCCGGTAATACCCTCCTGGTAGATGGCTGCTCATCATTTCCAGCAATATAAATAGGACGGCCTTGGGGCAGAGCATGGTCCAAGCTAGTCTGTGACTGGCTCTAGGATTGAGCTAATACAGAAAAGGCTGGGAAGCTCTTCCCTCTCAGCTTAAAGAGATCTGGAGAGACGTACCCGGGCATCTCAAAGGTTCAAGATCGTGAGATGTAAGAGCTTGGATAATTCACATACATTTATATTTCACTATTTTGTCCAAAAATGTGTCATTGCCATTAGCACTGAGCTGTCAGGATACATATGTGACAGCACTGTGGATCTTCACCATGGGCAAATTAACTGAAGCAGGACTATAATACATACACATAGCCCAGGGACTTTCATGGCAACAGTAGATGCAGTACGCTCTGGGATATGGCATATTGCAGGTACTGTTGCACGAGGTGTTTGTGGGTGCTTAGGGACAACCCTGCCATTGAACAATTTTTTCTGTCTGTTTCTTTGGTGTGCAGAACTGGATGTGACTGAGACACCCCCAGTTGCCATTGCTTCTAGGCTCATGGAAACAGCATGGGACAGTTCAGAGTACACCTGAACTCCCAGGTCCAGGTGCTGCTGCACCCTCTGGTCGCACCCTGGTGGCATGCATGTTGCAATGGGGTCTTGCAAGGCACCATCCCTCTATCAGAGGGAAACCCACATGTTTGAGAAAAGAAGGAAATGTGCTGTGCCCCAGCAGGTCTGTTGGTCTGGATAACTAGGATTGCAACACAGTGGGAAAAACATCTGCCCCACAATGGAGACACATCTATTATGATACACGGATGCAAAACTTTAGAATGTTGAAAGCAACTTCTCTGGAAACATACACCACTGCCACGAACATGGGACCAGATGTGATAGCCCAGAAGCTGGTGTTGCTTTGCTGTTGAAATACTGACTCTGTTGACTGTTGCTACTTTGTGGAAACCAGCTGAGGTCAAGAAGTCCCGCAACAGTCCAGGATATTGTTTCTTGGGGAGAGTTGGGGCTCTGGAAAACATGGAGGAAATATCGGAGAAGGTTGAGGTGATGGAGTTCCTAGAGTATATGTAGGTATGAGCAACTGTCAGGACACATGCTCCATTTTTCCCCCTTGAATTAGTCCTATGTCAATGGTGCAACACAGGCACTGACAGACCACAGATAATGGCTGACAAGTGATAATGTAGTTCATGGAGGAAGGTACACAGAGGAACACACTTGATACAGATTTTTGAGTTGTTAGTAAGGATTTTGCTCTGTGCACGTAGGAAAGGACACCACTTTCAAATAAATCATTTGTGACATTGCTGAATGAGGGAAATCTAATGTTATGGGGAAAAGAAAAAAACACATCCTTTTCCCCATTGCTCTCCACACCCTGGTCTTGACTGCAGTCATGGCTTTGACCCTTCTACTTGAGACCATCCCAGAAAAAAAGGTCTGTGTTGCCATTATTTTTCCCCTAGAAGGGTGCTCTCTCCTCTTCATGGCCTAGAGGCTTCTTCTGGGTGGTCACAGTCAGGAAAGTCTTCTTGTGGTGAGGACACCAGTGAGATGGATTTACTTATCTCATTCTACTAAATCTCCCCAACACAACTATGGTAGAAATACCTGGTCCTGACCCAGACCTGGTTTCACCTTGCTTCACTCTTCCGAGGTCCATGCTTCTTCCTGTTTCCTAATGAGGATATCTATTCCTGCAGGTCTGGGGGACTGGGATTCACCCAAACCCTGACTGCTGAGAGTGTAAAATTGGTGGGTTTTGCTGACTGCAGGCAGGAACAAGGGTTTAGCGCATTGCCTCTGTGGTAGGCTAAATGTACCTGCTTGCATGTGGAGCCTGTCAGGAAAAGAAATTTTTCCAATGCAAAATGTGATTTTAAAAAGGTACAGGGGAAGTGGAGACAGTGATCAATTTAATCTCAGTGAGCAGACTTGAGCAGACTTTGAAATTGTGGCTACAGCAGCCAGTGCGCAGCACCGGGGGGACAGATACTTGCTGAGCAACTATTGTAGCTAAAACAGAGCAGCAGCAGCTCACAGTGCCTTAATTAATGCTGGTGACCCCAGACACATACAGCCTTTCATAGTTTGTCCTCCTACAACTTATGTGTGGACAGCACAAGTGTATGAAAAGCTTTGTGTCTGTAGCAGTGGGATTTGCCCAATCCCTAATCCTGGAGGGCATAAAGACTGGCACTTCTTGCTGACTGCAGGCAGGAAAAGGGGGTTAGTGCATGTTTCTGTTTCTTATAAGCTAGAAGCATGTCCTCACATACAGAGCCTGGAAGACAAATGAAACCTGCTGATGTGAGCTTGCCCTTGTTGCTGCTCAGTGCAGAGTGGAGCTCTCTGCTGCCTGTCCTTCGAGTTGAAGAAAAAGCAGGTGACGGTGGTAGCAGGATGCCAAGCCTCTCACCAGGGCTTACCAGCGCTGGCTGGTTCCATGCTAACACGGTCACACAGCTTTCTTGGCTCTGAATACCAGCAGAGCAGGCTTGCATCTTCCTGCAGTACGCTCTGTCAATAAGACTTTCTAGTGCACATCAAGCTTCAGATAAAATCTTGAAGGTGTTGGATGTCTTCCTAGGATGTGCTGAATATCCTCTGCTCCGTTCACCTTGGTGGGAACTGAGCAACATCTCGGCACGACTCATTCCCTGTGTTGCATCATGGAGGTTCAGGTTGTTAGCGTGCAATATTTCTGTACACAATGAATAACACATTATGGAGTTGCACAATGAGGTGTGGAAGGGTTTGATTTCCTGGGTAGAAATTCAGCCTCTGTCAGCGTGGCAGAGAGGTGTACTGCTGTGGATGCCTGGTGGTTCCTTGGGCTTAAGGGTGAGACTGCAGGACTGCGGCCTCATCACAGCCACAAAACTTGGAGAGGAAGCTGATTCCTGTCTGCAGGAATAGCCCCCCTTGTCTTCCTATTATGATGTTGAACACAAGTAGATGTTTATTTTAATACAAAGTGAGAATTAAGCATTAGAGTAGTCTAATATCCCTTTAGATTAATACAGAATACCACGAATGTTGCTGACTGTTCACCAGTAAGGTGATGTGAGGACTCCTACTTTCCTGTCCATTTTAATAAAGTGTGAGAGGTTTTGTTGTTTAGCTTGTAATAAGGAAATCATTCCTCCCTGTTAGTTATGCAGCATGCACAGACCAACTTAACAAGCTTTCATTGTCATTTGCTACAAAGATAAGGAATTGAAAGCTAACAACATATGCGCACGTACACACAAACATACACCCAGACCCACACAAACACAAATATGTACATGCAAATAACCCACAGCCAACTGACCAGAGAAAAATAATTCTGTCTGTTATTCCATAGCTGTTATATCTCAGCCTTCTTTTTCAACAGGTGCAAAACTTGTAACTTTTATTTTTCAAAGTTTAAAAAGCCTCAAGCAATGATAGCACTTGTTACAAGTTACACCAAACAGTCATTATCCCTGAGTACACAGCTCTAGCTATTTTTGGATAAATACACAGGAAAAAGCTGTATTATCTATATTAGTCTTACACAACATAACACTTTCTGGGACATGGTAGGGCAACCAGCATGGCCTGGGAAACTGAAACCCAGGTACCTGCCTCTCCTCCCTGTGACACCTGATCATGTGTTTGATTTCAGGTGAGTCACTTCACCGCTCCTCCTTTTCCCCTTTTAGCTGCCTCCTTTATTTATGTTCAAGAGTGCAAGAGTGAATCCAGTAAATCTTTGCTGCTGACTTTTACAGACATACCACTTAGACTGTGGATCCCAGTTCTCAAGGGTGGTGTTTATCTAGTCACCATCAGTTTCTGCAGGCCTGGGTGATGCCAGGGAATAGGGCTGGTTTTCACAACGCAACACAGCCACAACTCCAGTCTCCAGGAAGGGCCTATTATAGATCCTTGATGGAGATGCTTCAGGCAGGTTAGGTGCCTCTGCCTCCCTCTTCTCCCCCAGAGGAGATTCAACCTACCCAAGATTTGACTTGCCCACTGGAAGTGCCTATTTCAGGTGATACAGCTATCTAACGGAATGTGGTAAGGTGCTGCCTGTGAACATCACGTGCAGCTGGCCCATCTCAGACAGCTGAAATCAACCTGAATTTCCTAAACAGATGAGGAGTTCCCTCTTATGTTTTTACCACAGGTGGAGTGGCAGAAGGTTTTAAAGTCCTCACTCTGCTAAATCCAAATTCTACTGATAAAGTAGAAATCAGAGCCTGCACTAAGCTTTTTGACAGCTGAGGAACTGAAAGCATTTGCTTTTATGTCACCTCGCTGAAAAATGTCACAGTTTACAGTGATGCTAGAGTATTTTGCAATGAAGAAAGACAAGCGACATAAATCAGCTACCAATTTTATTGTGGATGAAGCAATTATTTTAAATAATTTGTGGTCAAGGTTGCTTGCCACTGCACTTTTATTCAAACTCATTTGAAGTAATACTTTCTTAACCTCACTAAATAAAACTGGGAAACCCAGAAAGCAATAGATCTTCATTAGGGTCCCATGTATATGCGTCAGCCAAATCATTATCATTAGCAAATCCATCAGGCATATCTAACCTTGGTCCAACATTTAGATCTAATAAGATCATTAACTGTTTCATTTACATTGTAATTAAAGTTTCCTGAACCACCTTTTTTGGGCCATTCTTTTGTCGATGAATCTCATATATTACTAGTTCAAGACTGAAGGCAAGACTGTGCTCCTGTCACTTGGATTCCTGAAAAGTCATGTTCCAATGCTTACTCAAGGGTGAGCCAGATTTCCACATTTTTCTTTTAGACAATAGCATCTTTTAGGGGAGAATTCATAATTGTTGTGAACTAATCAGAGAAAAAGTGCTAAGCAAATCTGAAAACACTCACAAAATTGATAGATATCAATAAAGAGGATCAAGAGAAAAATGTCTACAGTTCTTGAATGGAACAGAAGAATTGGTATTTGTTAAAGAAAGTCTATCCTCCAAATTCCCTCAGTGGAAGGAAAAGATACAATGTCTAGTACCAGACCAGGCTGGTTAAGTCAGTAATTTTGTAGTAACTGTAAAACTGAAACAGAAATATACAGAAAGTGAAATCCAGGTCAAGAAACTAAGGATGAATACAAAAGAATAGCACAAGTATGTAGGACAAAATGAGAAAGGCCAGCGCACAAAATAAGATAAAGAGATATCAAGGGTAACATGAAAACACTGTATAACTTCCTTGGCAGTAAGAGGAGGAGCAGAGAAAGCATTGGCCAGCTAATAAATGAGACAGGAAAGCTAATAACAAAACATGCCAAGAAGGCCAAAGTGTTTAATGCCTTTTATTGCTTCAGTCTTCATTAAAAAGCCTGACTGCAATCAGATGGTTGACACAGTTAACACCAGCCACAAAAGGGTAAGAACTCAGGCAAGAATAGGGAAAGAAATGTTTAGAAACTGCTGAGATAAATTAGATTTTCTCAGATCAGTCAGGCCTGTAATTCACCCTAGGTTACTTAGGGAACTGGCTGAACAATCCTGAAGGCCATGGTAATTATCTTTGAGAATTTGGATGATGCTGGGCTAGAAAAAGGCTGACAGAGTGCCTAATAAAAAAAAAAAAAAAAAAAAAAAAAAAAAAAAA
>VXBL01003292.1:10942-223198 GCA_013400195.1 Aramus guarauna
AAAAAAAAAAGAAAGAAAAGGAAAAAAAAGAGGACACAGAGTCCCAGTTGACCTGACTTTCATTTCCCAGAAAGATCCTTGGACAAGGGATCAAATGATGTGCAAGAGGGCAAAGCGATAAGTAGTTATCAACGTGATTTGTCAAGACCAGATCATATCAAACCAGCCTGTTTGTTTGTTTGTTTTTCCTATGACGGAGTAACAAGTCATGTGGATAGGCAAGAATTTAGTAAGGCTTTTCACACCGCCTCAAATGGCATTTTCATAAGCACCCAGGGAATTGTGGTGAATCATGGGCCTCTAACTTTGCTGGGCTCAATGAACAATACTGAAAAACATGCTGTGTTGCTTTCCACGTCAGCTTTGGTTAGAAGGTCTCATGAGCACTCTGCTGCCCAAAAGTCCTGGCTTTGGGGCCACTGATTCTGGACAAGGCTGCTGCAAAATACCCACAGTAGTTCCTGGCAAAAGACAGCCAAGAACCCGCTGTCAGCAGTTCAGTATTGTGCTGAAAGGATTTATCAGGTAAGGCTCTGTAAGAGCCTGTGCTGGGGTCCAGATCCACTGTTATCATTACAGCGACTTAGCTGATGGACTGGAGAGCACATATTATAAATCTGCATATGACTCTAAGCACTGACAAATTGCAAGTGTCTTGGAGGACAGGCCTAAGAAATGGGAGAAATGCTCTAAAAGAAACAGGATAACACTGCAAATAAACTGGCATGTAGATAGGGCTAAATGCCTCCTTGAATACTTGATGGGAAATGAGAGGAGAGGTAGCAAAGATCTGGGAATTGTAGAGAATCATGAGCTCAGCATGAGTCAGTAATGGCATCCTGTTGTGAAAGAAGCAAATATTATTCTGGGATATATAAACAGCAGAGTTGTACAAAAGACATATGAGGTAATCCTTCCATTGGTATAGCCTCTGGTAGGGAGCAGATTCCAGTTTTGGGTACCACACTTCAAGAAAGATTGCAGAAAGTCCAGGGGAGAGAAATGAGCCTGGTCAGAGGTCCAGAAAACATGCTCTGCAGGGGCAGGTGTGAAGAAATGCGTATGTTTAATCTATGCAGAGAAGGCTGGTGAGAATTGTGCCTGCCAGGCTTTGAATAAATAAAAAGCTGCTTCAATGAGGTGGTAATAAACCTTTCTGTCTATTCATTGTGGATAATACAATAAGTTATAAGCTTAACAAAGAATTAAGTTGGCTTTTATGGAAAGCTTTTTCTCTGGAATAGATTCTTTCAGAATGAGTAGCATCCCTCTGATGGGGACCATTAAGGCCAGACTGGTGAAATACCTGCCAGGAATGCTGCAGGTAGAGCTGGTCTTGCCTTGGACAGATTGATGGATTATCCCCATTTTCTTTGTTTCTATGGTAATGGGTTGCTTTTTAAAAAAAACTTCTGAGCTCAGATTGATACATATTTACCATAAACAATCTCTGTACTTGTCATGAATATGAACTATGAAGATGCAGTGTGTGATATTAAACTTGTTGATGCATAAGTCAACGTGTAAGTCAAGCATATGGTTAGTCTAAGTGCATTCACTTGTTTTGGTAAACTCCCATTTTCTTGCATTTGAAAAGCCATTGTTGGCAAAGGATGGCAACGGACACAGGGTGCCCCTGTGTCTCTCTGTCCTGGGTCCTCCTCATCCAGAGGAAGGAGGGAGGAAACTGGTGTCAGCATTGGCAGGACTTGTCCTAATCACCTCCCCAGTCCTGGCCCTGTAGGGTGGGGAGGTGGAGGGACCAGCCAGGTCCACGTCTCCTGCCCTTTCTTGCAGAGATAGCACATAACCTTTGAAGAGCCTGTGTGATCACGCAAGGGGTGGTAGCTGTGGTTGGCCACCTAATTGTGGGTGCCCAGGTCAGGCAGTTGATCTCTCTACACCCCACGGAATGAGTCAGTTCAGCTCTGCCCCTCCTCAGTCCTGCACCACCCCAGGTCCCAGCAACTGCAGCTGGTGTTAGATCTCAAGGCTGCAGAGGGGCAGTCAGCTCACCTCAGCAATGCAGCCAAGTGGCAACCCACAGAAACAGAATTAACCTGGGTCAGCTCCACCAGTACCTGAGTGGGCATTAGGTCCAGTGTGAAGAAGAGGGCAGAAACCTGAAGCAAGATGGAGACAAATGCACTGGATTGCTTCTTTCAGTGGCAGCCGGTAGTTAGATAAAGCTAAAGTAATGTGTAACAGCAAGTGCTCTCATTTTGGCCTGAAAAGACAGACTTTGGTCTTGTACACGGCTAAAAAATGTGAGCCAGGAGCCATAACACCCAGCTCAGTAGGCAGAGTCGTCTTATTTTGCTTTTATTCCAGTGGATGATGCCAACGCTTCGTTGTTTATTTGGACTGTTTTTATCTTATCCAATGTATTTTGCTCTGGGCAAAGATACAGGCATTAAGTCAACAAAAGGACCTAGGTGTTGCAACACCAAGTGTTGGAGCCCTTAACTGTTAGGCGCTGTGCCATGTAGTGGAATCCCGAGCCCCATCTGAAATACCCGGGCTCCTTAAACAAAGCGTGGGGTTTAGCACAATGATTTATCTCTGAGCATCACATGGGAATGTGCCTCTGCCATTTAGCCATTTATTATTTCCCAGCCAGGAAAGTTGGAGAGGAGGAAACGATGTCTCATGTGACTTGGGAGAACCTTACACCCACTGCATAACAAGCAGGGATGGGGGAAGGGGCGGAGGGAAGCCGAGCAGTTTGGAAACAGCCTAAAGGCAGAAATTTGACACGGAAACTCTTTGGCATGAATTCCTCAAGAACAGTTAGGCTGATGGAGAAGAGGGGTTCCTAAATGATTTGTTAGCAGAAGGCAGGGTGCTAAGCTATTTACATAATTTATTCATAACAGTTTGTTCAGCCAGCTCTACCAAGGACGTGGATGCTGGACGCTTTAAATGTTCCCCGTGGGAGGAGTGAATCTGACTGTTTGAGCTGAACCAAAGGCTACTGTCGTCTCCAGGGGCCTTTCTGTCTCCCTCCGTGAGTTTTGGATCAAAAGCTGGTGCTGCTTGATCCTGTGCACCGATTTTGCACCTGTGCAGAGGGGAAGCTGAGCACTCCCACATCCAACCCACTGCTGGACTTCTGTCATTTTCTTTTATTTTTATATTCACCCTCTGTATTGTAGGTTAGCACTCCAGACTCTTAGGCAGCGAACGCTCTGGGACTATACCATCAGCAACTCTCAGTTACGAAATATTCTCAGATGCCTTTGACTGCCTGAGCCTATTCAGAGCAGTGCTGTTCTGCAGGCGCACGAGAAAGATAAAACTGTTCCACACAGCAAGTGAATCCCACATTGTGCTGGGAACAGGAGGGTCCCTCACTGCCCTGCCGCTCCCTCCCGCTTTCTCTTTTTTGCTATGCAAAGTCGCATGGAAATGAATTAGATGCTTGTACTGAGCATTTCAATGGGACTTCACATAATAAAACAGAAACTCAGTAATATTACCTGTCAGTGGGTCTCTGGGAAGCAAAAAGGTCCCTGCCAAGTCCTGCTGAATCTTGAGCAATCCCTGCGCGACGTCGGCATGGCAACCCACAGATACAAATTCCATGCATCATTTGTCTGGGGACTAGCCTCTCTCCAACCTTCAGCCTGGAGCTCGACACTGGCCAAGTGTCTAGTTAATCTGAGTCATTGAATTGCTGGAAGGGACTATAGGGTTAAACTAGGATAACCTAAATAGGCTGATAAAAGGCTATTCAGTAAAAGATGCAAGTGCCCAGCATCTCCCAGGCTTTAGCCCACATGCTCTCGAGTCCTGAGCTGAACTTAATCTAAAAGAATAAAGGGTAGGCACTGGAAATTCCCCAAAAACTTGGAAAGACACCCAGTGTGATCATAGTCCCTGCAAGAGCTGGAAAGATTTATTTTAGAAAGAGGTTCAGATGGTTAAATATTATTTGGAAGTGTGGTTTCATTTTGTATGTACAGTGTTTTTTTCTTAGTTCCTTTCCTGTTCTATAATCTCCTCTGTTTCTTCAGTGTAATTAGCCTGTTGTTTTCAAAAGGCTGCTGATTGTGTCTCTTATGTATGTGTGAATTGAACTCATTATGCACTGACTTAGCTCCCTGGGCTCTGTGTGTGTTATGTATGCTGCCTGTGTGGTGCGATCCCCGACCTGCACCAGAAGGAGCTTTGCAGGCTCAGAGATTTGCATGTGGCAGTGGGCTGACGAAGAGGATAACTCGGCAAACTCTTGGCTCAGCAGCAACAAGCCTGGGAGCCCCGACTGATGGCTCTGGAGTCACAGCCCTCTTTTCTGGAAGCATCAGAGTCTTTGTCCCCGTGGCAGGAGCTGATTTAATCATAGGGCTGTGTTTTGGGTAGTGTCTGAGGCCCGAGTGCTCAGCAGATGTACTCCAGTGTCTCTTGCAAGATCATCTAAAAGACAAATCCTTGCAGAAGCCTGATGTTTCTAGGTTCTGCTCCACACCAGACCCTTACCATATAAACACTGGAACAAAAGAATTTCTGGTGCCAGCAAGGCATAATTATCCTGGAATGATGGTCCCTGAGAACCTGTATCAGGACTTTCAGGTTCTAAGTCATGCTTTTGTGGCTGTTCTATGGGAACAAGCTAGAACTGGGCTTTTGAGGGGTTTTACAACTCCACAAGTCTTTGGGAGACCTGGCATGGTCGGTTGCCTCAGAGCCATAGGTCTTGCAGTCTTGGGTTCCCAGAGCTGTCATTGCTTGTCTGATGGAGCTCTGCCTTTTGGACATGCTGGCTCCTAGGTGACCTCAAGTCTGCCTTTGATCTTCTGAAACTGATATCATTTGGGTTCAGCAAATCACCACTTTTGGCAAAACTTTGTTTCACCCCCAAACTTCTGACTAGCAGTACTTTGGAGCAGTACCCATTTACTGCGGTAGAGTGTTCAAGGGAAATAAAAGCTTCCCATTCGGCTTCTCAGTATGCTTTGAGCTAAGTTCTGGGGGAGCTGCCTTGTCAATGCATCACCTCCTTGTCCTTCCCAGTCCCACTGTGTGTGACCAGCTACACCCTCACAGCTCCCATTAAATATGAAAAGTGTTGTCAAGTCATATGTGTCCTCAGCATTAAGCTTTTAATTCACAAGAGTGTAGAGAAGATGCCTTTCCTTCATGTTTCTTTTGTATCACTAAGTTCTTGATGTGTGAAAGACTAGCAAGTATGGATATGTATTGTAAAATACTCTCAAAAAGCTCCCTAATTTTCCTTCTGTGAAGTGAGCACCAGTGCAGTAATGCACAGAAACTAGAGAAGTTTGAAGTTTAGATCTAGATTATGGTTGGTAGCAGGGAGGAAAAAAAAAAAAAAAAAAAAAAAATTGCGTTCCTTTTGTCTTCTACATACAGTCACTCACTGGAAATCTGTTTACTTGGTCTCTGCTTAGGGTAATGTGAATTTTGTCCTTAAAGAATGAGTATTCATTCATTTGCTGAAGAAAGTCAATGTCAATGTTAATGAGATCTCTCCCCCCATGCAGGGAGGGACTGTCGCTGAAATGAGTGTTATCAAACATAAGTACCATCTATGGATGCCAGGCTCCTATTCCATGTTGGCATGACAACTTTCAACCTGATACTTGTTTTAGAGGCTGAGCAATCAGCCAAAGCGACAATTTCTTCTTGAAGACAGCTTGACAATCTCGCAACTTCTATTGCTGTGTTACTACTAAAATGCACAGTATGAATCAGCACAGTCACTTTATATTTTCTTAAGTGATAGTGATAAAGTATATTGCTATGTAAATACAGGGTATAAATTCTTCTCAGTCCTGCAGTACCAAGAGGAGGAGAGTGATGGACAGCCACAAAGGGAAAATGTTTGTAGCATAACGGTGCCTGTTTTTCTTTTATAGAGCTCATTCATAATGCCTACAGAAATTAACAGTGTGGTAAGGGAAAGAGGGATGTGGACAGCAACTGCCATTCCTGTTACTGTGTTGCCATATCAACCTTCAGTTCGATAATTAAATGATCAGTTTCTATAAATCTGAGTCACACGTTTTAGAAGGGAAGGGCTCTCAGGTTCTTGCTGAACAAGAATGCAGTGGGGTTTCTGGGCTCTGGATTGAACTATGCCTGACTTGCAACTAAAAGCTGGTTTTGGAAGCAAATTTTTTTCTATGAGTAGGAAAAAGTAATCAAAAGGTTAATAGTAATAATAGCATTTCTTCTAGTAAATTGCACCTTTAGCCTCAGATTCTCAGTGTTCAAGAAGTTGCTCAGAAGAAGCTGAGCCTATGAGAACTTGTGAGGTAGGTGAGATCAGACCTATCTATCACACCAGAGACTCCTGCTCTGCCTGATGTCTCTCATACACTCACCACAATGCCAGGGTCTCCATCCTGGGTGTGACTAGTGCAGGTGCAGTGAGTCAGCCTGATCTGCTGACCAGCTTCTTGCATGGGAGGTGCCAAGGAAGAGGAGAAGAAACATGACATTGCAATTGCAACTATGGTAAAACTCCCAGGGTCCTTGCAGAGAAGGCATCATCTTTCAGCACAAAGGCACAGCCGCTCCCCCAACTCATGAGTGCATGCATGTGAGGGCATGCCCATGACTACATGTACAGAAGTGTTTCCATCACATGATCCGTTATTCATTCCCAGTCTCATGGTCCAACGTGAATCATCCACAAAGCTAAGAGGCTTGGGAGGTGGTATGCTCAAGCCTTTGGGGAGGTCTGATCCAGCCAAAAGAGCATGTCTGGGACTTGGAATGGCTACACACATTTTCCTTTCTTGGCCATGGTCATCTGGAGGGTGATTCAGCTGCCTAAATGTAATGCCCTTTGAAAGACTCCAGGGTATCCTGGAGCTTGGACGTCATGTCTGAGTCCCACAGCAGACCCATTGCCTTCTTTCTGGATCAGCTGCTGAAGGTCCAGTGTATATTTAGAGTATCTCAAAGGCTGGGATTTGACATCTGTACATATTAACTGAATTGCATTCTTAACTTAATAAATTCCTATATTTTTCAGAATTTTGGGGATTGCTCCCTACAGGAACTAGAAGACTGGGAATCTCAGTGGTTTAGGAACTGTGTAGTCCTCTGAGTATCTTCGTAACATTAGACTTTGGTGAGTGGAAGGATGTACTGGTAATAGCCTTACAAATATATTTGTTCCACTTCTCATAGCACATCTAGTTTAGCTATTTCTGCAAGGCCCTACCTTGTCCTGCCAGTGCTTGTGAACTCAGCATATGGGGACAGTGGCACTGTCTACTCTTGTTGAGGAAAGCACAGAACACAGGTCTTTGAGCTGCTCCATGCCAACTGGTTTGGGGTACAGGTGCTGGTGTTAGCTAGTGAAGCCTGCAGGTTAGGAGGGTTTCAGCTAATGTCCAGCACCTACGTAGAAAGCTTTGACTATGTCTGAACTGAGTGATTAGTTAACCTGGTGAGCTGTGCCATGGAGGCTTACCATTTGGGATGTCTACTCACTCCAAGATGTCTTGCCTGGGCTTCCCAAAGTTCACACACTTGTAGACTTCTAAGGACCAGGCACCTAATTTCAGCTGGCTTGACAAGGAGACTTAGACATAGAAGTCAATTAGGTCATGGAAAAAAAATTGGTAAGCAATGTTTAACATATTTTGAAAGTGCTGTGGCCTACACAGTCATAAGGAAGTGTCGTAACCACAGCTGTTCTTCTGCCACTGAGCTGCCTTAGTGACATCAGTGAAAATGTTACAGCATAACCTAATGCCCAAGGTAATGTCCAATGGCTCTGGAGAGCCTGTTCTCTGGATATTAAGCCTGTAGAGAAACTGCCCTTGTTACCTGTCCTAGCCAGTTTAATGCCATCACAAATCACAACACCTCATTCATTTTGCTGTGTGGAACTTTCCCAGTCTGTCTGTGCTTTTGTGTGCTGGTGCAAATGAGATATAAAAGTAATTCTGTTCTTCAAAGGTATGAAACAAGGATATGAAAGGCCATGACACACTGAGAAGCTGGAATAATGAAGACTGAAATTGAAATGTTGGCTGAATGATGCTTCCAGTTCAAAAGCTCACATCAGGACTTGAGACCATTTTCAGAAATCACTATGTTATATTCTTCCCAATGGGAGTTACATTATGCAGGACAGTACCATTATACTTGTCTTTCAAACAGGAAAGAAAAGGATATAGTTTATAAACAGAGGCTTCCAAAGGCAATCCCCCTGGAAATCCCCCTGGCATTGAAGGTCTCTCAGAACCGGGCATGCTGTGGCTCATGTCCTCAAACAGTGTTGACGATGTTCTGCATAAACTCAGAAATCCTTGTGAGATGCACATCATCTCATCTCCCAGTGGGACTGGAGGAGTTGAAATCTGGAGCATTTCCTAAGGAAGAAAATATTCAGAGTCAAATGAACATAAATCTCATGCCTGAAATGATTCAGATTATAACCTGTAGAAGCTCGAAGGCTGGGACTATTATCAAAGAAAAGAACAAGGGATGAGAGATGGGATCTCTGTTGTGATGCAGCAAGCAAATACTTGCTCTATCTTGTTAGCAATGACGTTCAGAAACTTAGCTAATAATAGCCTAGCCTTCATATCAGAGAAATCAATCCCCATGGACTGAGCTATCACCAGATCTGATTTGTGTACAAGATGTTTAGAACTGCAAGCACAAACAATATGAGCCAAATGAAATGTAAAATGTGACAAACTGTCAGATCTCTCTTTCCCTATCATCACAGCCTGGTAAAAGAATGGCACCAGTAAGGTACTATTTCAGTCACCTAAGTGCTGTCTCACGTACACTTACTTACAAGGATACTCGGCCAGTACAAAATAACTTTAGTCAGAGAGCTAATGGTTGTCATAATATGACATTATGTTGTTTAACACACATGACGACAAGCATTTTTGCTGAACTATCTGGCTTATACCTACATATGAGTAATCAGTTGTGGAAATGTCAGAGAGGATAAAGGAATGTGGTAAGGAAGAAAAACTTAAGTATCAATCACATTCAAAAATCTGAGCCAAAACAAGTGAACAAACAAAGTACCCAAGAACCCACAAGTGAGCTATGTTCCCTTTGAATATGTGCTGAGACAAGAACATTTCTGATAATGCTCTTCAAGTGGTATCTTCTGTAGAGAGAATCGAACTGCTCTTCAGAGAATGATCAGGGAAGACGAGGACGAGCTCCTTCCCAAATCCTCAAGAGGATATTGACAAAATTTTAGGGGTCTAATTCAAAATGGTGAGTCTGAAAACCCTGTTGCCTGGCATTAAGACACTGAAGTACCAGGACTGCCTTGATTTTGATTTTATAGCTCCCCAGATGGTAACAATCGCTCTAATCTTGACAGAGCTGAGCAGCTCGGCACTGTGCTCGCATTAATCATGCTCATTGCAATCATTAAACAGTCACTGCATAAAACAGAGGCAGAGACTGCGGAGTGGTGACCAGAACTCCGGATCCCTGCCCTCCACCAACACCACACAGCAGTGTTCAGCTTGGTGTTACCTCTCCTTATTCACCCCCAAATTTATATCTTTCAGTCTTGACCCCCATATAGCCTCCATGCTAGCGCATACTGCAAGGAGGTCTTAAATCCCTCCAGCAGGCAAGAAACTGAAATTTTGTGTCTGAGCTCTGAGAAACATGCCTGGCTATTGCATAAAGCTCTGTCTCCACTTCTTGCATGGTTCAAAGGGACAGAGTGGGTTGGCTGCCCATGTCTAGTGTGATGACCTGGTGTCTGCTGGCAAGCAAGGATCTGAGGCCAAGGAGTCTTTGCTCCTTACAGAGGTTTATCTCAGGTGCACACCTGAATTAGAGGGAGAAGCCACATTTCAGATAGTACCTCCAAAACTTCTCTTGGCTAGGTGGACACCCAACAGTTGGACTGGATGCACGTACATCCCTGTGCTCTTGGACTTAAAGGACTCCTATTCCCAAAAGTGGCTGGGGCTGCTGAGGCACATGTAGCTGCAAACTCTCTCCATCCAGTGACCCCCGGGGAGATGGGAGGTGGCTTAGAGCGAGGAGCTGCTGGATGGGACCTGCCAGGTGTGCAGACACCTCCGAGTCAGTCTGTGAGAGAGCAGATGAGTCACATCCGTAAGATACTGGTGGGGCTGGAGCTGGGGTAGGCTTGTATGGAGAGCAATGGGAAGAACAGAGGGAGTGGTTGGGAGAGCTCCTTTCATCAGCTGTGTTCTGTGTACAGCACTCTGGTTTTTCCAGTGTGTATCTATCTATATATCTATTTATCTATCTATATCTCTACTTATATCTGTATCTATAACTGGGCTGCAATCTTGCAGTAAAGTGCACCTGAAAAGATAATAATTTTAATTTCCTGCCTGCTGTGCTTATTCAGCTCTTCCACAGTCAGGAAGTCTTAGCACTATGGTTAACAACAGACCAACACGTACAACTTAAGAAACATTTATAAAAAACAAAATAACAAAAAATAGACTGCAGGCATAGTCTCCTAGATTATTTTCTGGTTCCTTTTGGGATAATCAGCAAGTCCACTCTCTCTTTCCACTGAACATTGGTGAAGCCTTTCTGTTAGGACTGCACTCCTGAGCCATCCTCTCTGCTTCCTGCAGTATCCTGCTTTGCTATATGACAGCGACAGTTCTTCTTATGGGGGTTCCAGCTCATGTCTGACTGCCTATCTCCTCTGTCCCTGTTAATACCAGGACAGTCCAGGTTCTCAGTTGCTTTTCCCTTTCACACAGCCTTAGGTCAGTCCTATTCTTTCTAGCCAGACAACTGTAGGGGTAGCCTTTCACATCATCCTAAACATTCTGCATTCAAAAGGATACTGAGCTTATCAGGAATGAAACTCCAGGGATAGTGAGCACAGTGAGCTTCCTGGTACATTTTCCCATTTATTTCTTTCTTTGTTTGTTTCTTAAATAAAACAAAACAAAATCCAAAATCCAAAAACAACACACACTTTTTTTTTTGGTGTCAAGCAATAGGGAAACTCTTCTGAGCTTATTCAAAACTTGAAAACAATCTGACCTCAGTCTCCTACTACAGATATGTCTAGACTAGAATTTGCTCTCCTGTTGTAACTTGCATTTATTAGTTGTTTGCCAATTAGCTAGTAGAGTTGGTGAAGACATTTGCAATTGTAAAAGCTAATCTAAACATTCCAAGAAGATGTGTTGCAGCAGTCAGACATTTGTGGTTTACCTTCGGTTGTGCACTGAGGTAACTCACAAATATTTGCCTCATGGAACGAGCACTCACGGACTGCTTAGACTTTCATTTATAACCATGTTAACCAACTTGAGGTAATTGGCAATCAATTAAGTTGGGCCACACATCAAAACCCATGTAATACTCGTGTATTCTAATTTCAAATTGAATTAAAAAGATTGGTTAGTATAGGCTCAGCTAAGTGGTCACAGTGCTGAAGAATGAGAGATATATGGAATTCTTCACCCAGAAAAATGTGTTTGAGGAATCCATGGGCAGAGGGAGAACAGCCTGCTGGATGGGTTCCCAGAGAGAAAGTGGGAAGCTGGCTGCTCACTGGAAAACTGAGAAGAGGAATAGGATGCAAGCCTTTCCACAGTGGATAGCAAATGCTGATTATAACATAGTGGTTTGAAGTAGACTAAAAAATGGTATAACCCTTTCATAGAAAGAAAATAACTGGTCCTAGCAGTCTGTTTCATTTAATGGAAAAAATCAGAACAGGAACCAATGTCTTAAGGTAAAGGGAACCAAAAAAATCAGCCATTATTTTTTCTACAGAGAGGGTGATGAATCATGGGGTTGGCCATTGGACTGGCCATTGGGGGTAGTTGTGATGGTAGTGCATGATCAACATGTTTTGGGATGGTACAGCTTGATTACAAAATGATAACTACTTTACCTCATGGACATCAAGCAAATATTTTGGAGTAAAACTAACAGCCAAACATAACAGGTACTGATAGTATTGAAATAAAATGGAACATAATGTACATACTGCTCCAATAAATGTTTATATTACAACAAATTGAGCATCCTCAGCCATTTGTTTTCATTCTATAGAGAACAATTAGAGGATAAGATGTTAAGAAGGATATACGAGGCAATAAATGGTTTTCACGGGTGCTTAAACACCAAAGAGAAGTGAAAATATTTGATAACTACAGCCATCCTTTATAGAATCAAACAGTCCCTTCCTGTACTGTAGGTAGTGTCATTATGATATCACAGGATGATTTATAAGATTGAAAAAAGAGGAAGAAAAGTGGGTTTTTTTACCTTATGATATTCTGAAAGTCCCATGCCAAAGTCAGCTCAAAGGCAAAACTCAATTTTGTACCTCAAGAATATAAATTCTGGGAGACCAAATGAGTGGTGTGGGAGGCAAAGCACCGGTGGAGACTGAGGAACTGAAAAAGGCCAGTGGGATTAGGGGTGGTGGGGAATTATGAAAGTAAAATTAGGATAATCTCTCCCCTGCCACACTAATGCCCTGACGTCCCTGCACCCAAGATGATATGGTCCTGTTTACAGAGGGAAAGACTGTAGCCTCTCCCCTAGGGTCTTGTGCCCCACAGCACTGGGGTGGTGGTTCCAACCCAATGGCAGATTGTGGCCAAAGGCGATACCCGGGATGCAGGTACCTTCTCTCTGTTTGTCCTCTTTGATCCCAGCTTGGCCACTGCCCCATGAGCTACAACTTTTCCCTTTTCTTTTCCCTCTGACAGCAGCTGGAGGAAAGAAAAAGAGTTTTGCTGTCTTGGGAAAGTGAGGAACATCACTTGGAGGAGAGGAAGAGAGAAGCAGCCAGCCTCACTGCTCTCTCCCTCTGGGGCAGGGAAACCATGCAGGTAGTGCCAGGGGGTGGTTTGGCAGAGGAGCACAGCCCCTGGGCAAGCAGCAGCCCTAGGCAGCTGCCTCCTCTGCCATGCCTGCATCCTGATCCTGCCCTATATCCCTGCTTTCTCAGAAATAATTACCCAAAGACAGAGCTAAAATCAATTAGCTGATCAAGGGAGTGACCTGTGTGGAAATTCAGTGATGTATCTGAACTTAGACTATGTCAATAAAAGCTTCAGTCATAGCGCAAGTTGAGCCAAGAGTGAGGTACGTTTTCCCATAACTTCATGCGTAGCCAATTCCTTAAAATTGAACAGCCATGTTCAGCCCACTTTAGGGTGTAGTCTTTTCCACCCTGACTACATATTTCTATGGTAACTACTCTTACCAGACACGTCTGTGTATATATGTGTGTATGTAAATAAATAATAGATAAGGTACTAAATGGGAAATGGTGCTAAAACTGCATCAATTCCTCCGTTGTGTTGCAGAGTCTCCCGTTGCGTGCTGCCAGTGCTGTTCTCCGTGCAGGTCTGTAGAGTACGCATTTAGCAAAGGCTCAGAGCAAAGGGGTGGGTTTTTTTGACTCGAAACCTTTGTTGTGGTTTACCCGCAGCAGAGCGTCGCTGCACCAGACTGGCAGGGAACAGTCCACCCTCCATCGTGATGCCGACAGAGAAAACTGGAGCTTCTCCGATGCCTAATGCACAAACCAAGCAGCGGTTGCAGTTTTGGACTGAGAAAGCGAGTCAGTCAATGCAGTCACCCTGTGTAATGCAATAAGGAAGAACCGCTTCCTAACTTGTCAGCTTTTGGAGCTGGTATGTGAAGTAAGGCAGCTTTTCTGTCTTTAATAATAATTAAAAAATCATCGGGAGAAAAAGACATTTTCTCCTGTATTTCCATATTGCTCAGCCCCATGAATCCCACTTCTTACTGAACGAGGTAGGAGCCGAGTGGTGGAGCCAGGACATGTTTGACTGTATGGAATTCTTTTTTCATTTCTTGGATATTTTTTTTAACTTTCTTTACTTTCTTGCTTCACATTTTCCAAAGCATAATGGCCTGAGAAGTAACAGGCTCTGTCATGCCTTTAAGATGCTAGAAACTTTCCACTTGCCTCAGAAGTCTGTATCTTAAGGAATGGGCCTTAGACAGCAAGATCCCAAAAGCAGCGAGTTCTACAATGTCGAGGTCAGGCAGAAATTGTCACTGATGTAGGGGCTTACACCTCACTGTGAGTGCAATCCCACCCGCAGCGGCAGCCCACCTAACCTATTCACCTCTCTGAGAAACTGGAGACATTACGTTGCAGCAGAAAACTTCTTTAGCTTCCTTAATTTCTGTTGCAGATTTTGCCCTGAGGTCCCTTCCTCTTGGCTGAGCTAAACACGCAGGTAACTGCTTTTCTGCCTGGGGCCATTTATAATTCACAAAGTAGGTGCTCCTCCACCTCGCTCCCCCGAGGGGCATCCTATGGGATGTGCTCCCAGACCGCGCTGCTCTGCTGAATTCGGGAAAAAGGCATTGCGGTTTGTGCCACTTTAATGAAAACACCCCAAAACACACAGACGAATAGTAGATGTCTCTTCTGTATATGATAACGGTCAGAAAACAGAGATGAAGATCTGAGTTTCATTTTTTCTTCTTTTTTGTGCAGTACTTCTCCAGAACTAAGAGTACAGGCAGTGTTAGAGGCAGAGACGTAAGACTCTTCCCTTTTCAGCTGATTAACCTTGCAATTATGCAGCAGGATCAGACTCCCTTCTTCTCACCTTATCCTGGCCTCATGTCTGAAACACAAAGTTTCTGGGTGGATGTCAGAAACACAAAATTTCTGAGTAGATGTCAGAAACAGAGAGGAGCCCCCTCTCCAGCTCCTCCCTATGGAGGCTGCTCCTGGGGCCGGGATGTTGGGGCATTAGCCGGGCTACCGGCCGGTCGGGCAGCAAACCCAGCGCCACGGTCCCAGTTTCACAGAACCGTCACCCAGCAGGTGGATCCCAGCATCACGGGCTGTGGGACCGAGGCCGCAGGGGCTGAGGTTTTGGGGGAGGTGGCCGTAGGACGGCCCCCGCAGTCAAGGGACACCCAGGCTGTGACTACCCCTCGCTTTCAGGCAGCTCAGCTTAGCCAAGGCGACGCTGCCTCTGGGCGCACGCAGTAGCAGAGCTTAGAGATTTAAAGCAAATCTTCAGCGCCTACAGCCTCTCAGGTGCCTAAACAAGTTAGATGAAGTTTTTTTTGGCTTGCTGTCCTCTATGTAGGCATCTAAATTCTGCATAAGTTGCATTTTAGGTGCCTTGCTGTTTTCTTTGGATTTTACCCTCAGCTGTGAGCGGGAGCACAGGTTTGCTCTGGCACGTGCTGTCGTAGGACAATGTCACCCATTGACTACATCCCAGAAATCCACTCCCTGTTGCCTCCTCTTCCCTCCCAGCTCCTAAACCTCATGACAGAGATTACAAAACTCTATCTACCATTCTGTCGCCGCTCCCTTGCAACCAAGCCTGTGAACTCAACTTCCCAGTTGTTTGATCCAGTTTAAACCCACATCTGCCAAAACCATTCTCTCACTGGTAAAATCTCCACTTTGCACTCGGCTTCTCCACCCTTCCCATATATATACATATGAGATTCATTCTTCAGACTGGATTATTTGTTTACTTTAATAATCAAATGAATAAATAAAAGCACCGCTCTTCTCTTTGAGGTGCCACCATCCACCTTGGCAGAGCCAAGGAGCAGCTGGGATAGAGAACCAGAGGGATCCCCTTGCTTCAGGACTTGGGTCTGGCATGACACAGGCTACAAAACTTGGGCTTGCATGATAACAGTTGGCACTGGTTTAATGATGGCTTCTTCCCCCTAAGACTGAGGATCTCTGCAAGCTTTATTTTACCCTAATTAATTTTCACTCCTCTCTGCTTTCATGGTTGACCTTTTCCATCAAGTTTTACAGAACAGATGAATTGTCTGTGAAACTGAGGTTGTTCAGCCATTATCCCCTATAGCTGTGCTCCTTTCCTCTTCCCCAGGGAAGCAAACCCATTGAAGCAAGCTGTTTAAGATATATGCAAGGGAAACTGTGATGTATTTGGCCTTGTTTTTCAATTTAAATATTCTGGCACACAGCATAGGCCAATTAAAGCCCCATTTTCATGGATATTTTATATGCAGTCCTTGTATAGAAGCACATACAATGTAAGCCACTGCTTGTTTTAGATATAAGTGCTACACCGTAATAATCACTTATCATCGCTAGTCAAAATAATTCTAAACAGACTCAGATTTTGTTTGCTGGGAGAAACATTACTTACCAAGGGAAGAGTGCATGGAGGGCCCTGCTGCTTGAGAAATGGTGAATTGAGGCATTTCATTCAGGCAGAAATTATTTTTATTGTTATTTCTGCACAAGTCCTACAATTTATTCAATAAATTTGAAATCGTACAAGATCAAGAGGATTTTTAATGGATTTAAAATGAAGACAATTATTAGGGTATCGTTTGCCATTGACACATAACTGCAGTAAAGGGATACAGCAGTGGCTCACCCCTGTGACCTATCTGTGGCATGGGAACCTTCAGCGGGGGTGTGAAGGAGCCGGAGGAATTGCAGCAGAAATGACTACAGAAAATGGCAGAACTGTCGCAGGGGTACAGAAAGCACTGGAGACTCTGCTCCTAACTGTCCCCGCCTCCAAGTGTACTGTTTTCTTACAAAATCTTTTTATTTCTCAGTGTGCTTCTCTGGCTTCAACTAGCTTGTAAAATTTGGTAGAGCCAAACTATGGTGGCCTTTGAGTGGCTGTTTTCCAGTTTATATCGCCCTTATGCCTTGCTGGTAAATACAGTAATAGTTATGATTTCTGTTTGTTCTTTGTGAACATAATGACATGTTTTCACAGATAGCTACAGATTTATATGTAGTCTAAATGACTTAATTAAGAAAAGTAACTTCCTCTGCCCCAAATGTTTCAGTACTGAAAGATTTATTCATGGAGGTAGGCAAAAAAAAATCACATTAGTAGACAGTTCACCATACCTGAGAGATTCAAAATTATGTGTATATATATATTTTTTTCATCCTGAAGAATGACTGGAGATATGAAATTATATACAGGTATGACTCTATCAAAATTAGGAGAAAACCAGCCTCATTTAACAGTGGGCAGGAGGGGATGAACATTTTCTTTGGCCAAAAGAAGATGGCAGGTAAATTACATCTCCCCGAATTTGATCAAGACAAGGAGCATGTTTCAGCTTGTGAAAGGCTGTGTAGTATCTTTAATAACCACAGGAATTAAGACTTCACGCATGTATTTCACATAGACCTTCACCTCCGCCAGGGAAGGAGGGTTCAAAACCAGCCCACGGAGAAGAGGAATATCCCGATGAACGCCGCTGCCGCGTTTCCCTCTGAGGCTATGGCTGTGTGAGCAGCACCACGATGTGAAACCAACAAAGAGCTCAGTGTCTCCCAGCAAACCCTGTATCATCATAGTAAAATTACTCCTTGCAAGAGAAATAAGATATTCCAATGAAAGTGCTGTTTTGTCAGGGCTGCTGCTGGCACAGTAGGGGCAGACAGGGATCCCGGCTCTTCACACCCATAACCCGCGTCGTCGCAGCGCTGGCAGAGGGTTGCAGTGCGGCTCTGGCCTCAGATGCCAAACGAGACCAAGAATAGCACTGGGTGGTTCGTTGTGCGCAATACTGGAAAAAAAAAAAATTGTATTTAAATCCAGTGTTTTCCGAAAGTAGCTAAAACCAGGAGGTTATAAATTATTAACCTGTAAGGCAGAAGGTTTAGGAGACTGCCACTTGTGTGTCCTGGAATAGTTTCTGCTACCTTTTTGGGATGGAGCAGAACCTTTCATTTAGTTATTGCTTTCCAGCTGAATTTGCAGCAGCTGCAGTTTATCTAATCCTTGCAGTACATTTTTCCCTCTACAAAAAGAAAAAGCAACCTATTTTTTCTCATTATTTAACTTTTTGTTGTGTTACCAAGATTTTAATTACTTTTACATTGGACCCATTAACTCTCTATCTGCCATGTTCTACCAGTATTTTGCAAGACCCTTTCCCATCAGAGAAGAGGAAAGGAGGAGAAAGATGTAATCTGTGGTTAGAAACAGCCAAGACTAAGAAGCAGAGGCTATTTAATACTATTATTAGTACTTCTTTTTTTCCCCTCTGAAGTCAATTAAGTCCATTATGCTTAAAAAAAGAAAAATACATTCAATGGAGAAATGTATCCCTCTGCTATAATTTACCCATTAATGCCTAACATAAAATTATTTTTCTTTAAAAATGTAAATTTTTAGTTGCATGGTTGATTTGTGGACTACTGGTTTACGAAGACAGAATACATAAGCAGAAAAAAGGTATATACTGATGACAGGGAAAGCTAGCATGAAATTATGAAGACAAGCCAACTTGAACAGGTTTAACATAAACTCCTGTTTGCAACGTGGGCAACTTGAGGATGAGAAACTGCAGGACCCTGACAGGGTGGGGTTATTACCTGCCATGCTGTCCCTAGAAATGTGTGCGTGTGTGTGTATGTATAATTATGTATAGGTACGAAGGAAGGAAAGTGTATGTGTAAGCTTTATGACAAGTAGCTTATGATTTATTTTTATTTGTGCATATTGTGTATTAGATTGGTCAGATTAAATACAACAGATAACATCAATGATCTTTGGGAATACGAAACTGAAATTGTGACAGCTTTAGGGGTGCAAAAATTGCTTTAAATATGGAATAAAGTAATGTAATCTGTCAAATATTCTTTTTGTTTTGCAGTGTAATATCACTTTCTATTTACTTATATTTGCCTTCGCTCTCTAAGCTTTTAATTGCTGATTTTTAAATTCAGGATGAACCAAACTGTTGATGGTCCAAACTATTTTCTGAAGTATTAGAAGAAAAAGTATAATATGTAAGAAATATGGCTATGCAGCATATTTGAGGAAATGCAGATCGAGGTCCAATTATTGGTACACATAGGTATATCTGTCTTTATCAGCACATCCTGTTTGAGCTATCTTCCCACAAACAGCTTAGGCGTTAGTCTCACAGAAGCAGTATATCATTCCCTTCCTCTGTTTATTTTTGGCAACTACAAATACCATAGAGGATATTTGTTTTTGTAACACCATAATGATGAAATAGATTTACTGGCTGCAGTCACAAGAATGCTAAGCAGATATTCATTCGATTAATCTCTGCAGCTTTGTTATAAAAATTCATAACTGTCTTGGACAAATTGTTAGGAAAAAATTGGACATTTGGGTTTATGGTGAGGGCATATTTTTATAGCACCCAAAAAGGTGTGGGGGATAGTATGGGTGCCCACAGCTACAGAACAACCAGTAGAGAAAAAGCTACTGGTGCCACAGGCTTCATGGCACAAACAAGGTGCCCACAGTAGTGTGTCCCCAGGGCTAGTAGGACAGGCCGGCTTCACTCTGGGAGGTATTTCTGTTGTGGGTCATCTTCAGTGCATATGTTGGGCAAGGTAGCTGTATACCAGAAGAAAATCACTGAGCAGTTTTTACTTTTCAGCATCTAAAATGGAACCATAACCACAGATCTGGGGTTCAACTGTATGATGCCTTTCTTCTGTCAGGATGGGTTTTTTGGCATTACCTCCCTTAATGGAAAGATACACCTTTGATGTGGCAAAGACAAAGAAAAGCCACAGTCCCAGATCACCACTGATAACCATTATTTCTTTAACTATGAGCCCAGACTCACCTTATCTAACTTTAGGAACTTAATGAAAGTGCTTGCAAGTCTGTACAGAAGGTGAATATCCTTCTGCAGAGAGACCTACAGCAACAGTATTTCTCACTTGAGCTCCTTGAGTAAAGCTCTTGAAGTGGAGGGGGTTAGAAAGCAGGTCAGTGTCGCAAGGCAGCCCTGAGTAGCAGGCCAGACCTGCAGCACTTCTGAGAGACCTGCTTTATTCTTGCCTCCCCGAGCTGAGCAGGCTCATCCTGCAAGCAAATCAACCCAAAGCTGAAGAGGCAAAGAAATACAAGAAAAGAACCGCATGCTGCTCCATCTGCTTTGCTTGTAGTGCTACCACACTTCTTTTCCCTCACTGCTCAGTCTAACAAGCCCAAGAGCTACGAGATACTGCTCAGACTCAGACGAGCTGTTTTGATCTGTCACCTTCTGCTTGCCTGCAGCTCAAGTGCTAAGTTTCCCCTCCTGATTTGCCTGTAGGAATTAGGTCAACCAGCTCCTGCTTCTACAAACTAATTGTCAGCATCGTCCACCTTGTTTTCCTCCAAAGAAGCAAACCCAAGGTGAACAAGACAACTCTAGAAACAAAAAGCAATGTAAGAAATAGGATTTACCTGCTCTTTTTTGCTTCATCTCTACTGTTTTTATCCCAGTCTCAATATTGTGTGTGATATTTCTTCCAGCATATTACAGAGGACCCTGTTGTACATGTGATACCTATGAATTTACACCACATTAAATATATAAATGGTTTGTGTTTGTTTGTTTCTGCTCCTTCACAGAACATTTTCATTGCTGTTTTTTGTTTTCTTTAACCTTGCCACTAGATGCAGTATTGATGAGGGCGAAGCAGGCAAACATCTCCAGCTGCTATAGCGATGAAATAAGCTTAATTTTCCAGCTTATTAACTCTGACCTGAAGGGCACTTGTTGCAGTTACCTTTTTGAAGGTAATATGCTGTCTGTGTAAAGTATTTAAACTTTACAGCTTCTTTCTGCTTCTTCCCTTGAATACTCCTTTAGAATTGATTAGGACTCTGCTAACAAAATAGGTTCTTGTTACGTTTGTATATAAAAAAATCACCTTACAAACACAGTAACATTTTGTAGAAATACAGAGTTTCTGACAAAATTGGTTTTACTTGAGACTGATGGCTTGATCTATCCTGCGAGTGCTTTAATGATGTTGCTATTGCCTTTCCCCAGATGGCTGTCTCTTCCTTTTTTAGGTGAATAGTGTCAAAGACCTTTGGCTTCGTCCCTCTAGGGAACTGGAAAATATTCTGCAACATCAGCTTGAAGAGGAAATTCTTCTCTCCCTCCAAATTTATATTAGTAAAATAAATGACAATGGGAACTGAGGATTACATACTTCAGACCAACAGAGTGGAGAAGATTATCAAGAACCTTTCTAAATTACACCCGTAAATTTGCAGGAGCATTGTTAGTTAGTTATGTAGGAATGGTACAGAGTCTTAAGTGAAGACTCCACTGCTTTAAGTACTATGCAGAGAAGTAATAAAAGATGGCTCCTGTTTATATTGCTTATGGTGTACATGGCATTTGAGAAATGATGGGCGATTAGAGGCAAGTGGGAATAAAACTGAAGCAGTGTTTGATATGCAGTACATTTGAAAAGTAGGAGGGATAATTTTTATCATCAAATTCGGGATCTACTATAATATAGACCTTATTTTTCCCTCAGGTAATTTCTACATATATATTTAGTTGCTGCTGGATAACATTTGGCATAGGCAAATCTGTGTTTATTTTGGGGAAAGTAGGATTTTCAAAACAGGCTTCAAAAGAGTTATCTCAGAAGTAAGAGAACTTAGGTTTTTTGGATTGTGGTGGTGGTGGTGTTTCCTTTCCTTTCCTTTCCTTTCCTTTCCTTTCCTTTCCTTTCCTTTCCTTTCCTTTCCTTTCTTTTTTTTTAAACTGGTCTTGTGAATTTCACATTTGAATAATTCAGAGTTTAATTGTTATTTGTTTCATCATTCACAATGTTAACATCAGTCAGCAGATATTATATGTGCTGTTGCTTGTGATCTCTGACTAACAGGGTTGAAAGATCAGGTTGACATTAGCAAACGATCCCATCTTGCCATCATGTAAACACATGTTTAGCTTTACATCCTTCAATGGACAAATCACGTGGATAAGTATCTGCTGTGTCAGTGACTCAAGATGATTTTCTTCAGACAATGAATGGTAGTTGCCCAGCAGAATTTTTATGTTGCTCCAGTATCGTAATCCATTAGCATTTTACCAGTGTTTACTTTCAATACACAATTTGCTGGCAGTGAAATAATTTAAAACAGGATTTTAAACACAAGTATAGATTGTATCTACTCTAACAACTTTATCTCCACAATAAATATATAAAAATTTTAAAATTCATCACTCTGTAATTTTCAGCTAGTGCTTAAAGTAATTACACATTCTGTGGTGATAACACATTCAAGGTTTGTTATTTTTTTATGATACCACAAGCTGGCGAGACACCTAGATCAGGCGTGTTAATGCTAATTGGCAGATAAAGAATAAATCTGAGGGACTGTGGATTCCTGCCTGTTTGCCAGTTTTTTTGTTGATTGGAAACGGAATTCTTTTAATCCTAGCTTTTGCTATTCAAAAATGCCAGGCAATTCTCTGCTGTCTTTCCTCTGTGCATTTTAATCCATCAGTTCTGTTATTCCTTTAATGCCTTGTTGTTTGTTTTTAATCCAGTAGACTAAATCGGTTTTCTTTTTAACTGCCTTTTAAAATCAATCATACAGGACTTCCTAATGCGAAAAACAATTGGCTCTGATGACACAGCTATAACACTGATGAGGTTTTTGTTTGTTGTTTATTTATAGAGGTGCATGACCTAGTGATAATAATAGTGATAAACTTCATTCGAAATATAATAGTTTACCTTCTTGTCAGGTGAATATACTTGGTTATTGCCTCTATAGAATCAAATATTTCAAGCTTTCTGGAAATTCATCTCCCTTCAAGGTTGTGTATCCTACTCCAAGACCTGATCCCTAAATATCCTATGGTCTGAGTATATTCATCCTGTATTCTTTACTATCCCTATATGTATTCTGCAAGTAAATATAATTTTAAACCAAATGAAGGACTCCAGAGCCTGCATGGCATGGGTCTTGTTGAAAATAGTTCAGTAACTTATCACAGAAAGAAAAGGATGGAAGTTTCTTTTTGAAACCAAGCTTTTTGTGAACTTAACCCTGATCCTCATTAAAAATACCTGTCTGTAACTGAATGACTATGTGATCCCACTAGATGTGAGTGAACGTGTAAAGGCAAGGTCATGAAGCAATAGCAGATGATCATAGAAGACAAAATGACACAAAGGTTATAGATAATTACAAGCAATGAAGACAAAATGCTTTCAAAAGTTACTGCCTGCAGATGGAAGAAGAGATCCATTGGTGGCTACTGAAAATAATGGTATGGATCCAATGTATACCTCATGAAGTTCCTGTTGGATATTTCTCAGAAACCAAGACAATACACTGGGGAAAAACAGTCTATATTTGCTTTATTATATTTTCCTGTGAAGCATCCACTGATGGCTACAGTTGGACAGACGGAAGTGAGCAAAGTGGATTTCTGTGGATGCTTCTACACTATCATAGAACCATAGAATGGTTTGGGTTAGAAGGGAACTCAAAGATCATTTAGTTCCAACCCCCTGCCATGGGCAGGGACACCCTCCACTAGACCAGGTTGCCCAAAGCCCCATCCAACCTGGCCTTTAACACTTCCAGGGAGGGGGCATCCACAGCTTCTCTGGGCAACCTGTGCCAGTGCCTCACCCCCTCACAGTAAAGAATTTCTCGCTGACATCTAATCTAAATCTACCTTCTTTTAGCTTAAACTCATTACCCCTTGTCCTGTCACTACATGCCCTTGTAAACAGTCCCTCACCATCTTTCCTGTAGACTCCTTCAGGTACTGGAAAGCCACAATTAGATCTCCCCGAAGCCTTTTATTCTCCAAGCTGAACAACCCCAACTCTCTCAGCCTGTCCTCATAGGAGAGGTGCTCCAGCCCGCTGATCAGCTTTGNAGATGTTGAACAGTGCCAGACCCAGTACTGACCCCTGAGGAATGCCACTTGTCACTGATCTCCACTTGGACATTGAGTTGTTGACCACAACTCTTTGAGTGCAACCATCCAGCCAATTCCTTATCCACCAAGTGGTCCATCCATCGAATCCATGTCTGTCCAATTTAGAGATCAGGATGTCATGCGGGACAGTGTCAAATGCCTTGCACAAGTCCAGGTAGATGATGTCTGTCGCTCTTCCCTTGTCCACAAACGGTGTAGAAGGCCACCAAAGTTGTTAGGCACTATTTGCCCTTAGTGAAGCTATGTTGGCTGTCACCAATCACCTCCTTATTTTCCAAGTCTGTGAGCATAGTTTACAGGAGGATCTGCTTATGACCACCTGTCAGTGGAGGGGCAGTAACTGACTTTGTACACCTTCCCTTGCCATTAAAATGAAAAACAAACAAACAAGCAAGCAAACAAAAACCAAAAAACAAAACTCCCAAAAAACAACTGACAAGAATAATTAATCCTCAAAAGATGGAGTGATTTCCAGCTGCCATATCTGCTGTCAGTTGAACTTGACCAGCTTGTGATTGAACAAACTGATGCTCACCATAGCACATAAAAATGGTTATGCACTTTTCATAGCAATGGCAGGCTTGAGTATCTTTATTCTTCTTTTCTGAGACAGTATCTTGTAATGGTACAGTTGGCATGAAATAGTTGCCCTTGGCTACTAAACATTTGCCTCAGATAATACACAATGTGATAAAAAAGGAAAGAGAAAAAAGAGGTTTAAAGTTGCTAATAGACCTAGTGTGTGCCATTTGTATAGAATGCAGACTTAAAGAAGTTTGTCAAAAGCTGCTTTATCTTAACGCCTAAATTTTTATTGTTAATTCATCATTATTATTTTCAGTGGGTTTTAAGACTCTTTGTGATCCGTAGGTGGTAACATCAGACAGATCTATTAAATTATTTAAGTCTTAACTTGCAGAGCTGTGACTGCCAGCAGACAAATGTCCTATCCATTGTTCAAGGGAAATCAAACCTTCAGGAGGTGTGAAAGCACCTGCCAGATTTGCAGGCTTTGGATGGTAGCAAGGGAGCCTCCTCATTACAGTGCAGAACAAGTTCTACAGCCAGCTTTGGTCGCCTTTGACACTAAGGTCCTCTATGTGTTTGTACTGTAGAGATATTGCTGTTAAATGGATTGAACATTATATATAATTTATAGATAAATGTACATACCCTCTATGTCTATCCAAACCAAACTCCTTAAGTATCTTCTTCCACTAGAGCATCATACGGTCTTGGTTATGCTTTCTGCGGTCTCTCAGGGGCTCCTCTGAGCAGGGCATTGTGGCTTGCAGTATGTTGCCATCCGTAGCATAACTCAAATGTCCTTTCTTTTCATCCATGAACTTACATACAAGACAAAGACCGTGGCTTTGTGCTATGTAATTGTGTTGGTTCAGATAAGCCTGGATTTCATGCAAGGGAGGACTTAGTTGGGTGAGTCTCAGCTCAGTGCAGACAAAACTATGTTGTAATGAATGTAAATGGAATTTTAAAAAAGTTTCATTTTGTCAGGATTTTGGAGGTACCAATGATATTTGGGTGCCGGTGTGTGCAAGAAATGAACTCAACTACCATTAATTTTACTCTTTTATTTTAGGATGGGTACCCTTGACCTGTCACAGAACAGTGCCCAGCTGATGGGTTATGTGTACTTCAAGTCTCCCACTCAGCCAGTGAATGCCCCTCCTTCGAAGAGGCACACTCCCTGTGCGTCCTCCTGCACGAACTGCCATGCCAACTGCCACGCTACACCCTGGCTGACATCCCACGCCATGTTCACCCGCTCTGGTTGCAGCACTCCTGGTTGCTGGTTATACACGTTTCTAAATAATGCCTAGTGCTATGTCCTAGAGGAAGTGTAATATTTAAGCCACAAGTAAAGAAGGGTTAACTTACTGGAAAGAGGTAGGAACTGGTTAACTTACCATTACCTATGATGTGTAGAAAGCATCAAGTTTAAATAATCATAATAAAAAACAAGGATTTTGTGTTTCTTATGGAACTGTGCCATATCTTGAGTCAGAGTTAATAGGGAGATGTGTTCGTGCAGTGACACAGAACTATTGAATTGCAGAGCTGAAAAGGCCCACAAGAGTCTAATCTATCCCTTCTAGCTCAGGCAGATGCAAAAAGACTTCACTGGATGGATGTCTTGCAAAAGCGTGTACAACATTGCACTATACTATGTTTTTACATTTCTTTTTGCAAGCAGTACTCCTACAATGCAATTCAACTATTTTATTGTCAAACATGGTATATTAGGTTTTCTGGGACCCATTTTCCTTTAGACACTGAGGCAAAACAAACTTGCTCTTGAAGGCATGGTCCATGTTCCCTTCTGCATTTCAGCCTGTGTATTACTCTAGGGAAACATCCCTAAAAGGTGGGAATAAGTCCTGCCTATGGGAGTGAAGTCAAAATCCAATTGTGGCTGGCTGCACTGACAGAGAAGCAGCAAAGTCCATTAACAACAGGTGGGTGTATAGCAGTGATAGGTCCCACACCGAGGATTAATTACACCAGAATAGGATGTGACAAACTCAATGACAGACCTTATGAGAGAGGAAGATAATTGTTTTAAAACAAAATTATTTCACTCCCAAACATGTATTCTCTCATGTTTCAATCAAAGAGACTCCCAAGCACCAAGACATGTCTGTCCAACTAGGCTGGTCACTTGTGAGGGACATGGAGCATAAAGGACACCAGCCACCGAGACTCCTGGACCTTTTGACTGGCAACAACAAACTGCTTTTTGGATAGGTCTTCTATATCCTTCAGGAGTCAGGAATTATTGTAGGATAACCTTTTACCCTAAAATCTGGCTTATTTCATATTCCATCTATCCTTAATCACAGCTGCTATTGCTTTTGTTCCTTAGTTTTGGGTACCTTTATGGCTGCCTGGGTTCTTCTTGGGACAGCAGGAAGAGGAATGGCACAGATGAAGGGCTGCAACCTTGCATCCTCCCTCTTGCTATCACTGCGCAAGTCTCCTGTTGGTAACTCATTTGTGCTGTGGCTTTTTACTTCACTTGAAGGCAAGATGGGAGTTTTACAAAGAGGATCAGGACCAGAATTAAATGTGACTTCTGAAAATATAACAAATTTTGAAGGACTTAGTCTATTTGGTATTTCAAGGCAGGTCTAACTTGCATGTGGAGTGACGGGGTTTGGTCTGGATTTTTTTTTTTTTTTTTTTTTTGCTACAGTGATCTATTTGCTTTCCCCTGCTTAAATTTTATCCTTGACCTCATTCTTATTGTCAATTAAATCTTTACTTATTGTCACTATCACAGATTACAACTGTATAAGATTGTATGTAGCATATAAGATACCTGCGTATCAGATCATAATTATACAAGCTCTCCCACCCATCTACGCAAGACTATCACCTCAGTGCCTAAGAAACCTGAGACAGTGACAGTGGAGCTTTCATCTAGACAAGTAGCTGCTATAATTACATGGCAATCCCAGCCCAGGCCCAAGAATCATAGATTTATATTGATTATTTAAGTAGTAAATGAAATTTCACCCAAGTTCTTTATTACAGCAATGCCTAGTAGGTTTCTATTTTGCAGGAGGAGGAAAGGGCTGAATTCATGGCCTTACTGTCTCCAGTACTGTTTGAATCTGAAGGCACAGCCTCTGGGTTCATACACACAGATAATATGTACAATATAGTACTTGAGGCACTGCAATTTCATTTGACGTTAAATTGAATGTAGCGTAAAAATTGTCACAGTGATAAATACTCTGTACAGTATACCGGCATACTAATGCAAATGCTAGTGAAATAAATTCCCCCATTTTGTTCTGCTACATCGAATCACTCCCCATGAGCGGTCCCTCTGTGATCAGTGCCATTGATGGAAGTGGTGATGGGAACTGCTGCTCCTGAAACCATCTGAATCAGAGGAAAAGTGCAAAACTTGGGTTTATGTCTTCTGCCTTAACTTGTGTTCAGAGGTTTGCAGGGTTTCTTCTATGCCTTTATTTGGCACACTAAGTACAGAGGAAATGGCATACAACAGTGATTCTGAAACTGTGGTCTGGAGAGTCACAGAAAATGGTCCTTCATGGCCTAGCAAGCCATGTTCAGAACTAAGTGTTGCGAGTTAATCAGTTCCATGAAGTCTCACTGCTTATTAGTGGAAAAAGTTTGTGTTGATAGTGGCTCAGTCACCCAAAAGTATGTGAGTCTCTTAAGCAGTGAAAATCCCTTAGCCCTGCAATGGAATCTGGCAAATGGGGATGGAGGGCAGGTACGCAGAACATGTGGAGGAGAGTGAGACAACAAACAGTGAATGAGGTCTCCTCAGGACTAACCTTCCTGGAGGCTTCCCAAAGTCTGAAGGCTCTGACCATCACAGGTTACACTGGAACAAGTTCTGTCAGATCATTGCATTAGTTTACCTCATACATTATTTTCCTTTTACTTGGCTTTGATGTGCAACCCTTGGCTATGATGCCAATGCTACCTGCAAAGAAAGAAAAGGAAATAGTCCACCTAACACCAAATGGGGTATATTTCCAACTGTAAAGTCAAGTAAATCAATGCCAAGGCTCAGAAGCAGTTCCTGTCCTGAAAAGCTAAGTATTTTGGTTTATGTTGTACAGAGTTCTGCTACAGGACTACATCCACTGTGTTCCTCTGCCACTAACTGAAAAGGAAAAGCAGTGTTTTGTAACTATGACATACTCTGTTATCTTCCCCAAGTGATGAACTCATCCAGATTACTCCAAGGGGATACTTATATTTTATCAGTGGCGCCTTGTTGCACAATTTCCAGTTTCTTTCTTGAAGATACAATAAAAGATTTATGTCTGAAGCACTATGATGTGGTTTCCATCTAAGAGCAAAACAATTCCTTCTAAAAAAATACCATATCCCCAAATGATTTCATAATTGCAAACAGTGTTGATGAGCTCTGTGGCTTAAATGAGTTTATAACATATTTGCTGTGTTTTCTAGTGAATATTTTTGATGTGCTTAGTAAGGAAAATAATTAAAATCCCCCTGCCATTTCAAATTGACACAAAATAAATGCGATCCATTAGTTGATGTCTACTGTAATAAGTCATTTTTCTCATTTCATTCCAAATTTTTTTCGAAGATTTCTCTCTCACTCTCTCACTCTCTCTCTCTCTCTCTTTCTCTCATGTGTGTCTGTGTGTGTGTGTTAAATAGTTTCAGGTCTGAAAGTCAACCATGTTTCTCATTATCAGACATCAGAAAGGCTTTCTTCTCTTTGTGTTTTCATGCCACTTAAGGATAAGCAAGTCTCAGAATACTGCATGCTTTTGATGTATGGGTAAAATTCACATCTTCTGTTCTCAGCGCAGAAAGCTTATCTGCACTGCAGATCTCAATTGCATATTCTGTTCTCATCCCTGCGCTGGGCTCAGGTTGTTATCACCACGATTTCCACATGCAGAATATTCACGATTCCTGCAGTGTGGACAGGAGAATTGGCCTGTATCAGTAATGTCCAAATGCAGAGAGGTATTTTGTAATATGTCTAGGATGAAAAGAATTTCCAAATTCAAGCTTCTAGCAGAGAAGAAACATGAGATATCAATTTAAAACACCAGAGAGATGATTTTAGGCGACACTGTCTAGTTGGTCACGATTATTTTCTCAAACTGGATTATAGTGGTGGTCTTACTACTTTGCTTATTCTATTTCTTTTTACACTACTAGAATTTGATGTTAGAAATGTGTTATATTTTAGCCACTCTGTGATAATGTCTGTTGATTTTACTCGATAACTTTCTGAGTGCTGCTTGGAAATAATTTACTGTGTTCAGCTCTGATTCAAGTTATGCTGTTCTCTCATTCTTACTGCTGCATACAGTAGAACAGAATGTCTTTCTTTTTCAGAAACATCTTAGCTGTCTTGGATCAAATCTGAGTTCCTCTTTATTCAGGATATCTATCATCTAAGAGTGAGTATTCTGAGGACTAATTTAAGGCAAAGCTTGTAAGGTAATGTTCTCAGTATTGCCTTGAAGCAGGAAATTCTACAGCCTAGTAAGAAAGGGCATTTCAGCTGCAAAGGTTATGTTGATATGTTAATATTCTCAAGATTAGTTTCAACCTTTGTATCCCCATGTTACACACAAAACCCAGTAATCATGCTGAATGTGGATCAGGGTCTAAATTTTGCAAAAGTTTTTGAACCTTCACATTTTCTGTTCTTCATAAAGGACTTCCCCAGGTCCTCTTTATTTCCCCTTTGTTTAATTTTTGCCTACATTAAGCCCTAGATGTTAAGATAGAATATCACCACTAACTACTGACAGAATGGGTAAAAACAAAGGGAGGATTTTAACTTCGCATGGGAGGAATTCAGCAAATAAGGCATGGACGCACTGTCCCTTTTAGTGATTGCCTGTGAGAAGTTAGTGAAGCACCTTGTGAAACCCAGGCTTGGCAAGGTCCTGTTCTTTGGGGACATGACTTCTCTGGGACACAGCAGTTTCAGGTAAGATGGCTCAGGCTGGTTGCGTGATGTGTTTACACAGGAACATCTCTCTGGTAGTTCAGATCTGGAGGCTGCCCTATAACTTATACAAGGACCAAGGAAAGCTATGGCTCAAGATAGAGTGGGAAAAGAACAGCAAATCAGACTATAGGCTTCAGAAAAAAACATGAAAGCTTTTCAGCTTCTTATTATAACTCCCAGAATACTGCATGCCTTTGCATTCAGATTCCTCATTCATGTAACTAGGATTGCAATGGGAATGGAAACAACAGAACATGAATCCACAGAAACAAAGGCATTTGTATTATTCTGTGTGGCCCTCAGAAGCTGCAGTTTGGATATAATTATGATTCAAATGAAAGGACATTAACAAAACAAATGAAATATTTTGTCTCCGATCTGTTCCAAAGAAAGCTTTTACGATTGCAGAGTTCATAGATAGCTTTGGCCATTGGCTTTCAGAACACTTTATTTAAAACACGGGTTATTTACCCTTATGAACTGATCTATCTTCACTGGCATATGAAAAATTAAACTAAAAATCTCTATTACATAGACAATCTGTCAAAATCAAGTAGAAGAAAAATAAATGAACATCAGTGTCTTTAAGGATAAAGCTGTAGTACAGGGGGAATTAGGACAAAAATATTGCCATGACAAGTTGCACAATGGATTTATGTTGCTCTTTCAAGGATTTTTGATGAGCGCATGGCAGAGGGACTTATAGCCAGGACTTCTAAAGTAAGCTCTGCTTTTAGGTGTTTACACAAGGGTCTTTGATTCATTCTACCTAGTCTTAGGTACTGAACTGCACTACCTAAGCTGGGAATGTAACTGCCTTCATGTCCCATGACAATCCATGGAGAGACACAGGTACCACAGTGATTCAGAGCTGAGAGGTGACCATGTGGCCAAGAAACTGGTTCTAGGTTAAATGGCCCTTAAGGGAATACATTTTACTGGCATCTTTTTTTGTATCTTATATAGTTTAATTGACATTAAGGTAAATGCAGAGTAGCACCTTCACTTTTGAGACTCCCCTCTTTGCTATTGAGTACCTATAGTTTAAGGATTAGGTGCTGTTTTGTTGTTCCCATGTAAACAGAACTGAGGAATAGTTCCTGTCCAGAAGAATGTGTAATTCATCATGTAAATTGGATGTTGAAATGCACGTCAAAAAAGAAAGAACTGATTCAGAAACTTAGAACTTAACTTTAAACTATTTCAAGTACCTTGACTATGTGGTGATAAATAGTTGGGCAATACAAGAAAAGTCTTCCAGGGTCATAACGCTCAGCTCCTTGCTCTAGCCCATACGTGCTATAATACCTTTTATACACTGTTTGGGCATGGCTGCTAACTGGTTGCAGCCTGCTTGCTCAGGTAAAGGCTGCGTTCAAGTAACATTTCAGCTTCAGTTTTGGCCCCCAGAATATTGAATTGTGAAGTGTCCTTCTTAAGTCTGCACCGAGATTCACAGATGTGCAATACCGAGCAGGGGATATGCCTGCTCGGTCCTTTGCAGACACACCTGCGCCTGTTCGCCCTTCACACGCAGCCAGCTGAACGTCAGCCATCCCCTGCCTGGGAGGTGAGCAGTTACAGTAAGTTCTGCAGAGAAACAGCCCCAAACTAATGAAACTTTGCAGCTTTTGGACCAGCACTTGCTTGCATCCAGCTGGCTTAAGGCAGGCGTAGATCTGACTGCAAAAGGTTGTACAGACGTACCATA
This sequence comes from Aramus guarauna, assembly GCA_013400195.1. Taxonomy (NCBI): domain Eukaryota; kingdom Metazoa; phylum Chordata; class Aves; order Gruiformes; family Aramidae; genus Aramus; species Aramus guarauna. The sequence goes on from VXBL01003292.1 coordinate 42,874, forward strand.
CCCTGCAGTCAGGCCGACTTCAGAACCTGCTTCAGTTATGGCCTTGGCGCTAGTTTGGGGGGCAACCTTCTGGAAACCGTTTGTTGTTATTCAAGCAATGCACCAATTCGCTGCGTATAGCAATAGGTTGCCTATTGAGACACTTAGGATCTTGTGTCAGCTTAGCCCTCATTTTCTGCGAGAATGCAAACAAGGTTCTTTACTTCCTTGTCCCGCAGTTTCCTCACTTATAAGAACGATGGCAGGTACCTGCCTCTCGTAAAACACCCTGAGGGCAGCCAGTGGGAAGTATCGCATAGGTGGATAATGGGAAGTTTAATTGGGTTTTATCTATAAAGTGTTTTGACATCCTGCAATAAAGGCTGTTGACTGCAAGTTATTATTAAAATATTATTAATTAATATTTAGAATTAAATGAATTAAATATTAATTAATTGTGTTTTCTAATTAAAATGATAATTTTTTTTTATTTAACACTCGGTGTTATTCTCCTTCCCAGTGGTGTTACCCAGCTCTGAAGGGCGAGAGTTTTCCTCTCCAGAAGCTGCCCCAGCGTTACTGGGTGGAGAAGTGGAGGCTCCGTGCCATGCCAGATTACATAAAGCGGTGTCAGAGTTGGACTGCTGTCATCCTCGCTGATTTCAAACGCAGAGCTGCCCCTGGCACATTCACAACTTGTGCCAGGAGACCAGTCTGAGTTAGTAATCGCTATTTGTCCTGTGCTTCAGACTGGATGTCCAAATGATTCAGTCCATACATCAGCTGGGTGACACAGTGTTTGAGGTGATGGGCCAGAGGAGCTTGCTGATTTGTAGAACCACAGTTCTGAGAATCAGAGTCCCAAATCTTTATCTTGCACAGATTGGTGTGAATAACGCCTCTAGGAGCCTTTGTCCAGTGGGACTCTAGACACTGACGTTCAGCAGTGCAGTGTGTTGTCTGCTGGATAACAGCCACCTTTGGAAGTGTCTTCAGAAAGAAAAGCTGCAGGAATGCCATTTCTCATCAGCTGGTGTCACTGCTTGGAGCCAGATGTTAGCAGCTGGGTGTGGTAGTACAAAATGGTCTAGGAAAGAAAGAAGAAAATGTTTAATAGGAAACATTAACTTTCTGGCTAAGCTATGGGCAAATACAGCAATCCCTTGTTTACAACAATAACTACTGGAAGCTGCAGAAATAGATCTCTGACATTTTAAAGTAGTATGTTTACTCTGTTTGATCAGACAGGAGATAATGTCATGTGCTTATTTTACCATAAACACTCCTAATAAAGACTCAGCATTTCAGCTATTGGCAAGAAATAGAAGAACATGAAGTATCTTTTGAATATTCAAACAACAGGGTGTTTGGAAATATGTAGTTGCCTGCAATTGTACTTTGTATTTCTTAAACATTCTTCACAGTAAATGTCTTGATTTATGAATGTGTGATAAACTGATTACTGGAAATCTCAGAAGTAAGACAATTTGCCTTTTCTGTTTCTTTCTAAAATAACCCAGCCTCTTGGACTGGGGAATGTTTATGGTGAACAACGAGGACTGTATTAAAATATAAAAATATAAATAAGGAAGTGCTAAACGGCCTTTGGAAAGACAGCACACAATGCACACACAGTTCTCCCGTGTTTTAGGAGGATAGACCTTCCCTTTTTCTGTGAATATCTGAGCATCTCACAGTGGCTAGTGAGTCACTTGACGTGAAGCAGGGTAATTCTGGTAGGACCAGTTTGGAGAGTGAGAAAGGAGTAACTGAGAGTTAAACACCTAAATGTGTACCAGACCCTGGGCTGGAGATGAAAGCAACCACAAAGGTTGTGAGCACTGCTGCATTCGCTGTTGCTGCGCCGAGATCCCATGCACCTGCTTATTAAGTGAACGAACTACTCCCAATTAGAGACCCAAACTGCTCATATAAATAAAGAAAGTTGGGGCTTCAGAGTGGAATGTCAAACAGTCACAGACCCATTTTGCTAACTGGCAAAAAAGGCTGAGGCTAGCTGGATATCGCGAGTCCTGGGTTTGGGCTAGAAGTGTGATACCCTCTGTTCAAAGTCCTACACAGCCTTTAGCTTTCTGGAATGAGGAGCCTAAGAATAGATATGCTTTGAAAAACAGAGGAGACATCTTTCTCCCTTTTAGAAGAGAGCTGCTGTGGGACAGTGCTCCTTTTCATTATTATTTATTATTCAGCTCGGTGGTTAGTACACTCATTCAGGATGTGGGTGACCCAAGTTCAGTTCCTTCCTCTGCCTGAGGGGCTGTAAACTCGCATCCCATACTTCCTTGGAGAGTGCCATAACCACCAGCCTATGGACTATTCTTAGGGTGGGGGACACTCAGTCCATCCTCTTGAAGTGGTTCCTTTTTTGCATGCTGTCCTCTTTCTCCGGCTCAAGGAACGATTAAGTATGTGAAACAGAGCAGCTTCAGCAGGAAGGTTTCACAGAGCCCTTCTCTTCCCATCCTTTCTTCAAATCTATCCTACAGGCTAGACTTGAGATCAGTTCCTGAAAAGTGGGAAGTTTGAGTTTAATTCGCCTCGGGCTGAGGTGTAAAATATATCTTCTATGTTGTGTGCAAGTGCTCTGATCACTTAGCTATAAAGGATAAGACTAGGGATGCATAAAAGAGAACCCCTTTGGAGGATGGAGCTCTAAATGACTTTCCAGTGCTAGGAAATTTGTGGTCAGAACCCCAGTGAGAAGACTGTCCAAGTGTATAGGCACAAATGTATTTCAACAAGCAATGCATCATCCATAAGGGCACATACTTTGCTCTTGCCATCTAGGAAATACTAAGACTAGCATTTTCTACATTAAAAATTAATGTACTGGTTTAAACCAGAAACGTGTCTTATGTTTTGCCTATTGCTCTGCCATATAGATCTGTAGATGGGAGATGCTTCATGGTAACTCCTTCAAAAATCTTCCCCTGTGTGGCACTGCTTATGAAAGAGCATGTCTTAGCATCAAGCATGAGGCAGAGGAGCGGCAGACTCTGATCCCAGGTACCATTAAGGTGGCCTACCTTAGGAAATATCAGTGCTGGGTTGAGGTACACCTGACAGCAGAATGAACGTCTACTCCAACAAACAAAAATGAAAAGGAATTTAAGAAAAAGTACTTGCTGGCCAGGAAAAGTCCAGGGTCCACACTAGAGTTGACTCAGCTTCAGCACTGATTTGAGCAAGAGAAAACTCAGACCTTCCGCATGCTGTGGTCACACTGCTGCTCCTCAGGGACCAGAGCACAGCCCAGCAGGGCAAGTGGAGGTGGAAGCCAAAAACCTCAGTCTCTGCTTACACGGATGACTTTGCACATCAGAGATTGCAGCACCAGGAAACAGACTGTTGGAATCCTGAATGCAACCTGCTGGAGCTCGGTCTGGGGCTTAGGAAATCGAACACCCTAATCTGCACTTTATCTCCTGACTGCACTAAGCGTGAATGAATCCCCATTTCCAAGGAACACTGGCCCACCGACTGGATGAAAGCTTCACTGTGTCTGGGAAGCCATGCGTGGATCAGACACAGTCCACTTGAAAGTTAGATAACTTTTCTTACAACCCTGAGCAATTACGTTGAATTGCTCTATCTCAAGCATACCTGCTGCTCTCAAACTACCCAGTTACAAGACTTAGAGGAGATAGATTTTTTTAATCATGTAAACAATATACCAGAGAGATTGGGCTGCTTCTTTGTTTTTAAATACCTTTTTCACTGATGACTTGCACTGCTGTAGGCTGTCCCTAAAATAAGCGCTACATCTAACTGATAGCTGACACCCAGTGCAGTTAATATTGGTTGAACTGCTGATCTAATGAACCAGGGTGCAGCAGATAAGCTATTGGGCGGCTTACCCAGCTTGTTAAACCAGTGATAAATAGCGTACCACTTGTTGAAGCCAAATGAGGCTGACTTCTTAAGGCAGCTGAGGCAAAGCCAAGTGCAATCTAATCCAAGCCCTGACCTATATCTTATTTGAAAGTTTGAAGATCTCTGATTATCATAGTTTGAAATTGCTCTTGATAAAGGTCCACATACTGTGAATTTATAGGCCTGTTGTTGCCACCACATTTATAACCTCATCAAGGTAGGGTTACATTTTTTTTTTCTTTTTCTCGCTTCATGAAGAAGTCTCTAGGGGATCATTTCCAAGCAATCGAATTTAGCTACTTCATACAATGGTAGGTGAAATTAGTGCAAAGTAACAGGAGCTAGATTAATGTGATTTCAGGAAATAATCCATAAAAATCTTATGAGGCCTTTAGCAGGCTGTAAATTGGATTTTAGGCACAGGGAGAGAGAAAGAAAACGAAAAATCCTGAGCAAAATAATCAGTCAGTAATGAGAAGTACTAACATTTTAACACTTCATGCTGAAATAAAATACCAGAGTAAAAACCATAAAATTGACTAACAGTGACATTTTTTTAATGGCATGAATGATTAAAATTGTGATTATAAATGTAAATAAATGCCTTCTGCTTTTCTCACCAAACAATTAATCCATGTATCACCAAAGAGCTGCAAATCAACAAAAAAAGAAATGGAAAGAAAAGAAAAATGTCTCTCAAACAGTTGCCCATCCCATCCCTGCAATGGGGAATGATTTTTTTCATAATCTAAGCATGAATTGTCATAATGTATTGATAAAGATTTATAAGTGGGGGGAGCAATAGGTTTGGTGCCTTCAGTTTGAGGGGTGACCAGCTTGTGCTAATTGAAAAGGACTTATTTTCAAGTATTTTCCATACTACGGAACCCCTTTAATCCTTCTTTCACTGGGAATAAGAAATAAATTTTTGAAAAATTGTGTGCAATCCTATGTTATAGCTGTTTTATGGCTAGGTCAGAACAGAATAAGAAATGTCTGAATCAGCTTGGAATTTTGATCAGAGCACATCCATCTGCTATACTCCAGACAGCTTTCTTGTATTGAAAAAGTGCTTGATATCTTACTGAAAGTGTCTCACCGGAGAAGTAAGAGAATGACTGGCTGAATTTCATCCTCTCAGTACTGGCATTGAGGAAAAGAAAGGTGCTGCTTTAAAATGTGGGTTGCTTCTCCATGCAGGGACAGGGCAGATCCCTGTCCTACAGAAACAGCATGTACAGGAAACACAAAGAAAGACGGAGCTCTTTGGCTATGCCTTCATTAGCAAATTAAACAAATCATGGGCTGCTGGCCAATTTTCGTGATGTGCGTGCTATGCATGCTGGCTAAATTATCTTTCTTCTCCTTAAAAAGGCTGGCCTTATCCCTACTATTTGTTGGGGTTTATCCCTGACCTGTGTTATCCTCAAACAGTGTGCTGGCATCGGATGGTGTATTAAAAGCTGGTACAGGTCAAAACACGTGATGGTGATTTTGAACCAGAGCTCTGGGATCTCTTATTTTACTGCCATTCGTGGCTGATGTACCTACTCTGTCCTGATTGTACATGTCCAAAAGCTAGCTGTCTAAGCCTTGCCACCTCACTGTAGAGTCCTTTTATACAGAAAAATTTATTTGCAGGTGGTGATGGATCTCTTCCATAGATGGGCAACTAAAGAAGATGGCATGAACCACCCTGTCTCCCCTTGGAGAGGGGGCAAGCCAATATGCCCAACTTAGATTTAGACAGCTAACTTCAGATGCCTCGCATTACGGGAGATGAACCCTACTATATCTGCCCTGAAATGTGATTACTTGAAATCTCATGGACCATGAAACTAAACTAAGACCCAAGTTTTTTGTGATTTGCAAAAATCTGTGTTTTTGTCATCATCCTTTAATCAAGAGGGATGGTCATTAGAAGGGAAATCCTTTCATAGAGGCCTTGAGCTTTGTTTTGCAGCCCTGTGGGGGTTAGAGCAGGAGTGCAGAGTAAGAGCTTTTATTAGCTGTAGAAGCTGCGCTGAGCGAAGGCAGGAAAGAGGAGCTGGTGGCAGGGGTGACCTGCTGAGCTCCTGCCAGGGGAGGCTTGCAGCGGGGCCATGTTTTGACTGAGGACCAGAATATGCATAAATCTGACTGATTCCTGAGAGCAGATTCCACCTGCAGCAAACAGCACACATTAGGGCCAAGTGGTAATACAGGCTTTCAGATATGCTTATTTATTTCTCATTCAGTCTTATCTACCCACCAGGGCTTTACTGGTGCATGGTTCATCTGGGAAGGATGATTTTGTTATATGGAGTCATATAGTATACACCTCGGGGAGGATTTGATTGTAAGGGTATAAAATTGATTTCCTTTCCCACACAGGAATAACATAGATATAAAGATATTAGATGTACACCTTATGCCAGTATAAGTGCAACCATACCAGAGGAGGGAAGGAAGGGTTATGCAGTTCATTTACTGGGTTAGTATATTCTGAACAGCATTTCCCTTTGTCTCCAGGTGTTTATGGATTTACCATTCACCAAGAATGATATTAATATCTGAACGCCTGTTGGAGATGAAGGAGAATCAGAAGAGCAGGTGCAAAAGAGGATAGTTGAGCCCTCATAAGATCTGCACATTGCAGAGGTTTGCACACAGTGAGGGATGCCAGTCTCCTAATGAGGGAAAGGTGCTGAGCACATAATTGAAAGTTTTTAGAAGCTGAATGCATCACAGTACAGGAAGCTAAATAAACTATCTGAGAATTATAGTAATGGACCTAAATGCTGAGTGGCTGTTTAATAGAGTTTTATGAAAATAGTAGAGAAATAATTTCCTTTCTTTCCTCTGTGTTGGAGGAGATTTGGTTCTAGCTAAAAGCTGGGAAAACAATTTTCAAAGTCCCTCTGCTGCCTTCCAATCTTCTGAATGAGGAATGCTTTTCTTGGGGAACAGGGACACAGAAAACACAACTGGACCAGAGCTGAGCCACGAAATCAGCATCCTCTTGATAAAATCCATATCACTGCCAACCAGGTGGAGCATTGCGCTAGGGACCATCTGCCTGAAAGTCCCTGCTGATCACAAGGACCCTCTTGAAGACCAGAAAGGGGATTTGGATGCATGCAAGAAAGAAAGGAGAGAGGAACAGAATGTGATCTGATTAATATGAGCCTGGGAAGGAGACACAAGTAAAAGAAGTCAAATAAGCTGACTGCTGTAAGAAAGTAACATAAAATTATCCCAACAGATTAACAAAGAAAGGCTACGGCAAGCTTCACTGACAAGATGAGCAGCCGTGTTTTTTCTGAGTCAGGAGGATCTGGGACTGTGGGATCTGTTGAACACAAAATTGAAAATGTTAAGGCTGGTACCATACCCTCAGCCTGCTCTCCCATTTCTCATTTTATTTCAGAATTGCTAGCTTCACAAGTAACTTATTTTCTTGTGAGGTAGGAGTTTAGCCTTCAGAAAAGTTGTTTAACTGCAAAATATAAGAGGATAGATAATTGAATTTTCCAGTTTAGATTTGATCTAATTGTATGAGTTGGTTATAATGTGAAATGGCAGAAATTTCCAGAAGAAAAAAATAAGCTTTCATACTCATTAAAAAAAGCAAGTTCTGAAGCCTTTTGGGGGCATTGTTATTTTGAGGAAAGAATAAAAAGAATCTGCAGGGAATGTTTTTAGAATAAACCAGGTAGAGAATGTAATTTGCAAATAGAAGAAACTATGCAAGAACACTGGAGCCATAAGTCCATGAGTTATATCTGGCATATTTTGTGATGCCCTTATTTTCCAAGGGGAGAAAGAGTAACACAGCTCTTCCTTTCATTTGTACCACTCCAGTGAGGAACCTTAAGCTGTGGACTTTTTCAGAATAACACACATTTTCTACTGGGCAGGCAGATTGCATGGGCAGAGCACTTCTGTCCATGTAGTTTATATGAGACTGGAATTTATTAGCACAGTGTTTTTAAAGTGCAATAAAACGCAGCACTCAGATCTCTCTGGGGATCTGTATTATGTAGAGTGTTGCGACTTAAAAAGAAGTGCTGTCATATTGTACTGTACCACCCAACTTGCAAGATCAACCATGTTTGAGTAGTTAAAGGAAATACTGTGGTATCTGGAAGAGAGTCCCTGATCCCCAGCAGACCAAACCTGCCGCACAGCTGAAAGAGGGCTCTTCCTAACCAGGGGTGCGATCCACCTGCCTGAAAAGCTTGACATTCCCAGCCAAGTGTCAGATGTCCTCGAAAAGTGCAGGGGAGGAGGAAATGACACAGGCAACTCCTCTCTGCTGGCAGTGCTCCAGCCACCCAAAGGTAGACATATGTAATGCCTGTTTGAATGAGAACTGTCCTGAACCTTCCTTCTAACCTCATGGGTATATCGTCTGGGAGGCTTGTCAATGAGGTCTGCTGCTAGAAGCCAGATCACACTGATGGTTTCTCAGTCAATTCCTGGGGCTCTGCGACAAACTGGTGGCAGATTCTTCTTTTCCCCTGAATCAGAAGAAAAATCTCCTTGGATAAATTGTGTGTGCAAAACCAAAGTTGAGGTTTAGAGCCGCTCTAGATTGCAGGGGTATTGGATCTGCCTGGATGACATCCATGTGGCAGAGAGTTTTTCTGGATGTGCACAATTTATCTGCCCTGGATGAATCCGTACTGTGCTCAGGGCTGCACTTCCAAAGCCCTGTGTTGGCTCTGTCTTCAGTTCTATCCTTCTGGTTTTAGCGTTACCTGAATAGAAGTAAACTATTATTAAGAAAGGGAAAGTTGTGCTTGGAGGATTCCGGTCTAAAAAATTTCAAGAAGTATCAAAAAATAGGCATGCTATTTGGAGAAAACCTATTTGTGAGCTTGTTCTTGCACTGTAATTGCCCTGAAATAAGTAGAACTTACCAGTGTTGCAGATTCTGTTTGAAGATCAAAAATTATTTTTGGTTGAAAGCAGAACATTATTTTTTATTTTGCATTTAGAAGTATTGTGGTGGTAGTTGGGTGTTTCTTTTTGGCAAGATGGAATTGTTTCATTTTTCTATAGTTCTGCTACTAACTGTGATATTCTAACATACATACACATATATATAATATAGATATATATATATTAGTGTCTGACCTTGATGAAATGAAGCTGTAACCAAGAGGTTATTTAGGTTAGCTTTACTTCAGCTGTCTGTCTTGGTAGGTTTGGCTTCAGTTTCTAATGAAAATGCTAAAGAAATAAGATAATGGGGGCTTATTTCCTTATTAAAGTCGTAGTGGAAGAAATGAAGTTTCTTCTCATTTACCTCCTCCCCAAGAAACTGAATATTCCTATATAAACTTCTCAGCAGGAAAGTGTTTAGAAAACCTTTGTCCTGGACCCCAGTTTTTATTGGTTAAGGAACCCTGGAGATTTCACTCAATTTTATCTCTGTATCGCTTTCTATCCTTCCTCTCCGTCACCTATTTTACCAAGTTTTCCAAGTAGAGAACGTCTGCCAGCAAGCAGCATACATCCAGCATATATCGTAGTCCTAATTAGTGTATTCTCGCATTTTCCTTTGGCAAATATCTGTTGGGAAGCAGGCACAAGTTTGCTTTCATTGGTGACTGTGTGAGTGGTTTTGTGTCACTACGGGCTGTGATTCATGATCCTTGTCCAATTTAGCTGTGGCAACCAAAGAGGAAGTATGCAGATGTGCCTGCAGAAGTTTGTCCTCACAGCTTTTTGAGCCATAATAACTGAAGTTGCTGGAGATAAAGGAATCCAACACTTCTGGTGATAGCTTAAGTTAGTGTGGCTCCACTGTAGGGGAATTTCAGAAATCCCTCTTTTGAAACGATTTGTATTAGGATTCTAGTTTTATTTCAAGCAATGGGGGAGGGAGCCAGTATTTTGTCTGTGGCTACATCCCTGTGTGTCTTGAAGAGCACAGAACATTAGAGCAAACAAAGTAAAGTGTTTTATATTATTCCTTTCTCCCGGCTCTGTCAGCTCCAGAAGATAAGGAGCATGGGAGGTATGAGGACATTTTCCCCATCATCCAGTTACATCCTTCTCAGTTTTCACTCTCCTCTGCACTGTCAGGTACTGGCCCTTGTAAGATATTGAGTATGACAGGACACTGGCTATATAAGTTTTATCTTCTTAAATTCCTTTTAGTTATCCCTACTGGGATATTGTGGCCAAGTAAAATGAATAACGTTGTACAGTGACTGCATACCAATCTTTATCGGACTCGGTTGAACTGTTAGATGTTTAATTGTCATCAGTGTGTGAACATGGTATATAATAACACCTGTTCAAGGAAGTATGAGTAGGTCTCGATAATGTCAATATTCTGTTAATGTATTTGGGAATTAATTATATATTCAGAACACAAAAAAACCCCAAACCCATAAAGACTGTACAATTAAGATGTAAGCATGTCAAGAAGCAAAAATAAAGATAAGAATTCAGCTGTAGTGCAAACTTGTCCATAAGGAAGCAAAATCTTAATATGTGAAGCATCAGACAACCTTAATAATATGTGGCTTTACCAGCTGTTCCTTTAATTACAATATGGAATTTCACACACATTAATGGTAAGGTTTTAATCATCTAACCAAAGAAATAGAAAACACTATGGACATGACTATATTTATACAGAATCAAAAATGAAATTGTCTCAAACTTATTTAACCTTCCCTTCTCTGCCAACAGCAACAATAACAGAAAATCATCTGTGTCCTGAGGTTAAATACTCAGTCTTTCAGCCTGAAATGTGAATGTTTTGGCAGTGCTGTAAGTCTATTAAAGGAGAAGTTTTGTTTGAGATTGTTTTGGAACCCAAGCTATTTGGAGCTCTATTAGGCCCCATTATAATGGAGGAGTGTGTGGGCAGATGTTCAAAAGCAACAAGGTTGCCACATCTTACCAGGGTATTGCTCATCAGCTGAGCGATGGTAACTGGCTAGTTGCACAAACTTACCCTCCCTGGTTGTAAAGTAAAACCTATTAGCTTAAATAATGAGTCATTAAACCAAAGTAACTCATTGCTTTTGCTTGTATGCCCATAATCACAGACTGCACTGCAGCTTAAGTTTTAAGTGCTAGGCACTATGGGTAAGTTTTCAAAACATTTCAGAGTGATTTAATGTCCAAAATCACATTTTCAAAGGTGGTGTGGTGGTTTCACTGGCTGAGAGGTTTAGATCTCCCACGTCTAAGTGCCCATACCACGTTTGAAGAGGGGACCTCATCTTTCTCAAGAGGGAGCTCAAGTCACTCAGACCAGGAGGAAAGTGATGAGAAAAAGCCCTGAGGTTGCTTGCGGGGAAGGGAAGAAGTGGAGGAAATGACGCAGAGGATCCTGACCAACTTGTGTGGTTGGTGAACTTTGTGGAAAGATCTGGGGAGTCTCCAGTTTCTCATTCAAGGGAGAAATTCACCCAACATTTCCCCTGCTTTGTTATACCACAGCTTTGGTTCCTAAATCATTCAGACACTTTGGAAAATGCTGTCCTAAATGTCCACTCCTACTTATTAAAATCAGTGGGTATCAAAGATTTTTGGTGGGAATGGCAAAGAGGGCCCGTACAAAGTTGCACTCCCCTTGCTTGTGACATGAACAGAGCCTGTTGTGTGAATGTGGTGTTGTGTTCATTCCAGGGCCATCTATTATTCTCTGGGTAACAGAAAATACCATTTATTTCCATTTATGCAGATCATAAATCAACATGATATTAGCAGCATGTGATCTAATGCTGCACAGTGTGCATCAACATGAGAAGAACGAATCTGTTCAAAGTTTTGGAACACTTAAATGTCCCTTTTTCACTCCCTTTTTCTCCTTCCCATTGTTTTAAAACTGTTTAAAAAAGACCTTCTACAATCATGACAGGGTGGGCTTTTTCTCTCTGGGGAAGCAGCAGCATTGCTGAAATCTGCTCTCTTCTAGTTTGCAGGGGAGGAAGTTTTTTAACATTTCTCTGGTTTTCTATTATCAGAAGGACAAGTATGTTGCAAATCAACCTCCCAGATGTGGCAAAAAATGATGACATTTAATAACAAAACACTGTATCCAAATTGGGAGGTTTTCAATTACATCCTGATTTTAATTCCATGAGTCCATCTACTACAAAATGGAAGAGAATAATGTCTGGTCATTGGTGTCATTCATTGATCACTAGCTGCTGTTGCTTAAAGTGGAACATATTTAAATGCCTGTGAGATTACGGAGCCAAAGTTAACACCCTGGTACCTGTGAGATGACATAGTACTTTCTCCAGGAGACATATACCTCATGGATCCAGCGAGATGCTGCTCCCATCCCAAAATGAGCAGGCTCTACAGAGGTGCAGGATGACTTGAAAGATCATTACCTAACTTCAAACTGGTGTGAGCTCAGACTTAGCATGTGCTAGCAGGGCTAAGGCTAGGTTTATGTTCAGGACTGAGCTTCTCCTTCCCATACTCTCCCAGGAACCACACATGCCCGCATGGCTTGACTGCTTTGTAACTGGTTATAGATGGGTGGGGTCCCTCTACCAATTGCTGTCTCTTGGTAGCTCTGAAGGGAGCAAAAGTCTGGTCTTGACTCAATGCTGAAAATAGTGCAAAGAATTTTGAGGGAAATCTACTTAAAAAATTGACTGAAGAGTAAGAAGGTGCTTAGTGCATGTCCAGGAAATGGTGAGTTGTATAGCAGAGGGGCAATGAGGAGGAAAGAAAAACAGCATCTTGTAGGCACCTGCATTGACAGAGAATTGTAGTGTATGTAATTCTCTTTCCATGGCATGAAGTAGAACAGTGTTTACAAGTTGCCCGACACAGTGGAGGTTACGTGATACGCTTAAGGGCTCACAAAGACTCAAGCAGAAGGACTGAACCAGAAGCTCCTCAGTTCTCTCAGGACAGCTTAATCACTTGGTCGTTCTTCATTTCTGGAGGACGTGGGTAATGCTACCCACTTTTCTTGGAGCATCCATGTACCTTAAGACGCCATTCTGTCAAGTGAACAGAAAAAAAAAAATTATTTTGACTGCTTTCAGGTGGATGATGATACCAAAGAGACAGTTAAGTATTTCATACTTAAGAGGAGTCTTTGTTAGTGATCTTTATGTGAGCTTGAGAGTGACAGTGAATAGAAAGTCCTGATGTGTCAGGAGCTGTACACCTAACAAGGTGACTTAACAAATATACAAGTGCATACATTTATAGCATTCCCTAAATAGGCTTCCTTAATCTCACTGAAATGCAGTTAATCAAGACAACCCAAAAAGACTTCTATCGTCCTTTAATCCTGGCTAATAAAATCCACTTTATTTCTCTGGTAGTGCTCTCTATTTCATTCCACAGCATTCTTTAATATTCACAGCAGGGTGAAGGGTTCATATCATTGTTTCAGCTAATTGGTACTGCAATAAAAGAATATGAGACAGAAAAAGATCCTAGAGGAGAATGTTGTAAAAAGAACATCAGGGCAAAATCTCTAAATGGGCATGCCTGGTACAAAACACCTGTAGCCTTTAATTTAGAGCCTCTCCAGCTCCTCCGGGATGCTCCAAGGGGAGATTTAAAATATCTGCATCACACTTTGCTATGGGCAAGTTCTCTTCCCTGTACTTGGTGCACACCAATTGCAGCTAAATAGATAGCCTGTGATTTTATGAGACACACAGGGAAGGATGAGGTCCTGAGTTTGCACCTTTTCTTTCCTGTTAGATTTTCTGAACTGATCGCACAGGAAAAAAAACACATTTAAAATCTTGGTGCTCACTCAGTTTTGAGTCTGGTTGCTGTATGTTTCTGACAGGCGCAGAACAGGCTCAAATAACCAGAAGTGTGACAAAACCCAGTCAATTCTTCATGATTCTTCTATCATTGCCAATGGCCCTGTTGGGCTTCCAAAAAGCCATAAGCCTTTTCCTGATATTTCCAAGCACAAAAATCTTGTCTGGCAAGAGTTTGAGAATTCTGGAAATGTATCTGTCTTTTTCCTAGGTAGCTTTTGCCTATGCAAGTCACACACAGTGAGTCTTACATGTGCTCATCTCAATGCATGTGGTCACATACGTCTGTCTAGAAATCTTGTCCGTAAATAGGCTGGGAGACACAAGAGCAGTGAAGCATGGGTTTTCTATCTTTCCTATAACACTCCTCCCACAGTGGCCAAAAGCACACTGGAGGCCAAGCTAATCAGAAAGAGCCAACCCGTTTGTGCACTGGGAGACAGATTTTTTCTCCATCTCTCAGACGAGGTAGTTGGGGTTTCTTTCAGCCTCAGCAGCTGGATGGCATAGCTGAGGTCCTGAAGTACAACAGAGCCTTTAACCCAGACAGTCATTGACTGTCAGGAAACACCTAATCTGGATGTCATTATTACTATTATAAACTGTGAAAATATTAAAAATGTAAAGAGAAGAGCAGTATCACCTTTCTCTTTGTTGAAACACTAAAATCGTGTCTCTTAATTCTATGCTGGTATTTTTTTTAAAAGTCATTTGATCTTCAGTTGGAAGAATCAGTCGTTTCTAATAGTACATCCTACTTGTAGCTTTTGAGAATTTATAAATGCAAGTGTTACCCAGGCAATCTTAGCTACAGGTGGTGCAACTGTCTGCCTACTCATTTGCATAACTTTTTTTTATTCCTTTTTTGCTACAAGCACATATGTTTTGCCTCTGATGACAGGGAGAATAGTAAAAAAAAAAAATATTTCAGTGGCCTAAGGAGTCTGGATTGCTGAAATCTGCTTGAATCTAACACTTTGAGGAATACCCGGGCTGAAACAGGCACCAGTTTCCTGATCGCTTCTATTATTGTTGGGATATGACTCTTTGTGTCTCATTTTCTTATCAGAAAAATGTGGGGTTTAATATTTGAAGCATAGATCACATTGTTGCAAGGTGTTTTGATCTGCATTTGCAATGAGGAAAACAGGAAGAGCTAATGGCAGCTGAGTAATCACCTCAGACTCTTGACGTGACTTACGCTGCTGCCGCTGTGCAGCTCTTGCTGCTCTCCCCAAAGGACAGAGACGGATCAGCTCTGGGAGGACGTGCACCATCTTTTCTGTCACAGAGCCTGCATTCCCCATCCTCTTACCACACCGATACAAAATGACGTCTCAAAAGCTGTCTCAAGATGTATTCTCGCTCCTGACAGATGCGAGCATGGCGATAGGGCCTTATTAGGAAATGTTGAGAGAAATAAGGCGGTTGCTTGAATTGGTGGTAAACTGATTTTGGACAAGTAGCAATATGTTTTACACATGCGGAGCGGGACTGTGCAGCTCACTTTCCTGGGATATTTTCAAGCCAGAGGTTTAGCAAACTCGGGAAAGACTGGACATTTATGTGGATGAGAAGGTCATCCTGAGCTGCAACAGAACCAGTATGAAAAGAATACAGACTGGAGATAATTCACAAGATAAAGCAATTTATAATGGTATTAAGGTTGTAAACTTTGTGGGAATGGAGTTTTCTGTGTGTGCCAGGGATTTTCTTGCATCTTTTTGCAAAACATAGAGTATTGACTGCTATTTTGCATCATGACATTTGATGATATAAACCCTAGTCTAACAGTTACTTCTATGCTGTCATACCTTTATGGATGTTGAAGAAAGAAGTTTAACAGGCATCCAAAAGATCTCAGACACTAAAAATCTCTTGTGTAGATACGGCAAATATGCCACTTAAATTGTGTGCTTGAAATTTTCAGTAGTAGTCAGATAACAGTTGCAATCTGGCATAGGGTTGGAGAAAAGTGGGCAAAAGGAGGTATGGAGCAACAGTTGTGAAACAAAAAATATTCTTGAGAACAGTTTAATAGTTTTTCTGCTAAAGAAAATTGCTCATGTGAAAATCAAATGGTAAATCTGGTAAAATGGTAAAAATTTTATCGTTGTTGTCCATGAAATATACATATATTGCTCTTATTAGGGACTTACCCTTTGTGTTCTTGAAATCACAGACAAGCCGTATGTAGTGATAGTCAAGACTCCTACAATTTCTGATATAAGTAGCATGAAAATGGTTACATTTCTTCTGGAAATAAGCAGGATGTGGGAATGAACATGGCAGTCAGGACAAAACTATAAGTCTAATTATGTTACAGAACAGTGAAAACTGCTTGAATGATGCAATAATTAGTACACTATGAAAGGATACTTCTTGACCTTTAAGCATTCATTTGCTTAATATTTTACCAAACATTGTTGCCTAATACACTTTAAACAGGTAAAAACCATATATAGTATATAACTTGAGACTATTATGAGTGGGGTGGAGGTCTGGGAGAAAAAGGGAATGGAAATGGGGTGTTGAAGCTCCTTGGCTTCAGCAGAGGGAGGAGGGTGAGGGTGAGGAGAGGTGTAGCAGTGCAGGCGGTGGTCATGCAGTTGCTTATTTTGCAGTGACAGCCCTCAGGCGAGAATTGTGACCCCAATGTGTTTTTGTGCCTAGAGACAGAGTGAGAAGGCAGGCTCAGCCCTGAAGACCTGAAAGCTTAGACTTTGAGAAAAAACAGTTGTCCTAAACGACATTTTAAGAAAAAACTGGCAGTACTAATGCCCGAGGCACTGAGTTAGACAGTACTGGGAAGTCTTTCAGTGTGTAGAAGAGAGGGACACCCATGTCTTAACCTTTCTTTGGGGTCTCCAAATACCAAATGTGATGACCAGCACATCCTCAGTTCTCCTTTTTTCTACAGTATCTCTGGACTCTTTGAACCTAATTCGTTAACCTAAGCTTCACACAATCTCCAAACCCTCAGGTTTCTGTGCCTCTCACACAAACTGGGCTATGAGTATCTTGACTTCTGATCACTTTGCTGCATTCAGTCCAGAGTGAAGCAGCTGTACGTGGCTCCTGCCTACCACATGTTTGCCAGTCATAGACCTCCTGTGGAAGCTCAAGGTTCTCATTCATTTCCCGATAATCAATAACTGCTGGGGAGTAGTGGGAAAGCCTGCTTGGGATGGGTTAGCAACTCTCATAGAAGTATCTGTAAACTGCATTGGGACTGTTAAAGACTCTTTGTCCAGAACTCCTGAAGATTTTTCCAGAGCTGAAGAAGTACAAATGTGTGTTAAAGACTCCTTTGTATCCTTTGATAAAAGTTTCTCTGGATGCATGCAAGAATCCATTTCTTAGTGTACAACCTAACAAAAGGTGCTTTAAAAAGGCAAGGAAATACAATAATGCAGAAAACACCACAAGCTGTGATCATAATCTAGTTTCATTTTGCCTTTACTCACAACTATTTTTCCTCCAGCTTCAAACTTTGGCATTTCCTATATGTGGACTTTAGAGCCAAACTTTGCTAGTGTGAACCTATCTCTAGTTTGAGATATTTATGGTGATGTTGAAATCTTACTGTACTAGTGAATGAACGGTAGCATATTTTGTAGGAATAATGAAATCTCAGCAACATGAGACCTCAATAAAGCACATTGTTGTTAAATCTTTGCTGACTGCTGTTTTTATGTGTGAATTATAAGGTGTGCGGATAAGCAAAGTGCGAATTAATGAGGTTTCGCTGTGCTGAAATGAAACTGTGGTGGGACATGAGCTAAGAAATATGGTGTTACTTACTATTTTGTATTCAAGAAATTATGTTTTTTGAGCAGCTGCCAGTCAGAGCATGGGTGGCTACACTGAGGGCATCTTTGAAACCATATTTTTGTATGCATATTCCTGGGGGATATTTTTATCCATCAGTTTTATTCCCATTAACCAAAAAGAAGGCTGAATAAACTAAATCTGTGT
The DNA here is from genome assembly GCA_013400195.1 of Aramus guarauna. Classification (NCBI taxonomy): domain Eukaryota; kingdom Metazoa; phylum Chordata; class Aves; order Gruiformes; family Aramidae; genus Aramus; species Aramus guarauna. Next base: position 60,486 of record VXBL01003292.1, read on the forward strand.
TAAAGCCTAGGAGGAAAAGGCCCACGAGCAGGAAGCTTTCAAGAAGACCTTATCTACTTGGTGTGCTCAACTAAAGAGACCTTAGGGAAGACCTAGTCCCTTCTCCGCTTTCCTTCTGTGGTTTAGTCATGGAGTGTCACCCCTATTGCTCTCATTGCTCAACCAACTACTGGCCAGCAGTGCTGCGGGGCAGGCACAAATGCCTTGTGTGAGGCAATCTGATGTGCAGTTTGCTCAGCACCTCCTTAGCTGTCACTGGGATATATTGCACTAGTCGAGCTCGTAGGCGGTGGAAGAGCTCATGACTGTGATGTACTGAGCTTCTGTCTGTGTGAGAGGTTGTGTGCGGGGTTTAAACTTTTGATGGAAAAACTCCTTCCACAAAGGTTTAGTAAGAATTAATGGATACTGCTGCACCCTTGCACAACTTGGAGGTGGATTTCCAGGATAGGTGTCTTGCTGTCTTCTCCTCCAGGCTTTTTGTGTTGCTGACACTGCCTGAGGTCTCCACTAGCTGCTGCAGTTGGAGACATCATTGCAACAGCTTGCCCTTGTGGGGAGACAATTCAGAGGAAACTCAGGGCCAGATCATTAGCAGTTTTTGCACCCTAACACTACCCTCTATGCACTGCTTTGCTTCTCCCAGCCTGTCTTTACCTGTGGCAAAGCTAGTCATCATGTTACTCTGCCAATCCTCCGTTGCTATCTTTACCACTTCACCACCTGGAGACATCTGTCTGAGATGATGTTGAAGCTTGTAGATCCATTTGGCAGAAAAAGCTCTGCATCCTATGAGCAATCTGCAGTTCCTTTCTTCCAGACTGTGTGTGTGGAGTGAAACAGAGCCAGGAGCAGAGTAGCTGAAGTGCACCATCGCTTGCTTAAGTACCCTGGCTTAGCTTTTATCTACTCATTTGTTTCTTTACAGTAGGACAACCCATGACAGTTGGATTTTTTTAGGTGAAGTGGGGCATGCACTGTGTTCTAGGAGATTACATGAATGCTTCTGTGGAAGAACATGGGCTGGAAGAACACTACCCTCCCCAGCAGATGCTGTAGAGGAGCTGTTTACTAGGTAAAAGTTTTCCCTCATCACATTTTGCATCATTGCTCACAATATAGTGAGCCTTTGTGCAGAACTGTGATGTTTTTGACTAACTTGGTATTTTCTCTTTGTGCCCACGAGCAATTTTAGAGAATACAAATGTACAGGTAAGCTTTAAAGGAGTCATATGCCATTTTACATATGTGTTTGTTTGGTTTGGGACATGAGCTGAGGGACAGTGTGGCAAAGGGCCAAGGAAGTGCTGACAGCTCACCACCCTTCCTGTACAAGCATCCCTGACAAGATGAGTGATCGCCAGACATGTAATCACCCTCTGTGTTCTCCTCCCCTTCCCACAAAGTGCACATGCATGCACATGCACAGACACACTCTTCTGTGATAAATCCTCCAAACTTTATTTGGAAGGTAATTTCTCTGTGTACTTCTGTCTAGGGGTTGTTGCTTTCTGTGGAAGAAAAAGGCCAGAGGGAGGTTTGGGTCTGGAGAGGGAGTGGGACAGTGTGAATGCCTTGGGGTCTCCGCTGGTGTTAATGGGTAGCTGAACAGTTCACCTGGCAAATTGTGATTGCTGGAGTAAGCTTTAAAGCAGATTAGGTTTTGCATGAGTTTTCACTGGAATAAATACTTTTTTTTTCTTTTTTTTTTTTTTTCCCCCTTTTCTTTGCTTGTTCATATGATTTTCTGTTTTGCTTCCATCAACTGACTGTGGAGAACCAATTCTGGGTTTCCTACCTGGTCCTCTGTTTTCCTGTGTAGACATGATACTACCTTGTGGGTGAGGCTATCTAGCTTTAATAAAAGACCAGATGTTTTCAAGAGTTAAATAGGTTAGGCATAACACAGTTTGTCAGTTGTGTTTGTCATAGGTTTTGAAGTTCAGTGAATTCTGGGCAACATCTGAAGTGATTCTTTACTTCAAAACTGAACTGCATGTATTTGAATTAAACAGTATGTGGCCTTTTCACTGGTCTGCTCTGTTGCTACATTGATGAACCCCACTTTCTCTGGATTTTGGATGAAACAGCAGTGTTTGAAAGCAGTTTCACAGCAGGTGTGACCAGGTCAGAGCGAGGACTCTGATGAAAAGCGATTTTCCTCCCCTTGTCCCATACCACATTCCCATCCTATCTCATCCCAATCCCATCCCTCACATGATGAGAACCCTCATGCGGCAGAGCAGTCAGACAGGTCACAGAGTAGAATCAGGTTTATTTTATTTTTTTTTTTAACTGCTTCTGTGCACTGGACAGCTGACAGAGCACTTCACACACGCTTTAGCTGGCTTCAGCTGCCATCAGACTGCACCCTCAGAAAATGGGCCAGAAGCTGTAGCAGATTGAGCACAAGACCATTCTTATGCATTTCCCATCTAAATTTCAGCCAGTGCTTGAAGTACACAAACTTCTCAGGAAAGTTTATTACTCTTTTCCTCTTAAGATTACCTGCTCCAAACTATGAATGAGTCGATATGCAGCCCATCACCCTTGTTGCCATCCCTTGTTGCCATCCCTTGTCAGGTCTTTTTCCTCATGGCACGGTGCGCATGTCGTAGAGTCCTCTTATTTGGGGTGCACTCCCCCTGCAGCAAGTAGCACCTATATGGATAAAGATACATTCGGCAGAGGTTGCAGGGTGAAACACATGGGGTCTTGTGACATCCCAAAGCCATGCAACCACTGCAAAGGTTTCTGGCCGCCAGCACTAAATTACTTCTAATTAGTTTTACAGAACTGCAGCAATAACAGTGGACTCCTCATACTCTTCTCCTTCTCAAAGACCTCAGCTGACACGCCATAGACAATGCTAATCAGGCATTGAAAGGCACAAGCCAAAGCTGTAGAGCTTTACCAGGACCAGCACTTTCAAACAAGCATGACTCACTTGTCAAGCATGGCTCTCAGCCTGTGGAAAATCCTTCTGAGGGAAGTAGTAGAAACACCGCTTTGGAGACATTTAAAGAGGTCCCAGGAGACATTTAAAACTAGACTGGACAAAGCAGTAGAAAGTGTACTGCAGGGAACAATCCTGCATTGGCATGAGGTTTTGGTCTAAATGACCTAATAGGTCTTTTCTGCCTCTAATTTCTATGATTTTATGACTGGAAATAACTTCTAACTTAAGAGGATTTAGATGGCAGGCATGGGCATGCATTATTTACAGCCGAACCTAAAGTAACTGCTATATTATGGAGTGTGTGAGCAGTGGTGGTGGGTGAGGGATTGTGCAGGTAAATGTAGAGAGGAAAGCATGGGATTAGGCAGCAGTGGTGGAGCTGGGATAATGAGAATAGTTTTATTTGCAAAAGGGGTACTTTTAATTAGAAGAGATGTGTAAGAGTCCTAACTACTGCAGGTACCTTTTGATATATTTTACAGTAATTTCCTAGCTTGTTGTTGACTTTTTTAACCTTTTCAGACACTGGCAGTGGTTGTTTTGAAGGCATATACTTGAGAATGTTTAATTTTACTTTCTTTGACAGAATGTTACAAGGCTTCCTCTGATAGAGGCTGAGCCCCCGCAGCTCTTAAGCTCTTGTTTTGCATGTTTGGGAGGGATTGGTAGTTAAAAAGAAACTGCTGTGCCAAATTGTGACCTACTGATCATGCTCTGGACAAACCAGCTTGTAAATACATGCAGAGAAAGATTTTCTCCTCTGTGCTTGCCTGCTCCCTTCTTATCAGCCATTCTTGACATTTACAAGTAATTTTCTCCCTGACGCATGCACAAAGCAGGGTTATTTATGAAAGCTTCTTTCTTTTGTGTACAGGAGTTGAGGAAAAGGGGGACCAGCACAATGAGGAAAATCTTCATGTGACAAGTACGTACGTGTGGTCTCAGCTAAAGGTTGTGCCCTGACTTTGTGATTATGTGGCCATAACAATTACTTAGCTTATTTAATCAAGTAGCATCCACTCTGGTGTCTTTGTTTTCTTTATTAAAAAAAAAAAAGAAAAAAAGACATCACTAATTATCAGCTAGACATGTGGAGCTAATTACTGTGACTTTGAGGTTCTGTTTTTCGCTTCCTGACTTTTATGTTATCCCTTTAAATGCTTCTGCTCAAAATGCACTTTTTATGTATGTGTGGAACTGGGAAACTTTGTAATAGCTAAACTGAAAAGGGAAGTATTTTGATTTCCTGTCTGTTTGTGTGCACATCAACTGAGGCACTCCAACATAAGGATCCTGAAAATGTAGCAGGATTGACTTACAGTAACCTTCCTCACTTTCCCCCTTTTTCTTTGCAAAGGGAGGGAGTGTGGGATCAGGATTTCATGGATGGGACTGAAATTCCAGGGACGTAGAGTCTAGCTCTGACTCTACTGTGATCTTGGGTAAGTCATTTAACCTCTATCTGCCTTAGTATCTCTTTCTGTGGAAAAAAAAAAAAATAATTGCAATTTTTTCTTCAGGCAACTGATGTGACGCTTAATTTGTGTCTATAAAGTGCTTATAAATCCTTAAATTAAGAATGGAACAGAAGAATAAGTAACTATTAATACCAGTCTCACCAGAATAGGTGTGTTAGCTTACTCCTAGAATTCACTGAAATGTTGGATTTTCCATATGTTGCAGTTCGATTGAATGACCAACCCTCCTCTCCTTCCCTTTAGCTTCATTAACCTGTTCTGAAAGAGGAGAACAAAGAATCAATTGAAATATGTAAGACTGGAAAGTTTAACATACTACAGCACTTAACTACAGTCTGCAGAATATTTAAAGTGTGGTTCCACTCTGAAATTGGCAAGCTGAGGCAATACCTATCTGGAGCATTAAAGCCGTCGGATGCTGCATTTTGTCCTGTAGAAACAGAACTTACTGCCTTTGATGTTTATTGCCTCTCCGTGACTTCTGTATGAGATTTGCTCAGCTGACAAATAGAAGGGGGTAGCTGCCCAAATGTCAGCTATGCCAGCTTGTGCTGAGACCCCAGACTCAGGCTGAGTCTATTCTGTGCGTTGACAGCTGCGGTAAATGTACTGATATTCAGGTTAATTCCTTTCCCAGAGCTTTTCTACTTACCCGTCTTCAAATGCAGTTCTTCTTCTGACCGCCTTCATTGGAGCTGTGCAAGGGTAAATGAACGTAACACAGTGAGCAGTTGTGCGGAGGAGACATAAATGGAAGTTGTGTTAAAAATGCCCGTTCCTGGTCAGACCAAAAGGAAACCATAGGATCCTGCCTCTCCTTTTACAACAGAAATATGTCATTTTTATTGTTATGTGCTTCACCCCGCAAGTTTAATGAAAGTGTCGTGCTTCTGCTTTTTTCTACTCAGTTCAACTTTATCTGAATTTTGTCCCATTCATCTGCAAGGCTGCTGCCTTTGTGTTTTCACTGCTTGTAATTCATAATCCCTCCTAAAGATTTTGCCTGCACAAAGAGGACTAGACGCACCTGCGTCAGGGAAATACCGAGTTTCAGTGAGTCTTCCAGTGTGTTTTCGTTATTCAGCTACTGTTAGCTGTAGGCAACAACAGTGGAAGGGGCACATTCATAAAAGCTATTAGAATAATTCTCTTATTGCTTTTTCTTTCTTTTCTTCTTAGTTTATGCAGTTTGGAAATCATTATAAGCTACTCTACATGTTTATATACGTACACATTCACATTTTTTATTGGATACATAAAACGTTTCTCCCCTACGTGCATGAATCCATAAAAGCAGCATAAGGAGTGAAAACACGACAGGTCTGGAGAATCTATGCATGTAAGAATGCTGCAGCCTGGGAGAGGGAGGGAATACACAAATGCTTCTTTCTCAATACATGCCACCTCCTCAGTGATCTGGAGCGTAGCACGCCCTAGAATTGGGTGACAGCTGCTTGTCTGCCATCATTCTCCAAATAGTCAACCCTGTCTTCTGCCCTGCCACATGGCGCAGTTGCCTTGGCCACCTACCCACCTCTTCAATATTATTAGGTCTGTGATAATTTATACTGCAAGTTGCAAAATGTTTCAGTCAAAGGAAGGACCCAGTGGTATTGGAACACATTTTGACATCCACAGGCCAAAGCAGCCCAAAACATGTATTTTCTTTTTTCCCTTGCAAGCAGCCTGGAGCTTGTTTTTTCCCCCCTTTCTCTCTTTTATTTTTTTTTTTTATTGGAATTAACTTACAAGACACAGATGCCAATTGCTCACTAACATTGCATTTCACTGAAAACCTGACATCACCTAGTGCCAAACCTGGGATTTTCTGCAGATCACAAACATTTTTAAATCAAAACCTCATTGCTTCAGTGGTAAAAAGAAAAAGAAAAAAAAAATGAAGAAAGAACATCTGTGCTGCTCATGATTGTTTGAACCTCAGTGCAGGCGGCTATGATTCTACAGGTCATAGCAGTTGAGATAAGTACTGTTCAGTATTGAAAAATTTCTACATTACATATAGTAAAAGACACCAACACCAGTTAGGAATCTGCTGGCTGTGGTTGAAGAAATTGTGTTTATAAGCTCAGAAGAAGAAGGCGGTGAGTTGGGAAGTCAGATGTCCCTCATTTCAGCTTACAGGTCTTGCCAGTGAGGAGCTCTCTGGTAGGGGACATAGTGTGAATCACTTTGCCTGTCTGCTGGGCTGGCTCATGACTTTTCAGCCCTGTAGAAAAATGGTACTTTGTGACCTTAAAGAAGAGGCAAAGATTAATTTTCAGGGCATGACACTGACCTAAACCCAGGTTTGGATATTTTATAGTTTCCCCCTGTGTTCTTATTCACCGTCCTTCAGTCCGTACTCTTAAAAAATTAGCCAGTCAGCTAAATTTGTTTCCCATTGACAAAGCAAGAACAACTACTATTGCCTGTATATCTTTGAAATGTTTCTGCAGTCCTTTCAAGGAGATATTCACATTCAACATTTCATTATTGCTGCTGTAAATACTGTGTAAATATGTCTCAGTGTTCAAAAATAAACATCTTTGATAGATTTAGGTTTGGTTATCTTAATTGACAAACTGAAACTAGATCCACATAGATATGAAAATGCTGTGACTATGCTACAGTGTCCTGTGGAGCCAATCCCTTCCTTAAAATGCTAATTGTTCATTCTGGTACGAGACTATACAAAGAACAATAGCATATCTTGTGATGGAAAGCACAGCTTTTATATCAAATGACCTCCCGGAAGCTGAATACAGAACCCAGAACAAGCCCTTTGGCGAGGGCTCAGATGTTCTTGTATTCTTCCTTTAAGGAAATCAGATCTTCTGGTTTCAATACTTTCTCTTTCCAAATTTCCAGACTCAATACATTTATGGTTCTGAATATTCCAGATCATCTGGAACGGGTTTAAAGAACAGATTGGGGAATGGAGCAGATTAAGACAAGCAATCTCTTATCCCACAGAGCAACCTCACAACATTCTCTGTTTCTAAAACCATTTGACACACAAAGAATTGCATCAGTTTAACTATTTTCAACCTAACACAGCTATTTTGTTGTGAAGCCCCTAGTAGGTAGATTTTAAGAGTTCTAAGAGTGATTTACATGAATACAAAATTTGTTTGGTTTTGCTTACCCTAGTAAGAAAAAAGAAATCAAGCACACAATGTGTGTGTGTCTACTTTGAAATTCTTACCACTTTTTGCTAAATTGTCTAAAATGAAATAACGTAGTGGGCTTAGATTTTGCATAAATCAGCTCAAATTTTTAGGTAGACAAGTTTTAAAATAGGTCAGATAGATACAAACTCTTAAAAGAGTACCTAAAGCATTTTAAAAATATCCAGGATCCTTTAGCTTCCTCCACGCTGCTTTTCTATGTCTCTGCTTTTTACAGCGTCTTAAATGTAGAAGGTGCATTTTTTTACAGCAAACTTTGCTGAATAAAGGCATTATATCCTTGGAAGATTTTAATTGAAAGACTGGTTAAACATAACTTTTTCAAATGATTCATTCAAGCTTTAGTCTATTGTCAGATGTGGTTTGGAAAATTCCTACCTTTGCTTATGATGTATTTCTGAACCAGAGGCAACCAACCAAACAACATAGGAAATTCAAATTAACTAACAATGTTAATTTCATGCTTCTGAGAGACTGCTGGAGATTGGAAGGAAAAAAAAAATTGCTTTTAGTGCTGCATCTGTCATTGTCCTTTCAAGTATTTTCATTCCAAAGGGAGGAATGAAGGGAGGAACACATTTCTTTGCACTTATACTCTGTAATATTTGCTCTCCTTCCATTACATACCAGTGAAGCTGGAAATAAAGAGATAAGCACAAACTTTATGCTGCAGATTTAGAGACAACTGTGAGTTTTCACTCTTTTGCCAAGGTGGTACTGACTGCAGGAGTATGTGGCATGGTTATGGCCATGTAAGCCCCATCTCTCCCTTCTTACCCCATTTCTGAGCTTCTCGCTTAGTGGGGGATGCGTCTGCCTGAGCACATCACTCACTGTGGGAGGAGCCGTCTTCCATCCCAGTCACCCACTCTGCGCTTGGGTTTTCATTGTGGGAGAGAACAGAGAGGAAAAGAATATATGTGCATGTTCAGCCTGTGTTGATTGATTGTTCCTTAGCTATGAAACAATTTTCTGTACCAATTATGTCTTTGCAGATGACAGAAGCCATTTAGTCTAATGACCATAATAATTAATTTTCATTATAAATCAGATTAGTTAATGATGCTGAAGTCTACATTCTTCACAGAACTAAAGCACAATGTCTTACGTGCACTCCCAGAACATATAATTTGCTATTTAAGGTACCGCTTTAAGTATTTTTGCCTCAATAAGAATAGCATTCACTGTCTTTGACCTCCAAGGTTCAGTGGGAAGTGCTACTCTCCCAGTGTCAGCTCTTTGCTAATAGCTCTCTGTTTGCAGCCACAGGGACAAAGAGCCTAAGGCCGAAGATTTTCCGACCTTACTGCATGTTAGTGGGCAACATGCCTTTAGCCATTATTTTTTCTCCTTCACTATAAAAAGTTATGACAGAGCAGACAGTATTCTGGGGACAAGGTAGGGCTTTTTTGGTTTATTTTCAACATAATGTTCTTGCCGAATTTTTCTAAACATGTGGTCCTGTGCTCGCTTTAATTCATATTAAGGCAATCTGTAAAACATCTACATGTGTAATAAGCAAACAATCAAAACTTAGTATAATTTTTATTTGCTTTTGTGTGCCATTTTGTCTTTTGCAAAAGACAGCCTATAAGCTTTCTTCAGGAAGGTCTTAGTCTTCTTGGATTAGAAAAGGTGAGAGGCATTCTCTACAACAATTTTGCAGGAAAGCCAGATTTATTATTTCAGGCAAGAAAACTACTAAATCTAGTGAAATACATCACTGATGTATTTAATTTTCTCCTTTCTCAAAGTCTGTGTGCTGAGCTGAAACTTCTTTTATTAATGGCAAGTATGCAACGAAGGATGTGGATGATCAGTGTGTAGCTTGTGGCTTTTGATGATTTTAATTTAGGATATTAACTGTCCGTTATTTTTGGTGTTAAATGGGCCACCATATCATGTGATGCTGTTCTCTAACTGAATGCTTGTAGTCATGCAAAACATTGTCAAAGCATAGATCAACAGACTATGATTGGTGAGTAACACACAGTGAATCATCTGGTTTGCACATAAGTAGAAGGGGAGCAAAGCCTTGTAAATAGAACCTAAGCCACTGTATCTTTGTACACCCTTGCATTTCTGATGGGTTCAGTGAACACACTTTGTGACTCTGTTCTGTTCACTTGCTTCACTGAGGGAATTGTACTGGGGTCCAGAATATGTCTTTTTTTACAACAAAAGCAAAAGAGTTAGAAAGGAGAGACGGGAAAACACAAAGTAAAGATCTATAGGAAAGCTAATGGCACTTCATCGATAGGCTGACATTTTTGATTTCATGTTCCCAGAAAAGTAAAAAAAAAAACCAAACCAAACCAAAATGGAAAAAGAGCGAGTGAGAGAGAAGTACGTACCCAAACTGGAAACAAAGACAACGAAGGACAAGAGAGTGGAGCAGGAATTTCATAGACAGTACGCAGAGGAGTTAAGAACCATTTATACCGGAGGGGATGCAGCTATTCAGGGGATAGAGACAGCCTGGCAATTCTATGCCTGACCAAAGAAAGCTGGGAAGTACCATTTCATTAAAAAAGTGTCACATTTCTATTCTTGTCATTAGCTCATAACTGATTGAAATAATATTATATGAGCTGGCAAAGCCTTGTCAGTTCCTCTTTGTACAAATACTGTTAAATGTGGTGCTCTTCTCCAGCAATAACCTAGTCACATTCAGCTCCTAGGTTAATTTATAGACTTAATTTTTAATCCATGTATTCCATTAAAAGTGGATTTGTTAAAAGAACATCACTGTCAGGATTGCGGCATATTTCCTAGGTAACAGCACTGCACTTAGACTTTGAATATACCGGACTATTTAAACACCCTCGTTTCTCAGATACGTTCAAAAAGGGAGGAAGAGTTAAAACAGTACCACACTGCAGATCTCTAAAGGTCAGTGGTACTGTGTCTTGACAGAGCTGGAAGGAATGCGTACATCTTCCCGCCGGGGCGCAGGGCGACGGCAGCGCTGCTGGCTTGGCTGCCGAAGAGCTCTCGCCCCTCTTGGGGCGCAAGGCGCAAGGCTTGCCGCAGCGGGAAGGCTCAGCTCCGCCAGGTGCAGCCAGCCCCGGGGACCGCGCGGGTACGCGGCTGCTCAGGCGACCTGGAAAACCTCTTCTTACGTTTTAACTAAATGCATTTTTTATATTAGAAAGAAAAAGAAAAAAAAAAAAAAGAAAAATTGGTTTCGAGTTGTTGATTTTAGCCCCCAAATATTTTGCTGGCCTGCAGCTGGGAAGTGGTTTCTTAATTAAAATTAAAAATAATAAAGCGAGGAATGTAAGGACATAAAGTGGACTTGGTTGATTTTACCAATACTTAGTTTCTAATACAGAAAAGGTCCTGCCATAACTACAAAAGTAGATACAGTCTTTGCGATATCTACTTTTAAATTTGTCTCTGAAGGTACTTTATGTTTAATCCGTAATACGTGTCTGTGCTCTACAAGTGAGGGGCTTCTAGGGGGGGAAAGAACGGAATGCAGAGGGGAAAAGCAAAAGCAATAGAGTCCACTTTTATTTCTTCCACTTCAAAACTGCTGAGTCTTGTTTCTGTGTCTATTTGCTTAAAATACAAATAAAGGAGATTTTGGAGGTTTTCTCTCCCTTTCTCTGTTGCTAAAAGACGTTACTAGAGAAAGGGGAAAACAGAAGGGGAAAAAGCAGTGAGAAGTCAAGTATCTTTCTTTTTTTTTCCAGAAAAAAATTACAGTTGTTCATAAAGAAAGCTTATGCAGCTGTTTGTAAATAGGAAGAAGGGCCTCAATTCTGAACATTGTAAAATCAAAGGGACGCCGAGTCTGATGTCAGTGCATTCAGTATTTTGGGTTCATTCCAGCTGTGGCCATCAAAGGGGTGAAATATTCCCTCTTTTTCCAGACTTTCGCCCCCTCTGTAGCTCTCATTCAGGAATGCCGTAGCCACTCAGGCATCCTTTGCTGGGCTTTGGAAATGAGGCATACAGAAAAAGGATGTTTTAACTGAGAAGGTAGGTTCAAATCCTACAGGAACAAGTGACAACTTGATCTGTCTGTAACTTAGTTACCTCATCTGCAAAGTACTCGTTTATATTAACTTTTATACCACAGCCATTGCTACTGCAGCTGAATGCCTGCCAGTCATACATTAAGCTGTATGACTGTGCATCATTCAGATGATGATGGTTCTTTTATCTGTTTCTTATAGGAGAACATGCGCACACAGTGCGGGGGTTTAGGGTTGCCATTTGACTGAGTTTCCAGTTGGCCTGGCTGATTTTGGTCTTGCTGTTGCTGTCAGCACTGCCAGGTCTGCTCAGACGGATCGGCAAGGAGAAGCAGCTGTTGCTCTGGGCACCTGGTGTATATTTGGAGATGGCATCGTCATCTGGGTTTAGTCAGGTTTTTAAGAAGTGTTTTATTTCAGATAGACATCTCTTTATATTTACATTAGAGAAGGAAAGGCAAAGAACTGAGGCTTGTGTTTGAAACAGGACGTGGTTAGGTTTGTCACGGTCCTTATTTTATTGATGGAATGAATTAATCATTTCTGTCCCTAGAAAGTCCTCCCTTCCAGAAAGTGACCTGTTGTCCTTCTAGCAGAGAGCTGCCTTGCACCAGGGGAGTGAAGGTCTTGACTATGCTTTACATCTTAGAGCTATGGACAGTCATTCCCATCTGCTGGGCTCAGCCCATGGCGTGCCCAGGACCACCTCAAGGTGATGCTGCATTAGTAGCATCCATTAATCACTGTGGGGGGTTCAGATACTGCAAAATAATATCTAAGATGGACAGACATTTTTTTTTACTTGACAGGAGTTTCCAAATAGAAGCAACCTGTGATCTAACCGTGCAGCACAAGTTTGATGAAGTACCAAGAGACAGAGAGGTGAATTAGGAGTGAGGTGACAGCCAGAATAGCTTTGCTTTCACTCATACATGTTTCAACATTAATGTTATTTTAACACACACACACACACACACACACACATTCTCTAACTTACTCTTTCTGAAAATAAAATAAATAAATAATAATAAAAAAAAATCCAGGCATTACTCCAAACCGTTACGCCACAGTCTTCACTCAGGCAAAATTTCCAATTCCTGCAATGCGTGCTTTTACGGAACTTGAATTTTAGGACTGAACTGCTATACAGTATCTCTTTTTTGGTTTTTCTTCTGCTAGGGAACATCCTTATTTGCCTATCTGGCATAGCTATTGTGAGTTATATTTACTGACTGGAAACTTGGCAAGGCCAATATTTGTTCTTGGTAACAAGATACTACCCACAGCTTTTACTTACCAGGCTCTGCAGCAACCAGGTGGAACATACATCATTAGTTTACTGAATAATGAATATACTTTAAATCATGATTCAAAAATGCTCAGTTACAGTATATTAAATTAGAAAAAAAAGTTTAACGTAAAACCAGCTTTCCATAGTAGAATTAACAGAATCAAAATAGGCTTTTTATCAACTTTATTGAAACTAATTCAACTTTCCAAGAACTAAAAATTGGTTTCCTGTCTTGACTGTTTTGGAATTACTTACTGTCATCTGTTTCAGACGTTAAAGGATATGATTTAATATCAGCAATAAGGCCTCTGTTCCTACTTTGGCAGGTGTTAATTATTTAAACACTACTCATTTAAATTTGTTTCCAATCACTCTTTTGAGTGATTTGCTTTACACGTTTCTTCATATGTATTTCCTGCACACACAAATAAAACCAGGGGGAAAGTCTCCCAATCAGTAGTTCTGTTTCTCCACTGTTCAATCTATCTTTAGATAGGCAGGTAGAGACAGAGGGATATATCATGTGTTATGGTCTTCAGTGATGGAATATAATATATAATACATCATTTTTATCTCCTTTGTAATAATAAAAAGTTGTTCTCTTAGGCAGAGTGCTGTGGTTTCTGCATGCTAATGGCTGTGCTCTGTGCGAATGAATTGTGAAATGGGTCACAGTTGCTGAAGCATTCACTGGGGTTGGAACAATATAGACAGACTTCTTCAGCAAAAAAATGGGTAGAAAATCTCTAAAACAACTACAGTGGCTCCTCCACACATATGATCCCACCAGTTGGTTTACTTACAGTGACAAAAACTCAGCTGTATGAATATTGTCTGGTTCTCGCCAGCTACCTATTCATAACCGTGAAAAATGGTTCCCTTGCTGTATATGCCTGAATTTTCATCTACCGTCATGTTAGAATCATCCTGCCTTTTTTTTATTTAACCTTTGCCTTGCTTTACAACACTGCACCAGAGAAACAGGAACTCTTAGCACTGTACAACAGACCTCTGTCTGGTGTGAAGTGAAATTCTCGTTCTGTGACAGATAACTTGTAATTTAATACATAATTCTTGTCAGTAGAATAACATAAGGGAAAGCTAGACCAGAGGGAAAGCCAGGCATAAGAGAGGGAATTATACATACCACTGGGAAATGAGAAGCTGACAACTATAGGTATTTCAGTTCTACAAGTCAAGTCATTTCATCCTGGTAATAAATGGAAAAGGTGGGTGTTTGTTTAGATTTAGGCCACTCAGTAATGATTTTAACACTCAGCCAAGCCTCCTGCCAAGACAAGCACTCCAAGGCCAAAATCTGTAATGAACTCTCATCTTCTCAATTATAGATTCAGCCCTGAACAAAGCGATATCCAATATTCCTCTCCCCACTCCGTGAGTGCAGAAACGCGCTGATGGACGTGCGAGCAGCGCGGCTCCACATGGCTCCTGCCGTTCCCCAGGACCCCACAGCCCGCTTGGCCGCCGTGCTGGGGCACCAGCACCTGCCACCTCCCCCTCTCCCTTCTCCTTGCCCCCCCTCCGTCCCTGTTTCATGGAAAGAGTGAGTGCAGAGAGAGAAAAACTGTGCCAGCAGTGCTGGGGAGGAGGAGGAGGGAAGGGGAGGATGGAGGGACCATCTTCCCTCTGTCTCTGGGATACTCCCAGCCCCTTCCAGTGGGTGGGAGACTGAACCGGTGAAGCCAACTTTGCCCCTGCAGTCCTGGACAGTGATTTTTTTGGCAGCTGTCTGTTGGCCAGTTGAGCCCGGCCATGGCATCCGAAAGCTCTGTGGCAGTATGTAAAGGATACATGGTTCCGCCGCATGCTGCTCTTAGTCCTTGATCATCTGCTTCTTGCTGTTACTTCAAGTGATCACAGAATCATAGAATAGTGTGGGTTGGAAGGGACCTTAGTTCCAAGGTCTAAGGAAGGGACAACCCCCTGCCATGGGCAGGGACACCCTCCACTAGACCAGGTTGCTCAAAGCCCCATCCAACCTGGCCTTAAACACTTCCAGGGAGGGGGCATCCACAGCTTCTCTGGGCAGCCTGTGCCAGTGCCTCACCACCCTCACAGGGAAGAATTTTTTCCTTATACCCAACCTAAACCAACCCTCCTTCAGCTTAAGGCCATTACCCCTTGTCGTGTCACTCCATGCCCCTGTAAAGAGTCCCTCTCCAGATTTCATGTAGGCCCCTTTAGGTACTGGCAGGTTGCTATATGGTCTCCCTGGAGCCTTCTCTTCTCCAGGCTGAACAACCCCAACTGTCTCAGCCTGTCTTCACAGGAGAGGTGCTCCAGCCCTCTGATCATCTTTGTGGCCTTCCTCTGGACTCGCTCCAACAGGTCCATGTCCTTCTTGTACTGCGGACCACAGAGCTGGATGCAGTATTCCAGGTGGGGTCTTGAGAGTGGAGTAGAGGAGGAGAATCACTTCCCTTGACCAGTTGGTCATGATTCTTTTGATGCAGCTTATCTCCTCTTTGCTCACACTTGTCACCAAGCTCCCCCTTGCTGATGCTTGCAGAGCAAAAAATATAGAGGGTAGCTTTTTTCCCAAGACTTATATTTCATACTTTATCCTCCTGACCTCATTCTCTAGCTTATCTGCCACCTTTTCCCATTGCTTTTGCTTGTTTCCCCTGTGTAGGTTCATACTTCATTGTAGTTGTACATTTTTTTTATCCATCTTGAAACGAAGGCATCTTGACCCCAGCTGCCTACTGGCTGGTCCAACTCCATCTTTGTCTTCTGTCTTATAACTCCATAAGTATTCACGTGTCTCACCCCAGCCCCCACTGACCCCAGACTCACCAAAGAACTCATAAAACCATGGCACATGTTTAGAAGCTAGAGACAATAATACTCAAAAGGATTTTTTGTTTGGAGAAGTGGATAGGTATCTACATCAGAGATAAAAATGTACCCATAGTTGTGGAGTTTAAGGACTAGAAGAAACTCTGATGCAGCTTTTGCATGCTATTCAGGATCTGTGCAAATACGCAGGACCAGGGGCTCTACACTGCTGCTGTGGATGCTTGCATTTTACAGTTACCTGTTGTGATCTGATGCTAAATGGATCACTAGCTCTTTCTCAGCAGACTTTTCAGCTTGTTGTCCACCTTCTTGACAAAAGGTGAGGTGTGAAAAGGAGAGGAAACACGGTAAGATATTGTAGAAAGAGCAAATTATTTGCCATGGAGAGGGAGCAGAAGAATGTCTTTCCACCATGGAGGCAGAGACTGTGGTTAATTCAGAAAATAATAGCGAAAAAGAAATAAATAAATGAGGAAATCAAAGCCAAAAAAACTGTGATCCCAGACTAGGTCTGTTTTACTCAGAAGTTTTGATTTTTTTTCTCAGAACAATGAGTCTGTTGCAGCAAGAAAGCCTTCCACAGTCCTTTGTGCTTCCTTAAATAGTAAAAACTCCCTTTATATGGCTTTGTGTTCTTCATTTATACTGTGTTTTACAATTTTTTTGTGCTGTTCAACAGCTGGAAGTGGGTGACAGAATTCTAGAGGGTAAGTGCTATATACAATACCTAATCCAGTTGGTCCAGTCTTCCAGTTGTCAGTCATGGGTAGTCAGACTTTACAGCTATACTCATGAGCTCAGTGTGACTCCAGAACAATTAAGAATCAGAAGTTATAGTGTCTTGTTCATTAAAAAAAAAAAAAAGTAAAATGTGTTTGTCAAAACTCTAGATGAAAAATGAAAGGAAATATTATTATAATTGTAATTCATATTCTCAGATTAAATCTGGTTTTAGTTCCTTTTTCTTCTAGTTACTTGCTTGTGTACAGCAATCTTGGCAGAAGGCATTAAATTGTATGTAGGTTAATTACTTAATGTTTCTGAATTGCTTTGAACATGAAGTGAGTGCCAAGTATTACTAATATTATGTGAGACAACATTATAATAAGCTGGGGGTTTCATCTTCAGTTTCTTTTATTATCCATTAATACATAAGCTTTGTTTGGTGCTATATATAGATTGTACATATAATTATTTGAATTCACTGCAGCTTGAATTCCTTTCCCTCCCTCACTGTAAAAGGAGAGAGACATAAGATGTAAAGAAACAAACATTCAGAGAGGAGAACATTCTTACCATAATCCATGACTGAAAGGGATATACAGGGATCCCCAAGTTCAGGAAAGAGCAGTGCCATCATCTAACCTGAAAATAAATTAAATTTCAGAAAAATATGTATAATTAGGTTTTAAAAATACCAAGTTCTCCTAACAGGTTGATCAACAATTTGATTATCATCTTTGCTTGGAAGTTGCACCTTTGTTTTGTGTAAGATCAAGTTATAAACATCACATTTTCAGAAGTAAAGGTAAAATTACCTTATTACTTCCCTTGTCTAAATATTTCTGCATACTAATTAACTAACTCTTTGAAGACTCTTAGAAGTTAATCACTAAGGTCTGCATTTTGGAAAAAAATAATTTTTCTGGCAGCCCAGTATCGTCAGCATTACAGGCAGTAATTTTCTGTTCCAAAGTAATATTACAAGACATTGATATGCCTTACAGCTTAATTACAGATGGAAACTCTGTTGAAAATATTTACCTTTTTCACATCATTTGCAGATTTACCGACAACAGCTACCAGTAGACCTGTACCTGTGTATGGGTTTTCAATTCTCAGTGTCTTGGGTAAGTATAGGAATTTCTATGGTTCTTTGGAGATGTATAAGTTGCTTTTACTGTGGTGGTGGTCAGACTGTTATAATGATATGACCCATGTATTTAGTAGTAGGAAATCAAAGTGGTCATTCGAATTCCTCTGAAGCTGCTTTGAGGCTTGGATTGGTTCCATCTCAGTAGTGGACATCTTATAATCCAAATAAATATTATTTGTCTTTTTATTACCTGGCCTTATACCTTTCATGTGACAAACATATCCATGTATCTGTGGACTATAGAGTAAGGGCATTTCCTGGTAGGCTGGTATTCAGCGTACGCATACACTTGTCCAAAGGTGTGGTTTGGACATTCTGATGACCTGCTTCATGAAATAAAATTAGTTTGTTTTTTTCCAAGGAAATATATATATATATTTTTTTAATCAGTCACATTTCCTTTCCATGAAAACATTAACTTTTTGTCTGAATTAGGGAAAAATAATTCTATGGAAAACTTTTTGAAAAACTATTAATTTATTTTCAAAATATATTCATGGGCAGAGTCCTCCTTTTTTGACCGATATTAATATTAAGGTTAATATCTAGTTTTAGGACACCAAAAGCTGGAGCATGTGTCTAGCAGACTAATAGTGTCTGTGCAAGTATGACTACTTCCCTACCCAGGCTCTGAAAATAAAGGCCTATGTGGTTTTTGCCTCTTGCATGAGGAGTAACTTAAGGGTTTAAAATGAAATCAAACTATATGGTATGTTGTCCAACTGTATTGAAAGAAAAATATAATTGTGAAAACCCAACACATCGTAAATAAAATGAAATACATCCAAAAATAATTAAAATACAAATCATGAATTTAAAAAAAAAAAAAAAAAGCATTTATCTTGTTAACTTGAGACCTAACTTGGGCAAAGCAGTTTCTTTTTCTTCGGTTTCCATGAACGTAAGATTTTATGAGTACTGATATCAAATTACTATATATTATCTGAAAGTGCAACATAAGATCGGTCTGGGCAGTCAGTAAGATGTCATTCATTATTGTTTCACCTTGGGGACTGGATATTCAATCTGAAAAAATAAACACTTGATGCGTGCTCCATCCATATGACAGACCATTCTGTTATGGCTTCCTTTCTGATATACAGCTCCTACCTGATTCCAGCTAAAGGAAACCCTATCAGATTCACCTCGGTTGTAACTTACTCCTAAAATACCCATAATATTTTACTCCCTGGAGCTGCTCATTAAAAAAAAAAAAAAAAAAAAAAAAAAAAAATTAGAAGTTGTTCTTTTTACCACCTNAAAAAAAAAAAAAAGTTTGAAAGTGTATATGTTAACTCCTCCTATTTTGAAAGCTTGGTAAATGTTTAATGTCAGTTTTGTCTGATCTTGTGTGTTTATAAATTATGTTCTGTCAATTCATTTTCTCTGGCAGCATTGCAGAGTTTTGCTAGCAAAGGGATGAAAGAGGTCAGATTTTAATTCCGTGGCAATTTCCCTTCTTGCCTATCACTTTCACAGGCTTTATACTGTGTCATGAAACTGCCATGCTCTGACTTCCTACTTATGTATGAAGAGATTCAAGCACCTCTCAAAGCTTTACTGATCAGGTTGTGTTAGGAAGGTGTTTCCAGCACAGCAGTGCCAGCCGAACAGGTCACACCACCTTTCTTCTTATCCTGCTGTTGCAGAGCTGGTATTCCAGACCAAAAGAAATCTCGCTTTTTCCTTTGCTCATTTGAGGATGTGTTTTGTCTCCCCTGCACCGCAGCCTGCTGGAAAAGAGAAAATATTTAGCTAATGAGAGTGATGCTGTGTACCTGTGCTTTACTTCCAGCCTAATGGAAGTCCACCGAAAAGTACTGGAGATATGGCTGAACTGCCTGGATCCCTGTCATCCCTGTGCTGGCAATGACAGACCAGTCAATCTCTCACCTGTGAGGAACTCCTGTCCTGAAACCAAACAACCTGTCATGTGGTAGAGATCTTGTCCAGAAAATCCTGCCTTGCATATACAGTCTTTTAGCCTAACATTTCGCTTAATATTTATGGGATCTAGGTGCATTATACTTTAAACAACCTGCTGCTGTCTAGTTTGAAGTTGGACCCGCATCTGCAGAAGTGTTTAGGTGCTGAAGTCCTCGGTAGGTGCTTTGCTTGCCTGGTCACATCAAACCTCCCTCCCGTATTGTTCTTGTCCGCTCAGGTACCACTGACATGGGTGCACAACTGTACTCAGGAAAGAGACTTCCTAAAGGAAAACACATGTCAGAAAAAGGTTAAAACTCCAGGGCTGTTTGAGACAAATGAAGAAGAAGAACTTAAACTAATGAGATAGACTAAGCATTAATGGAATTTAGATAGACTTTTCAGAGAAGCTAATTGAATTGAACAAAGTACAAGTGGCAGCAGCTTTAAAAAAATTTTAAACTTTTTTTTTTTGTAAAAATATTAACAGACAATTTGCCAAGTCAAATAAAGTGAGAGATCTGAAAATAAGGGAGAAATATTTATTATTTCCACAATCAAGTATTGCTTCACACTATCCATGCAATTTTGGTTAGAATTCCTAATAGAGAGTCTGTTATCAGTGTATTTGGGCATATGAAATGTGTAATTAAAATTAACTGTACCATTTAGGGAGTTTTGCTTTAAATCTAGTGCAAAATGCAGAGATTTTCCATGAGATTTTTAAAGTCATAAATTAAGCAGAGAAACTCCTCAGAAAACTTGACCAGTATTTTAGCTTTTGCGCTACCAAACTGGGTGAGAATCGCCCGGTTTGTACACACACCTCAATGTAATCGGTAGAGCAAGTGAGAAACTCCACATGAAAATCCCCTACATTAAAATACCTTTTAAATTAACTATTATTTTAATGCAGCAAATTAAAAGCCACTCTAAGAAGGTAGAAAACCCCAATGGCACTGCATCTGTGCACACTTTATTTTAGCTTAATGCACTGTCTGAAAATTTTACAGTGACTGAGTTAGCAGCAGCAACTTTTGAGACTTTGGAGCAATTGCAGCCAGTTGCCTGACACCAGGAAAAGATAGGCACAGGAGTGGAAGGGCTTTGTGGAATATAATGGCAGCAAGGAGGCTAATAAAGTGATTGTAAATGGTCTGTTCAGTGAGGGGAGGGAAACCAGGGATGGAGTGAGAGTGTGAAAAGCATATCTTGTTCTTAGGTTTTTTTGTTTGTTTGTTTGTTTTGTTTTGTTTTTGTTTTTTTTTTTTTTTTCTTTTCCCCATGATTCATAAAGACATAAATATTTCTATCAAAATAAGTGGAGACAGTTCATTAAGATAAATTATCAGAAAGTTCAAAGTACGGCCTTGGTTTTTTTCAATGAAGTATGTAAAATATGGTCAAATACACCATATTTGATCTTGGAATTATATTTCAGGTGAGGGCAGCATGAGTATGAATTTAAACTAACATCTTCTCCTGACATGCTCTGACAGTGGGCTTGCCTACCTTCCAAGGGAAAACCAGCCCTTTGAAGGACAGCTTCCAGTAAATGGAGAAAAAAGTGGCGCAGGAGCATTACATTCCAAATGTAATTTATCTTATTTACATACACACAGTAGTTCTGGGAGAGGGGAAGCTATGCTGTCCGGGGGCAAATGCTTCTTCCAGGGCTACCTGCTAGCGTAAGCACAAGATGTCTTAAGAGCCAAGTTTTTACCAGAGTATCCCCCACTGCTTTCACAGCCTTCCTTGAAAATACCACCAAGGACTGAATTTGAAATAGCAAAGCGTAACGATAATACAGAATATTTGCTTGTATTCCTAAAAGAACATGCCACTTGGTAATACTAGTGGTAGGTATCTTTGTGCAGCGCTTCAGTCAGCGTCATTCCAGTGAATTTCCAGGAAACGTTTTCACCAGCATGTTAAAGAAAAATGAACGAAAGAGGGGCATAAATGCCCTGTACAGAGTTTTTACATTCTTTTTTACAGTTTAGATTTCAGGTGCCATATAGGGAAAAATAAGCAGCAGAGAAATGTTTGGCTTTTGGGGTGAAAAAAAGTTGCAGTGTATTCCAAGGAAGGATGTGGTTAAAACAAATGCCTAGAAGGCAGCAGATAACAGTTCTTTCCCAGGTCCGGCACAAATGCTCTTTTTGACCTTCCACTAAAGCATTTCCTTGCTTTGGGGCCAGTTTCTCTGTAAAACAGGGGTGATAAGAATGCTTAACTACCCTTCCTGACAGAGGAATTGGGAAGTTTTTACTTGTTACAAGCTTTCAGAACCTGAGAGATATTAAAACTGGATCAGTTTGGACCTGCAGATTTAAGTCTTTCCTACAAATAAAACATTTAATTTATACTATTAGGTTTATTTTACACTAATTATGTGTATTTTAAAAAATAACCAGCATTTGCACTGATTTGCTCAGTCCTGCAAATAATTAGCTAACTCTATTACTTGAAAATTTTATTTCTGTTCTTACAGTCAACCAGGGGAAAAAAAAGAAGAAGAAAAAAAATAGAGTGATAATTCTTCTACTGGTATATGACCAAGAAGTTTAATTTTTGATAGAACATTTTAACATTAATACCGTGATCCCAATGGGCTGTTAGAGTGAATTAGAGGAAAACAAAGATGCTTTTTGCACCTTTTAAAATAACTTAGAGGAATGCTTTGATTGTTTTTTTGGAAATAAGAACACATAAAAAGTGGCATTTCCCTATTTCTCTTCCAATGAGTTCTGGAGCTGAGAAATCCCCCAGGCAAGACTTTCAACTTGCTTCCTTCCATCGCTGAGCAGAGAAGTGTTGCTGAGGCCTGCAGAGCCTTCCAGCTTGTTTGAAAATGGAGGAGACTATTATCTACTGTGATTCAGAACCCATCGGACAAACTATCTCACCCCTTTCTGGTTTTCAAATACGTTTTTTTAGCCCTCATCCTTGAAACTGTGTCCTCACCAGGTCAGCCAGGCTTAGGAGTCTGGCCCAGCAATGCTCACCCTTAACTGAAGTAATGTTTACACTCAATATCTGTTTAAATTATGAAATGCCTATTGTGAAAACAATAGACATATTCAATCACTATATCCCAGAACAAATGAGAGAAATATTCCAGAGCTCCTATCAGAGCTTAATAGGTATAATTTTGCTAGCGATATGGTAATACACAGCAGCTTTCCCCGGACGGCTGTGTAAAACAAAGAAGTGGTTGTCAGCCTTTCAGAATCAGATGTTAATGATATTTCATGTCTTTGTTGAGTCTGTGGAAAGCAGCTACTGCACCTAAAAGGGAAATGACTTCCATACCAACCTCCCCCAGCCAAAGTCGTTCAGATTGGGAAAACTGGATGAGGTCCATATTTATGCTTCGGAAAGAGGTGTAAAAGAAGATTTCAAGACAGTATTGACTGAGCTGTCTCCCAGTCTCTTTACCCAACGTTATATCTTATCATTGTGATGAAAGTTTTTAGTTCAGTGTGTTATGGTCTTTTTTTTTTTTTCTCTCTCTCTTTTTCTTTTTTTCAAACATATACGAGCAAAGAATGTAATGTAAGCAAAACTTCAATGTGTTTCTGGCAAATGAGGAGTGTTTTCTACATCTCATATATTTTTGGAAGCGTTTGAATCCAAAAGTAATATGTCTTCCAAATCGGGAAGAAGGCTTTTTATTAGACTGATGCCTGCACGCAGCAGAGAGAGGGTTGTCTGCCCCAGCCTTGCAGCAAGCAGGGACTGGTGCTCTGTCTGAGCTAGCCTGGAAGATTGGAGCCAGTCGAAAGAAGGGTTTCTGTAGCTTTATTGCTGCAACTTCATTTTGCTGTACTACTGTATGTCTTCACTTCTGCAAACTTTCTTTCGTTTGTTTTAAGAAGAGGTCTTAATTCCAATGCAAAATCCATCCAGAAAGGAGGGCCCCTCAGCACTGTATTCCAGCTGGTGGGGATTAGCTTAGTCCTTTTACCGGATACGTATCATTTTAATCTTAAGCCTTTAGACACTGTACAACATACTATTAAGTCTGTTACCAAATAAAACACTAAAAGGCTGATTCACTAAGGGTTACACACCCTTTGCAGGGAAAAAACTAACATTTACAAAGGGATAACTGCCAAAACTCACTTAAATTTCATGTCTTTCCTATTTACTAAATCCCACATCCACCATGTGTACAGTAACTTCCTTCAGATATGCCCCGGGGAGAAGTGCAAGTCAAAATAAAGGGGAAGTCGCCCCCCTGAAATGTGTCCCTAGCTCTAAAGAGTGATTTATATTGGTTCACATCAGAAAATCTGAAAAATGAAAGTTATGTTGTTCAGGAATAAAATGAAACCTTCCAGAAAGTGTGAATCATGTACTCGACTTCTATGATAACGAGTAATACATTTCCTATAGGAGTTAGCGGTTAGGGTATGAAACCGGGGCATTAGCAGACCAAGGGAGTAATTCGCGAATGATCTTGCACAGGTGACTCTGACTGCAGTTTCTGACTTGGGCGCTTAAACTGAAGCAATATTGCAGCACTTGGTTATTGGGGGAATCGTGGGTGACAGAATCGCTGGATCTTGAACCACTCGCTTGGATTGATAACAGCAAACGCAGATGCCTGACTTCACTCCCTGTGGAGCTTCTTAAATGATGTTTTATCTGTTTGTCAAGGGTGAGGCAAAAACCCTCTGATATTTATAACATGCTTTGGATCAAGGGAGCGATCTAAATGCAGACTATGATAGCCAGTGTTTATTGGCTAGCCTGTTGTTCTGATACAGGCTCAGAAGTATCTCACTGCATTATTTTAGCCAGTCATTTGAAGTTAATCACTGTACCTCCTTGCGCTAAATTAGTGCTATGCTTATGGGACCATCACAGGGCACAAAGATCACCTCGCGAGGTCATTAGGTGTGGTTCTGGCAATAGCACCGTGAATGAAACTGCATTGATAGTCTGTGTCCTACTGTTTAGGTAATACAAATGATTTAAGTTTTCTTCCAGGGAAATGGATTGTTGTTGTTTTCAGTAAGAAATAACTCATCTGTTTTGGAAAACATTGTTTAATGTATAATGGAATATTCCACTAGCACTGACAGGCAGAGCTGTACCAGGCAGTCAGCCCCGGGAGCTCGACTGGCCGGGATGACTGCAAAACGGGGTGCAGGCATGCCGCTGATGCTGGGTTTGGTGCCCCCCAACTGCTATTTTCCACAGTCCCAGCTGTATGAAAAGAAATTGTTCCTAGGCATGTTGGTTAGGAAAACTAAAAACCTGAATGCATGCTACGGCTGTGTTTTTTGTTAGAGGATAAACCAGTACAAAATAATAGTATACAGAATTTGCAAAGTCTTTTTGCATTCAAGATATTTGAGTAAGATAAATGGTAGAAATCACCATATGCATTAAGCCCTGGGATAAAGCACTATTAATCCTGTTGTGCAAAGACAGAAGTCGAACTAGAGAAGAAGATTTTTTGTCTGGGAACTGAGGTAAAGAATTTTGTCTCAGCTAGATTTATAATTCAAAGTTTTTATTTAGTAGCCCGATTCTCAGACCATGCAATTCTCCCTAGCTCAATTTTATTGCAAGGGTCCTGGTGTCTTCATTAACGGCCTAGTTTGAGGGGTCATATGATTTTTGTTAAAATGTCAGTATTCATATATTAAAGAAAAAATGTTTTGAGGCCATATATTGTGGGAAAAATCTGGAAATAAAAAACATCACCCATATATAGCCTGAAGGCTCCAAGGACGACTAGACAATGTAAAAAACAATCAAAACCAAAATGTGCTTGTTTATGTAACAGTCATGATTTTAAAGAGAATTTTGTGATTTTAGGGGATCCAGCTCATGATTTTTCAGTACTTGGCCTTGGCGATATTGTTAGCCTGCAGTGGAGAATTTGCATTTGATGACCAAGTTCCCCTGTCACTTCACATACAGTTAGTTTATTTTGGAGGATCATCAGATACAAATTCTGTTACATGTTAAGAGCATTGCCAAGCTCAAGCATTCAAAAATCATGAGCTAGTTTATTCTACATGGCAAAGCGATTAGTGAGAGAAAATGCAACAACAACAACCCAACAAATGCTCTTAATATTTATTCCGTTGTCTCCTCTCTATGAGGCCTTCAACAATACCATGGTTCAGTACCACTACCAGGACTAGCCTATTTATCTTCAGGGATGAGAGAGATCTCTGAAGTCTAATGACAAAAATATGAGCTTTACTCTGTAGTATCCATAAGCTGTTTTTTTGCGGGGATGCAGTGTGAGGTGTTTACAAACAGAGCCAGTCTGAATAGTCTTCGTTACTGCAGAAATAGGAAGAGCAGCACCTGGGAACCTCCATTAATGTATGACTATATTTATAGAAACACCATTAGGGGGAGCTCTGAAATAGACTTAATGTCAGTGTTTTACAGCTTGCTCACCTTAAAAACCACTACCTTCACTTTTTCTTAGAAGTAGTAAACAAATGGTGTTTAATACATTAGTCTTTATGGTACTTCCACCATCTTCTTCATCACCACCATTGAGACAGGCAGACACTATGGTGGTGGAGTCGCCATGAAGACCAATGCAGAATAGAATGACCAGTGTCAGAATAAATGGGGTAAATTAAGTGGATTCTCAGACACAAGTTGCTGTGGTTAGCTGTGTGATTCTGCTGTTTTCTTTGATAGTCCCATTCAATTGCAGAATCTTACTGTATGTATTTGTGGCCCTTCAGTGAGGTACCGTCTTGAAGAAACCTTTCCTTTATCACCAAACTCTGTTGCTATAGAGGTCCTGCTGTGAATTTCTCAGGGAGCTATCCATTCAGCTAAGTCCTCTCTGCTCTGAAATGTCCTCTGTTGAATCCTATTATGTGAAAGAGAATGGCCTAAGGAATTGCACTCAATGTGTATGCGATACATTATGTGATATAGGATGTGATATGGTTGATATAGGATGTGATATGGTACATCAGTCACAAAGCCAGCAGTCAGAGGCATTATTTTTTCATATAAGAAAGGCTGTTTCTTACTTTTAGAAAGATAGAGTGTTTTTTGGCTTTCTGTGAAGTGCAGAACTTAGAGACTGTGATTTGGAGAGCTCTGTATGATCTGCAAAGCTGTAATAAAGAATGAGGACCCACAGCAACTTGGATTTATATTCTTAAATAAGATGCAATGATGGATAACAACAAAATAGAAGGATAGGATGATCTCCATTTCATCTATCTGGGGGAATAAATCCTACGTAGCTAGACAAGATGCTGAGATGAACCAGTATTTTAGCATATGGTGAGTAGTTCCGAGTAATGGAAAATATCCAGTTTTTCTAAAGGATAACCAGGGAATAATTAGTTAAGCAAAAGAAAACTTTACCCCCAAATCCAAACAACAGTTTGGCACAGTAAAACCAAATTCATTTCTAAGATTAACTTTGTTTAAGCTAGAAAGTGCTTTCAGTTTTTAATTTGGCCTATTGTTCTTATAGATGAGAATATGGGAGAGCCTAGAAATTAACTCTTCATACTTTTTTATGCTGACTTGATGCACCTCTAAGTACTTTTAAAAATTTGCAAAACACTCCCTCCATTGCTCAAAATGTGATGCGAGTGAACTCTAAGTAATTCATTACCAAAGAAATAGATTCAAGTCGTTGCCTTACTGTTGCCAGCTTCTGTAAAACTGCCTGGCAAAAAAGCACGCAAGCAGTTCATGCAACATTGCTCTGGCCCTTTGTACAACAACACCCACATTTAAAATAGTCAACTTTGTTCTCCTTTGTACTAGGACACTGTAGGGGGAATAGAGATACAATAGTGGGAATATTACCAGAACACCTTCTGAGAAGCACGTTCTTATCATGGTGAGGCGTCTAAGCGTTTGGATGGCCTTCACTCTGTTGATCCTGGGACATCAAGGTCCTAACTAAGAAATACGTTTCCATGAAACCCTACAAGAAGCTAGTTACTAGACCTTTAGTTTCTGTCATTTCCAAAATGTAAAAAGCTCTGTTCTACCTGATCTTTTTGTTGGGATATGAAATTGTTCCCAGTGTGTAACTGCTTCATTTTGTTCATGTCTCTTCTGCTTTCTCTCTGGGACGTTACTACCTTCAGCACACTGTTTGCAAGGCTAGATCATGAGCTCCTTGGGGCAGGGAACCTGTCGTTCTTTATTTCTATTTTAGTTGCTAAGAGAGCCCATGGATGCCACAAAAAAGCGGTGATGAATATTATAAGGGTACTAAAGTACTTTTTGCATTGTCAAGGGAATGACATTTGCCTGCTTCTAATAATTCTTGAACCACTTATGACAGAGTTTAATATGTTGTATCCCACCTAAGGGACAGCTGCTGCAGGAAGCACCTTCAGCCCAGCAGAAGTCCTGGTTATCTCTCTTTTGAACTTCTTCTTTGCCCCATGCAGACAACAATCTATAATAAAACTTTTGCAAAATTGTGGAATTGCAATGAACCCATCCGAACTGCCAGAGCAAACAGACCTTTATTCCAGTGAGGCAAGGACTGTCTGCAGCCTTAAGGCTGGAACCAGCTGAACTGAATGGTGAAGGAATTGGATACTGACTGCATCTCTGAAGCATCTAGTTATGTTCTTACATTAAATATTGTGAAAGCAGTCACTTGTCGGCACTTGGAACTGTTGTATTTCAAGGTGACACCAAAAACAATAACTTTATTTCTTCTGGACTAGGGGAAATTATCAGATGATCAAAACGAACTGACTTTTTTCCCCTGAAATGTTAGATGTGTTTGTTAATACAGAAATCCTCAAGACTAGGATATCTGAAATCTTTTTCAAGGTATTTGTAAGATTTCAGGGTATAGTGGCTGGCAGTCTACGAAGATCTAGCTTAAAAGTATAGCAGAAAGCAGTGCTTTGATGCATCTTATCGATGTGGAGGAGTGGGTCTATTTGGCCACAGAAGTTTCAGTATGTAACTATTTGATTTTGGGCAATGCAGATAAACCTTGAGGATCAACATCCAGCCTGTTACGTGTACTCTAACATGCCCAAGACCTTACCTTCCTACTTTACTTTACTTTACATTACTTTCACTTTACCGTAGACATCAGGATAGACCAGAAGATGTTCTTCTGAATATCAAAAATATACAGGACTTGAAACTGAGCCAGTCATGATTCTTCTTGAAAGGCATGAAATGAGGCTGAGAACCTTTAGGAAAAGCCTGGGAGCTTAGGTTGAAGGCTCTTCTAGAATGGTCTTGGAGTCTGTTCCTCAACACAACTCAAATAATGAGGAAGGAGAGCAAAATTGGTGAGTAGAGTTTTCTACCCTACTGTTGGAACCATGAACTGTCAGAGAAGAAAGACAGAAGGAGTGACGGAGAGAGGGAACTGATGCAGTGAGAAAGAGCATCCTCAGGGCACACTGCCTGCATATGTCATCGACATTGACCACTGAGGAGAAGCACACCAAAAAATATTAAACAGATATTGGTTTAAATGTTGCCCCAGAAGCTAGAAGACACAAGAGAAGGATGTGATGACAGAAACTTCAGGGGCTCTGGTGAATAGGTGAAGGCTACTCAAACTGAGTTAGGATGTGCAGTAAGAGAGAGCCGGATACAGTAACCTCTTGAGATCTCCCACCATCCATTGCTGTCAGTAAGGAATTTGTGGCCAGCAGAACTGGGAAGGCTTTTTGGAAGGTGAATGATGCTCCTTCCAGAGCTAGTCCCTCACAACCCTGACTTTAGGCAGTATCTGCCTTAAGTCTTGCAAGGTAGTTATGATGATCTGTGAAAAAGGTCTGTCACAAATATATTTGCAAAATTCAGTAGCTATTAATTACAACAAAAAACAAAAATAACTTTCATACCTTCTACCTCTATCCATAATACACTTGAGGGTATTGAATATCTTTTTTCTATTCCAATTACAGATTCTTTTAGGAAGACCTCTGAACTACTTGATTATAATTGATTGATTCCTTTTACACTTTGTGGTAAAGGGTTTCATGATTAAATGATCTCTAAAGTTAATAGAAATCCCTGTTCCTCCAACTTTTTCCTTTTGCTGTCTGTTGCCACTTGAAAGTCTTGAATCCATGATGATTTAGCCCCAACTATGAGAGACAAATAGAACATTTTGAAGTTAAAATTAAAAAAAAAAAAAAAAAGTTTCATAGATAAAGAATTTCTTTAGTAAGAAATGTCNTATCTTGGTCACTAACACAACCTCTGCAAACAGGACTTTAGAAGAAGACAGAAGATGGATCCAGGATAGAATTTATTCTAGCTGCTGATACAGTGTAAATTGTAGCAGATGAAAGGGACAAAAAAGAATAGGCTGCAATATTAGAAAATAATTATGGCAAGCTGTCTTTTCTTCTTTGAGGAAGATTCTTTGTGAGAGGAGCAAATGCTGCACAAATGTGATCAAGGTTGTCCAAGAAGTTAGGTACTCACTTTGAGGGGGAAAAAAACCCTACTTCAGCAAAATTCCTATAGAACCCTTGAGTGGAAAATAAAATTGCTGTGATATCAACACCACCCACTCTCTCCTGGGAGATTCCCACTCCACGAAATGGGCTGGAAGGTCCTTTTTCACATGTCCTTGTAGTATATACAATGAATCTGGATTCTGTTGTATAAAGACCACAACACTTGTTCCAAAAATATAGCAGTCTTTGAGGTAGTTATGGGAATAATTCTGCAAAGCTATTTTAGAGGATATATAGTGACCCAGTTAGAAGGATCCTTTCACTAAGTTTTGAAAGTATGGTCAGTGTTTCTGTGAACATGAGTAATTAATTCAATGAAAGCAGTGGCTAAACATCTTTATTTTTGTGGAATGCGACATGGGATTTTTGTGGGATTCATAGTTGGTCTAAATCTCACGTTTCATACGGCATGCAAATGGGTTTCTTTTGCATATGATTTGCAAATGGCATAACTGTTATGTGTAGACATGCTTAAAAATTCACCCGTACTAGCATTCCTTCTAGACAGCAAAAATCCCAACCAATTCCAACCACAGTTGTCTCATCAGTGTTAGTTTAAAATTCACTACTTTGTACAGGCAGTAGAAAAATTGTTTCTAGGAACATTTTTCAAGAGATAAATCTATAAAGTTCTCTAACTAATCACTCAAAGACTTTCTTGAATTACAAAATTTTTTTGAAGAAAAGTCCATCAAAAAATGTGAAAGTATATTGGTGAGAATTTGAAAACTTTCAATCTGATCCATGAGTACCATCTGTTTTAATATTTCCTATCAAATTTTAAAGAAATAGAATTTCCAGGAAATACTACCCAGGCTCTGAATAGTGGCTTATAATGAATAATCCAATGAGTAAAATTATTTGGTTTATTTAACAAATTGGAAATGCAGAAATTTCTCATGCTTCCACAGGACTGCTTCTTCTAATTTCTAGAATCATACTGTTCACTGATCTGCTTTTAAAGACAATCATAGTTGTAATAAATGTAATGAAACTTGCCACCAACCTTCTGTTCTGTCAGTAAAAATATATGTTCTTTGACCAAGCCTCCACTCCTATTCTTTTTTAACTTAGAATGTCAAATTAAGAGGGTATTGTGGGCTGGGAAGAATATGTTTTCCATGTAAAGATTATTTTTATACCATAATGTTTACTTCTTGAATAAAATAACGCAAAAAACATTTCACAAAACGCAATTTCAAAGTTTTATCTTCTCTATTCCTTGCGTGTGAAGCAAAAAGCCTGTATGCCTGCTTTTCCATTCCACTGCGTCCTCAGTAGGGGTAAATAAATCAAGAAAACTTTGAATGTCAGCAAAGCTTTAGAGGAGACAACTGTTGTATTCCATTTTTTGGTAGATGCAGTCAGTGGAATTCTGACTTTAAGAACTGTTTGACGTGTGATCTCTATGTGGCTGTTCTCTGTTTTTTAAGGATTTCAGAGAGGAGAATTCTGAATAATTTGACAGGATAGAGAGATGTCAAACGTGGCTTTCTGCTTCATCATGATCAGAAAGTTTTGATGTTTTATTGATTGGATTTATATGGGATTTGCTAGGAAGCGAGGCATCTACTGGGCTATTCACCCTGCAAAAGGCACAAGACAAGATGGTTCTCAGGTCATGCTAGGCATGGTTCGCCAAAAGTAAGTTTCATTCATTCTTGAACTTTTGCAGGCATGTTTCTAACTTCTAGTCAAAAAAGTCCAGGGCCGTGCAGTACCAAGGACCTCACTCATTCATACTTACTGTCACTGAAAAACACTCTGTTGAGCAAGTAGACTCATTCAAATGCACTAGTATGAAATCTTTTTTTAAAAAAAAAAAAAAAAGAAAAGGCCAGGTTGTGAATGGATAGAGGTCTTGATAAAGGCAGACTGCCAGAAGCTGGGTCTGGAGTGATTTCGACATTGCCTTAATTTCCTGTTCTGGGCTGAACAGTCTCTCCCTTTTCTTTCTCTTCTTCTTTTGTCCCAAATATCTCATGTACATGGATTTTACATCAACGTAATTGGCTTTGGTAGCCTAAGCCCCTTGATGTCTGTAAATTTTGTTCAAGATTTATGAGGTTGCAACTAAGATTAGAAACTGGATTTAAGAATAGCATATATCACACAGAGATATGAATGCATTCATTTCTCAAGAAAATTAGATGGGTGAATTGAAAATGTTTTCTTCTTCTACTACAGTAATAGAGAAAGGGGGTTGGTATGCTCATTCAAAATTATGGCCTCTGAATCAAATCTTTAATATATTTTTCAATACATGATAATTTTATCTGTCATCACTATCAAATAGCTTTAATGTTATTCACTTAACATCATTCAAGAAACAACTTAACTAACATCTCCGACAGAGAATTCATCTTCTGTTATTTCTCCAGCTGTATTTTCCTTCTTACAATCCCTAAAATGACTCTAGCACTGACTCCTCCTACTAAATTACAATATCCAAACAATTTAAATTAGTATGTCATGAGATTGGAGTCGTTTTGTGTTTGACCTAATTATTAAAATTACTTTCTGAGAACTAATGGCATAATTACTCTTATAATTAGTAAAATAAAGAACCTGTAACTGCTCAGACTGGGAGCAGCTGATATGATCAAGCTTTAAATTGAAAAAATCCAAAATTTTCTTGCCCATCGTCTGTAGCTCAGCATGTTTCAAAGGGAAGGCTGATACATGCGTGCAATGACTATGTTTAAACAATTAAATCTTGTCTCCACCTTAGCGTTTGATTCATTACTCACTGATGAACCTCTGTCCCTACTTGCCTGTAACTGGGAAAACATACAGTAGTGTCTACTACAGATACCAAAACATACTTGCCGTGGCACTAGTGATACCGCCTTGTGATAAAACAGGTATGGTAGGCTAAGTGAAACCGAAATGAGGGCTCAAGTTAGAGGCTGACCTTCACCAGGCAGAGCTCTGAGCAGGGAGCCTGGGGCTGCTGCCTGCAAAGCTCACTGCCCAGCAGAGCCCTTGGGTACCCACATCAGGCATCACTTCCCAGCAGCCCATACCACTGGCACTGATGTGTGGCTATGCTGGGAGCAGAGGGCGTAAAGCTGGAACCTGGGGCAGGGCTGGGAATCTTTGCTGTCTACCCTTTTTCTCTCATCCTTTCTCCTGTAACTTCCTGTACTGTCAGAAAGAGAAGGCTGCACACCTTGCTGATGCCCACTGGGAACTTCTTGCATGAGCAGACCCTGGATTACATGGTTTGGAATATGATGTATATAAAGAGAGTGCACATTATGCCCTTTTGCACAATTTACCTCTTGAGAAAATATATCCCTGGTGTAATTGTTTGGCTGGTTTGACTATGAATAACATAGGCATGTTTGTCTCTCCGATTAGATAGACCTCCTGGGGAAAAGTGCATTTCCATTTTACTTACCGTGTATTACACCCATTCTGGAAGACCTTTCATGTTTATTTCTAGCATAACACAATATGCAGACGTGTTTTATTATTGAATGAATGGTAGAACCCCCTTCTGGCTGGATTGCATTTCTAATCTATTCATTTTGTTAAGCAATCAGTCAGTGTCTACCTCTAGTTTTATAAAGGCATCTCTCTTTTTGATGCTAAAGTTCCTGAGAGCTTCAAGTGTATAGCATTGTGTTTTGCAGTAATTTTCTCCTGATTTGCAGCCCTGAAATGCCAGAAAATGCATTTTGAATATTCAGTTATATTTCAGCAGGAAAGAAGAACACTGAGCCATTGCATCAATGTTCAATTAGACTAAACAGAATATCTGCTCATAAACATTTTACGGTGTTAATATTTTGGGCTTAATATTCACTTATAGTGAATGGACACCTTGGCTTTGAACACGTGACCCAGGGAAATCCATAAAGAATTACACAGAATTATGCTGTTCCCTACAGAAGTATTCTGCACATCTTGATTTGTACATAAATGATTCAAGTTTCAGCAATGAAGACTGCAACACCATACGAAAAAGAGTATAAAATCCCCAAACAAGAGAGTGAAAATCCTAGAATCCTCGAATGGTTTGGGTTGGAAGGGACCTCAAAGATCACCTACTTCCAACCCCCCTGCCACGGGCAGGGACACCCTCCACTAGACCAGGTTGCCCAAAGTCCCATCCAACCTGGCCTTGAACACTTCCAGGGATGGGGTAAATACACTGTCTTTTTTGTTAGTAACACAGAAATTAGTTCCCAAAAGGATGTATATAGCTCGAAATGGGCTTGGATCCTCCTAAATGCATGATACAGCTTTTTCTCCTGTAGCTGACTTCAGTCAAACATAAAATGACAGACAAATACA
This sequence comes from Aramus guarauna, assembly GCA_013400195.1. NCBI lineage: Eukaryota > Metazoa > Chordata > Aves > Gruiformes > Aramidae > Aramus > Aramus guarauna. The sequence continues at coordinate 94,787 of VXBL01003292.1, forward strand.
GAAAACAAAATGAAAGCCCTGTGCAGAATTAGGTGTTTTACCCACATTATCATTTAAAGAAAGAATGAATAATGAATGTACAAATAAGTTGCTAATTTGCATTTTTTTCATTCTGATGTCTCGTATAAGGCATAAAAAGTAAATGCTTCTCAAAGTTCATATTACATAGGAATTGTTATCCTAATTAATAATTAAAATATTGTCTACATCCAAAATATGCAACAGAAGATGCTGAGGCCTGTACTGTCATACACAGAGGTGAAAATGTCTTAGACATAAAGGCTAAGAAGGGCTGACAAGAGGCTGGACAAAGATGAGAGCGTCCAGTCTATATAAAGATACAGGATAGGAGGTTCTCCACCACAGAGGCAGTGACGGGAAGAGCAGCAAGGATCTGGGTTTCCTGCCTTCTTGGGGTCTGTGTTGACATCACAAGAGCAATCTGCCCTAAAGAACTATTTATGGTTAGTGCTAATGGCTCATCCTTTGCTACAGGAACTCAGATCTTAACCATATGTGACTAGTAAAATTTGTCTCGTTGTTTTTTGTAAAGATGAAAAGCCATGAAAAACTGTACACAAATATATCTCCCTGATCTGTACCACAGAATTCTGTTAATTTTAGCCTTTATTGTAAAATGTTTTATTTCTGAGATGAGGACAAGCCATTCATAAAATGATCTGAATCCAGCCATTGTAAGGTTGATATCTCTGCTGCATTTTCCTTAATTCACTGGGTATATGACATATAAATATTGGAAATGGAAAATATGACAAATAAATATTAAATTTTATGCACTGTGAAATATGCATTTTTTAAGGAGTAAATCAAAATGGAGACATACATGGAAAGAAGACCTTTGCCATATTTGTTGTTGCACTTAACGCCTTGGGCGCAATTTTTTTTTCTCTATTAAGCTACATTAAAAACCTACATAAAACTGTAATCATACAACACCGTTCTAAACTTTTTAAGTACCAGTTTTATTTCATGTTGTCACGTACTGTTAAAAATGACCATTGTTATTAGGTGTTGGATTGTAATGCATTACAGAGCCCAAGGAGAATACACTTGGGATTTCAGTGCAGCATTAGCTTATCAGAGACATGCACAGCTGTTTTCGCTAAGAAGGTAACCCTTAAAGCCAGGCATGGAAATAGAACTTAATAAGCAAAATAAAACAAAAACTACAGCATTCTCATTTTTTTAAACAAAATCCAGGTATCCTTTTCAAGAGGCCATCAAAACTATAGGTAGTCCTTTTTAAACTATCATTGAACTTTAGACTTTTAATTAAGATCAATCCTACTGATTGCGGTAATAAAGAAAAAGGAAGACAAACAGCACTTAAGTAACAGTGCTTCCGACTTCCAACTGGAGTAATAAATATATATAAACAGCATATTAAAACTGCGGATACTACAGATGTGCTGATGTCAGATAATGCTTCAGATCTACTCCTTCGAGAACTTGCTGGGGAGGCCAGGAAAACTGCCACTGCCCACCCTGCTCCATGCCACCTCCACTCTGCTCTAGGCTATACATGTCCAGGATTATGTACCTGGACTTAATAAAGTGCATCAGTATTTTTTCCCAAAAGGCTTGTGGTTTTAATCTTTAAACAAGTTTGATGCCATTGTTATACAAAAGCATGTAGAAACCATGCTTTTGAGGTTCACCAATAATAAGAAGGATTAAGTGAGCTTTTGTAACTAGGATAATAATGTTTGTTTTACGTGGTCCTTTTACAGCATCTTTCCCTTGACAGCTGAACGCTTCCAATGATTTAAAATGGGTTTCATGTTTCCTTTCCTCCCTATCCTCTTTCATTTTCAACAAAGAACTCCCTTGTTGTTTCTGTTCCTGTTCCACTCTGTGTGTGAGGGAGTGGAAATGCCGTGTGCCTCAAACCTGTCAGAAAAGTTCATGTCATCAAAAGGAGTTTGACATTTTGATCCCACAGTGACTGCATCTCCAGTCACATCTTGCAGAAAAGAGGCCCGTTGTCTGTGACCAGCTCCTGCACATCTCCCGCACTCAGGGTATGCCTTCTGTTCCTCTAAAAATGAATTTAGACCAGCTCTCCTAGCGGAATATAGTCACAAAAAGGAGAGCTACCGTAGCTGTCCTGAGCCGCTCACAGGAAAATTTTAGTATCTGACTCAATGATGCTTCCAACTTCCCACACATGACCTCGTTAGGTAAAAGAGAGATATTATGACCTATGTGATGACTAGACACAGTAGCACTGCTTGCATCCAAGGGAATGGAAGAGTTGCACAGAGCTGCTGATACCAGCAAAGGGTGGTAGAGATAGGTGGGCTGCAGAGAAGAGCTGGAGAGAACTACTGACAGTTCTCCTTCCAGGAATTTCACTAGAAATTCAGTGGTGGCTTCAGCTATGGTGTACCCTATTCCCTCTCAGTGAAATCCATTGAGGAGTAGTTTACATTTTAAACTCAGTAGTTTGGATCCTCTTCAGGCTGCAGATTCACAAGTTATCAAACCAAAATTTGTTGATTGTAAAAATATTGTTTCATAATATCTAGGGAAATTGACCGTTTCCAAATGGAAAGTTTATGTAATGGTAGAAGAGATTATTCAAATCATCAGATAAACAACAGACAAAAGATTAAAAAATGGAAGAATTGAGCACAAGTGAAAGGAAATGAAGAGGATTTGGGCAGAGAGTGAAGCACAGCTCTGCTCTCCCCATCCTGTGGGCATGAAGGACTGTAGGTAGCAAATCTTAATGCTGCTGCTGTCTCACTGCTCCCCTTTCTCACTCAAACCAGAAGAATTTCTTGGGTACTACGTCTCCTTTCCTTCTCCGGGATGCTTGTCTAAAAACCACCAGAGGCAGAGGTTTCATGGGAGCTTGGTGGTTAGAGCTTCCACAGGGCTTGGTGAAGTGAAAGTTTCCAGATACAGCAGAGCACGTAGGATGAGTTTAGTATCGCTGTGAATGGTTTCTGAGCATTCTCATCAAACACACCCTGGCAGGTGTCATAAGCTACAGCAGCCGGAGCAGCAGAATAACTATCGTATGGTTCTGAATGGGCGGGACTAGAAACAAAGTTTTTTGACTCGAACTTTTCCCTTATGAATTTTACTTTAATTTTGCATGCAGATAATTATGTTAAAAAGAGAGTATATTTAATTATAGATGTGTTTAACCAACACCTAGTAGAGATTTTTGCATAGACAAGAAACTTCCACCTCAAACACACTAGAAGTAAAATATGCTTCCAGTATATAAAAACCTGCTGACTACTGAGTGCTTAAAATGTACCTTTCTCACTCATACAGATGGAGTTTTGCATTAGCTATCGTGTACTTAAAAATGTGTTTTTCTCTCAGTATCAGACAGGCTGCATAGATGGCTCTGACTGTACACAAGTTTGCCAGGAACTGAAGGTTTGGGCGGTTGAACTTTCCTCCCAATCCACGTGGAGAGCAAATCCCATCTTCCCAATGGAAGGATCAGGCAGAAATTCCATAAGCACAAACTCACGAATACCCTGTGCAGAAATAATCCACAGAGAGGGCTGTTTGGCTCTTGCTGTATTCTTAGCTGGTCAATCACAATAGCGCCAAAGATTTCTTGCCAACTCTCACACGCTTCTCTGACACAGCTTCTTTCACATTCTTGCTCATTTTCCTCTTATCTACTATCTAAAAAACTTTAAGGAAACTCACAGTGGGGAAAAAAAACCCCTCTATATTTATTTAAATAACATTTAAGCAAGGGTGGAAAATGCCAAGTCTGGACGGCAGCATAAGCTGGGCAAGTGACTATTTAAGGCCTCCAGGGAAGCCCCAGCAGTTCTTCAATTTAGTTCCCAGCTCTCTTATGGCGTCCCTCCCAAACTCACTGTGATTTACACCTCCTTTTCTAGTTCCTCAGAAGTCTGCTGCCACAGTACCAGAGGATCAGAGAGGTCTAATTAAATGTATATTTTAAACATATTTTTATAGACTTGTTCTTTCATTTTTAATTATTATTCCAAGTAGCAGCTGAATTATCCTTGACTACTTTCGATCTTATGATCCCTCCATGCTTTATAGACTGTTGCTGTGAGCCTGGCAGAAAAAGGCATCAGTTCAGAAGGTTTCTTCCATTGATTTGAGACTGGATTGCCTTTATTTTGTTTCCTATTACATCAGAAAAAAAAATCCTTTGAAACCTGTGGTGTAAACCTGTTTTAGCCTGGCGTGAGAGTTCTTGGGAGCTACCTCCAGTAGTCAGAGCTCTTCCTCCTGCCCCTTGCAAGTGCCAGCGGTCTGACCTCAGGTATTCATCCACCTCGGCCATCCTGCTCCTCAGCCTGGGGCGGCAGAGAAAGCTCAGCCCAAGTGTGGTGTCTCACGTGGCTGTGACGGGTCCACTGAGGTGCATTCCAGGGCCGTGGAATGCTCCCATACAATGATGATGAGGATAGAAAGGGTGGGCCCAGAAGATCAGAAGATGTGATCATCGCAGTCTATAAGCCATGCACACAAGGCTCTAAGCGCCCCAACCCATGCATCAACTTCTGGAACGAATGACCCCTTCAGGGAATGGTGCTGTAGAGGAGGGATATGAAGTGTGCAGGGTCTGGGCTGGCCAGGACATGGGCTCGTAATATAGATACTTTTGCAACATTAATATATGCCTGTTTTCTTGCCAGCTCTGCAGAGTGCCAGAATTTGGCCCTAAACATTTAATGAAACCATTGAGATTTATAATCAGAAAAAGCAGAAAAGAAAATAGGAAAGGGAGGAGGGAAGAGGAAGAGAGAAAACTGTACAAAAGCCATCTGATTAAACCAGTGATAATTACTGATATTGTTCCTCTCCGAGCCAGGATCACACTTCAAAATAAAATGTGGAAGATAATTTTGTTAATAATTTTAATCAGCTTCCTTTTCATGAAGGATCAGAGAACACTAATAGATGGTTTTCCAAAAGACAGATGATTTGTAACACCATCAACTCAATAACTGAAACAAGAGACCTATTCTCTCTCCCATTTGTCTGAAGTAACGGGTTCCTCCAGAGGAGGAACAATAGACAGAGATTGAAAAGCCTTGATTTGACCTAAATGAAAGATATTCTTCACTAGCAGATGCTTTATCCTACAGTTTATTTTTCTCTCTCTCCCCAATGGGCTTTACAACCATGTTGTCCTGTTTATTTTCAGTCTTTGTTTCCTTTCCTGATACCAGGTTGAAGCCTGGCTGGCTTAAGCAGTTCAGGGTATTCTCTGAGAGGAATTTGCTCAGGTTTCCTTGGCAACAGGAGCCACAAGAAGCTCAGTAAGGCACATTTTTGAGCGAGGTTTTTTGTTTTCCTTTCAGCCGTTCTCATGCAGGCATCAAGGAGAGAGGAGCTGGTTAGGTTCAGATTAATCAGGTAAACTGCAGTGAAAGGACAGGGATAAAATTTGGCTCATTTCTGAATCTGACAAACAATGTGGAGCTGCCACTGCTGTTAATGTCCCTGCTGTTTGCCTCCCAAGTACCAATAATCTTTATACCTAACAAGGTTTGAAAAAAGAATAATTACAGTGTGATCCACATGATTTGATTTAACTTTTATATAGGAACTAATGTCTCCTATTTTTAAAGGCTACTTGCCTTGTATTAGTGGGCCTTGCTATATAATTGCTTCCTGCCACTGTTTTCTTTTATTGAGAAAAGTCATGTAATGCCACTGCAGATGTGCTACCAGCTTAGAGTAAACATGGTGCTCTAAATCATGCGTAGTACAATAAATCACACGTCTGCCATTATTTTAATGCTTTTCAAATCTTTGCATTTGTTTTTCTGTGGAGTTGGAGGAAACACAGTAGGAAGCAATGTTGTGAAATCCTGAAGAATTTCATTGTCAGTAGAGCTGCTTGAGAAATTACCCTTCTCCTCTTTCAGAATAATTCAGTACAAAAGGAAACATTTTGTTTAAATTTTGTTAAAAAAGGGTTTTCATTGAAAACCTAAATGTTCAGTTTTCTCATTGAAAGTCATTGAAAAACATTTTTCTATTCTTTCACATCATTTTTCAGTGCAGACACCTTGGGAAAAAAAAATAAAAATCAACCAATGGTAGCTTTTATTTGTAAAAAGGGTCCCCCCTCTCTGTCCCTGCTGCTACCAAGCCAGTATTTTGTCCATTTTCTGCTACAGCAAATTTTAGAAAACAATGTTATTCTAGCCACCGGATGCAGTGTGGAATATTAGCTGTTATTCTCCTCTTTCAGCCATATGCAAGTTCGTTTTTCAGGTTCCAATAGATATTCCTTCTTTTTTTTCTTTTTTTTTTTAATTGAAAACTTCCTGAAATAAAATCCTTTTGTGTAAATTTTCCATCACTGGATGCAGGTTTTTTTGGTTTGTATTAAAAGCATGAGCAATATTTCATCCATCTTTCTAAAGACTTTCAGAGTTTACAAGCAGAACAAAAAAAGAAAATAAAAAAATAAAACCACCCCAGCTTTTCCTTTAAATTCTCATCAAACCTATTTTATGTGACGCTGAAGCAAAACGTTGGCTTTACAGATTACAGTCGGTGCTTTTCCATCTTGGAGCGCAGGGACGGAGAAAAAAAATGCCTATTCCTTCTTGGCTCCACAGTGAAACCTGATTGTTTTCACCTAGTTTGAATTCTTTAGGATTTGAAGAGGCTTACTAATGCTATCCTACCATAAAACTGGACACACTGGTGAATGGGTTAACTGACTCACACCTTACGGAGCGTCCCACGACCGAATGCACTTCTGAGAACATGCTGCTTCCTGGCGTCGTCACTCCTGCTATGGATATGGAGAGATGGCTTCATGATTGCTAGGAGAGACTGCACCACGAATTTAGCATGTGGCTAATAATAGTAGGCAATTGCTGTTATATAATTGTTATTTTTCTATTTTTCTAGCGATCATTTATCCAAATGCAGAAAAATGGCATATTTCGTAGTTGCTCAGACACAACTTGATTGTAACTCATTCAGCAGTAGAGATTGCTTAGATGATGTCTGGATGCATATATATAGCAAATGTTTTTATTACATTTCAGATCTCTGTCCTGGTACTTTTTGCTGGACTTAAAAACTGAACTGCCTCAGGTTCAGAGCCTGATATATCCTATTAAGGACACTCGACTAAAGAGAATACTTCTCGCTGACACAGGGGCTTAACAGATTAATGAATTAGTCTGCAATATCTTCTCCTTCTAAGGGCTGGTTCAAGTTTTGCTGCTGTTACTTTGATTAGCACTATCTCCTCTGGTGCTGAGCCAGGCAATTCTGTATATTGACTGTGCTGGCAATTCTTACTGCTGTGAGAGAAGCAGAGAAAAAATCCTGCCCTATAAAGTGTGTATCGATCCAAAAGTAAAACTGTAAACATAGCCAAAAGAGCTGTATTCTGAAAGGAAAAATAGAGTTGTTAATGGTGTGGAACAACCGATGTTGTATCTAGCCCATCTTTCTTCCTTTAAATATATAACATTGCTAGTATATGTTGTTGAATATACTTTATATCAGCAATAGTCCTCCCAAACTCAGTCATTTCGTGGTATTATTGATATTATAAACCACAGTGGTTTATGTTATTAACTGCCCTCTGTTTACCTCAGGTTGTTAATCAGAGAGCTAGCCATTAAGTGCTGGCAACACATGATTTCTCTAGGATTATTGCTAACGTTTCTGCTGCAGTCAGGAGGGTTTTTCTGGCTTAGCTCAGCAATGAGGAAGTCTGTAGCTGATCAAATGTGCTCTCGCATGCAAGTGTCACTGCAACTGATGGGAATTAATATGAAAGACAAAATCTAATACAGAAAACATTACTTTAAACCCAGTCTCCAATTCAATACCTAAATATTGGAAAGGCAAACAGGATTCTAGAGCACACAGATTTGATTGTGACTGACCTACTCACAATTATAAATGGCAAGCTGGGAGATATAACATCCCATTCTGCCTCACTTGAATTGTCATCTTTAATTAAAGAAGTTCTGTGTCACGGATGACATTTCTTAGAGAAATGTCTCTCAGAGTCTTGGGGAGGGGAGGGAGAGGAAGACTGGAAGCAGTGCTTTGGCTGTCTGTTTGCTGTTTTCCCCACACAGATTTAAGTGGTCAGTTTTGCAGCATTTAGAGATTGGCCCAAGAAATTCTCTTGGGCATTAGCTGATCTTAGCTCCAAGGCCAGGGTTTTGTGAATGCTTTAAGTAGACTTCAACTTAGGAGGCAGCCTGTGCTTTGTACTGTCACTCTGAAAGACATTCATTCTGGTCCTGAGAGCGGGATGTTATTAAGAAATTTTGTGTTTAGTTGCGGGGGGTATGGTACTGTTACCCTGTTTTTGAGACAGGTTTTGGACTGTAAGAACCGGTGTTCAATAACATATCTGTATGCCTGGAGTTCTGTTAAGCAACATTTCGGGAGCCTAAAATCAGTGGTGTTTTTAGGAAACTCTGTTTAACATGTGGAGACATCATCAAACATCTTTGACATATAAAGTTTCAAGTAGAAAATCTATAGAGTCTAAAATTGTGCTCCTGGTCATGTCGGGTCAGGTCCTTACCTTTACTGCAGTGATTGCTTTCCTCCTGCCAGAGGCTTTTTGAAGTTCAGAAGAGAAAAATCTTTGTATTTTAGTCCTCTGTGGAGCTCGCCATGCTGAGTATGCTCACAACATGCCTGACTTACTCAAGCTGGGTAAGGCAGTGGTGGTACCTGCTGTCACATCCGTGAATTAGGGATCAGAGGAGTCACCTGCAACCTCAGTTTCTCTGGAGTCTGGTTGACCTGAAGGGGACTCCAGACACACCACCCATGACCCTGCCTTTCCCTAGCAAGGCTGTCCTCAGTGTGGGTGAGGTAGAGTCCACCCCCCCTGTTGAACATGGGCCACCTCACAGGAATGCATTAGACATGAGGCTAGCAAACAAACACAAAGAGGAGAACCTGCTCCCTTCCCAATGCTTGGGGCAACCAAGGAGATATCAGGTGTCATTCTCTCCTTGTAGTTTATACCTAGAACCTGAGAGGCAGGGAATGCTGTTTTCATGGTGGTACAGACCCACAACCTCAGCTAAGAGTTCCTACAAGGAACAGATTGAGACATAATTACTCTCTGATACTGCCCTTTGAGTGGTCTAGGCACTCCAGCACTGAGAATACAGGCTGGTGTGCATCTGGTCTCACCTAACAGGTACTTGACTCTTCAATATAACATAAAAGAACAAGGTAAATACTGTTACCTGGAAGTAAGCATCTAATCTTCACCATCCTGAAGCATAATTGAGGCAGGAGAGAGGGAGGGCAAAGTAGATTATTCATCACCACACAGTTCCATCCAACTTCCTAAGGACTTGCAGCAACATCACTTCATCAACTGAGCATTCAAGATGCTTCATGTTCTTCACCTTTGAAAAGCAGAGCACTCTGCTAAAATCCAGAAATGCAAGGGTTTTTTTCTCCCAGTAGAGGAATTCCACACTCATCTTCAGACTTGATAGATGTCTAGCAACTAAGTGAACTCCTCCATGACCAGCTTTAGCATAATGTGAGTGAGGATGCCTACGCCTCTAAGTCCAGGAGACTGATCAGGTCTACAGATCCAAACCCTTCAGAATTATATGTGCCTTAAGTGTCTTAGTTGTTCTCTCCTTTATGGCTTTCTGGCTTCTGTCCACTCCTACTCCAGCTGACAAACTCTCTGCACCTAGTAAGAATGCAAGGAAACCTACCTTTGTCAACTCATGCTCAATTCCCAGGTTATCTCCTGGATCTGCTTCTGAGTGAGCTGTCATCATTCACAAAACAAATGATGGAGATATAAGGAACTTTCCCCACATGCCCCTTACCTCTGAATTCTTTTTACTTACTATTAATTAAGACAAAAACCACAAAAGCAACCAAACAAAAAAAGTTGTATCTGCTTTGAACATGGAGGAATCCCTTCCATTTTACCAGCCAATCCATGTCACTAAAATTTTCTTTTAGATATTAGTCAAGTCACCATCTGAAACAGGATGATAGAAGACAGCAGAATATGATTGTGGTCTCTGAAGGAAGACACTCCACTGGGAAGCAGCTTGGCTCATTCCTGGAAGAGATGCAATCAACACCAGTGTAAGCCCATACTCTTTACAAGCTTTGAGGAAGAGGTGGCTGGATTTTAAGAGCATTGGAGTATGGTCTAACTTGGCTCCAGCTGAAGTTAAACAACATTTATACTTTGTGGTGCTGTTAGACGATATTGTGAGTCCAGCAAAGGAGCATAAAGGGTGATTAAGGGATGAACATCTGTCATATGAGATGAGAGCTGGGACTGTACAACACTGAGAAAAGAAGGCTCAGGGGACTTTACCAGTGTGTGTAACTAACTGATGGGGGTAGGAGGTGGGGTGAAGACATAGCGAAGCTATTTTCAGTGGTGCTCAGTGACTGGACAAGAGGTAGTTGGGCACAGCTGAAAACCCAAGAAATTCCTTTTAAATGTAAGAAAAAGCTCTTTGCTGTAGGAGTGGTTGAACACAGGAACAGGTCTCCCAGAGGGATTGTGGAGGTATTCAGAAGCCATCTGGACATGGTCCATGAGCACCCTGCTCTCGTTGGTGTGGCTCTGAGCAGGGGGGTTGGACTAGGTGATCTTCAGAGCTGCTTGCCTGCCTCAATGATTCTATAATTCTATCATATAAATATATGATTCTGTGATACAAATTCTTATTTCCAATTATTTTACAAGAAAATATATGCTATATCACAATAAAACTCATATAGACAGACTTTTTGTTTCCTGAAGATAACTCTCAATGTTTATGTATTCATAGATACTTATTTACATAGTTAAATTTTAATTAATTACTTACACATTTTTATATACAGCTGCATTTATTTACAAATATCTAAACATATGAAAATGCAGCAAAAAGTCAGTCTCAGCTGATAAAAAAGTCCCCTAAAATTTTGATGTCATTCTTTCACCAGCCCTTTAAAACCAGAATTTCAAATAAACAAAATATTAAGATCCCCTGCTAAGGAACCATTCTTTTATGCTTCATCCGTTTTTCTTTTTTCATCTTAACCTTCATCTCTCACTTCCTCACAGAGGTCTGACTTCCATGACCTGCATTTTCCTGATTCACCTTTAAGTTTCACCTTCTTGACTGGATTAATGCATTTACCCATTTGTAGACCTTACTGAAGAATTGTGATTATAGCAGACGATATGTAACATAACTAGAGAAAAAAGTGAATACGTTTATTTTTTGGTCTCAGAACTAAATAGTGGCAAGGAACCAAACTAATGATTGTTCTGTTCAAAGGGCAAATCTTCGGTCCTGGCACACATTTTGGAAGGGCAAAAGTGATCATCTTCTCATTCCTCTGGACGAGAAGAGCAACTGCATGGCTAAGCCAGAGTGAAAAAAGCCCCTGTCTGTGCCTGGCCTTGTGCTGCTGCCAGTCCCAGGGGTTTTGGCTTTGCAGCTTCTCTAACTGGAAACACATACAACTCTCTGGCAGCCTGTGCAGAGAGAGAGAGAGATTTGATAACGTTGGTTTTTTTCCCTGTCCTTTTTTTTTTTTTTTCTCCTTCCTTTTGTAGGCAGGGGCAGCAAAGCTTTGACTAAACATCTCAGAAAGAGGCCCACAGGGTATTGATGATGAGGCTTTATTTTCTCAATATTATTAATCTTACCTGTTTTTATAGGGTTTTAGAACTCAAAAGATTTTGCTTCACAGCTGGATTGGTTTCCCACTATATTACAGCAGTAGTTCAACACTTTTACACATTTAATTCTAGTTCATGTGTTCTGATCTGCTCATTCACCTGTTGTGGGGATAACTGTATTTGTTATCTGTCTTATCACAGCCTACTTCTCCTGTGTTTCTCAATATAGTTCTCCAACTTGTCTTCATATTTCCTATCTCCTGCCACTAGTATTTGAATGGTCTTTACTTCTCATCAGTCTCAAATCCATCAGCTAGAAATGGAAGGTGTTGACTATATTTTCACTTATCCTCTCACAGAATATTAAATCTTTTAGTAAACTGATCTGTTTCAAAAACATGCTGTTGGAAAAAAAAAGCTATTACACATCTAGAACTTGGCTTTAATTTTCTTTTCACCATTTTTTTCTGGTTAAGTCATTCTCTTTGTTAATGCAATCAAATAAAATTGGAAATAAAATAAATTATACTGGAGATAAAATCACTGCTATAGATCTCATTTGTTCTGCAAAAGGATCATTCAGTAGATGGAGATATTTTTTTAGTTTCCTATTTATTTTAGAAAATAACACATACCAAAAGTTTCTAAAACACAACATTCATGCTGTGAATCTTGAATATATTTCTGACAGGCACAGACTGTTAAAATATAGGCATTTTGGAAGTTAACGATCTTGTCAGTACAATTCTCTTTTTTAAGGACCTGTTCTGCCAAGCTCAGTTTGTCTCTGATATTTATCTGCTTTTACTCCAGCACATTTCTGTTCTGTCCATTCCCGTAATTTCCAAGTTATATATGTATCAAAGCTTTCAATGACCTGATTTCAGAAAACTTTTAAGCACAAGCTTAGTTTCCTTAGTCAGTTTAAACACGTTCAAAAGTTAGATGTCTCCTTAAGTGCATTTTAAAGCAGAATTTTGCTAATGAGCACTCTGGTGTGTGCTGCCTGCTACAGTGTCTTACATGCTTCTCACACTCCCAGACCAGGTCCATGTATACTCTTATGTTCCCCGAACCAGTTCACCAAGCCATTATCTTCTAAAAGTTACTTGTGTTCCATCACAGTTCTTACACACTCCTCAACTCCAAAATACAGAGAAGTTTTCAGTAAATTGAAGTATGGGCATGTTTGGGCAAATTATTTTAACTTTTGTGTTTTCTTTTTCCTCACTTTAATTATGTCTGGTTTTTGATAGAAAGTGTTCAGAATAGGATGGTCTTTTTGTATGTTCCTTTACAGTTCCAGTTTCTCAGAAAAGCTGTGATGACTCCTTTCCCCTTTTAACCAGGACTGTTGTTTTAAATCTGCATATATGTATTGTTTGCCATTTTTCCAGATGGGCTAAAGATATATAAGAGTTCAATGTCTTTACGTTTTGATTCATCTTGAATGGACTACAGACTCACTCAATACTGATAACATCCAGTTTACTGACATATAGGATGGAATTCATCTTGCAGGTTAATACACTTACGCTTACATACACCTACAAATTGCTAAATCTAGCTCTAGATTCCAGTAACTGTGTTAACTAGTTCTGCCTTTAATGGGAGTTTAAACCACTTCTAGTGTGGTGTGATACTATCACTGTCATTATTTTCTCTGTGGTCTAACAAGCAGTAGCAAAGCATCCCTACCAACTCAAACAAGCCTTGAACCTAACCTTCAGTCCTCTGAGTACATGTTCTTGACTTTGCAATATTGTGGCAGAAGGTGGAACATACCATATGAGAATATGCTCACCTTCACCTCTGGGTTAATTCAGGTGCCTAGTGTTAACAAGTTAAGGTCAGTTTTCTATTAGCACTATAATCTTTTTGACCTATATTTGGGCTTTGTTGACACTTTTCCCAAATTACTTCCTCTGCTTATTCTTTTCTCAAGCTTGTTTCATAATGATATTTCTTTCCCAGGTAGTGGCAGAGCTTCTAACTCTTCTATTCATCATGATCTTCTGCTATAATTCTGTGTGCTGGCTGCTACTAACTGGCCATCTAGGAGATTGTCAATAAAGCACTGGTCTCCCAAAGGAGAGGAGACTTTAACAGGTTTCTGTTAGTGTTAAGATAAAGCTCAAGGCTTAGGCCTTGCTTAGGGAGCTTGTTCCTCTCTGCTGACCACAAAGGTATGCTACAGAGGAATACCAAATTAACTTAGCATTTGTGAAAACCCCTTTAGCCATTTCAAGAAAAGTCATCAATCTCTTTGTTTGGTACCACTGTTTTCCTTCACAAATCTATGCTATTCTTAAAATAACGTGAAAATTTAGTGAAATCCACAGTCTACATCCAGCACTGTCTTTAAGAAAGATTTCAGCATCCTTTTGCGTGTGGACTACACGTGGCACTATTGGAAAGGAAAATAGCCATAGTCCAAGGAACTCTTGTTTGGGTTCTACATGTCTGTTGGTCACTTCTGAAAGGTCCGATTCCTACAAAAGACACCAGAGGCCCATGTGATACCTAGGTGTACTTCCCCTAGTTTTGGGTACCTTTATGGCTGCCTAGCTTCTTCTCAGGACAGCAGGAAGAGGAATTGCACGGATGAAGGGTTGTAATCTTGTGTATTCCTTCTTGCTATTACTGTGCAGGTGTCCCGCTGGTAGCTCGCTTGTGCTGTGGCCTCATTGAGTACGGGTCTAGGGATCTTCATAGAAATACCACGTTCCTCCAGGTTTATTGTTCTCATTGATGTCAGTCATGTCCTCAGATATCAATATATGCCATTCAGTATGTTTTCCTCTGGTGCTTTCCCACACAGATATTTCCATTCACACGTCATTCATACCATTCTTCATATTTCCATCACAGATCTCTATGTGGTAAAGTCAGGGATGTATATGACCTGAGAAAAAAAAGTTATAAATAGGACAATTTCTTAGGTAGTACACAAAATGCAGGGAAAAGTAGACTTGTGTCTTGCTTGTACATATGAGATCTTGATTCACCTTTTCGTCTTGATGTTTGTAAAAAATTGTAGTTTCCCTCTTGGAAGTAATGCATATCTGTGACCTAATATGTGATCCATCTACTGAACGCAGAAGATGGCCATAGAAATGAATTACACTCATGACATTGATGGGGCTGCAGAAAGGATATGATACAACAAACCATTGACAATTTGATGCTGAAAAGTTGCTCATCTGCTATGACATAAAAAAGAGCATGACCTTGAGGTCAATCTTTTCAAAGAAAGGGAAGGCTGAGCATCTTTAGGACAATTCCAAACTGCTCTGCTTACCAGTCTTTTCCATGTAGCTTGTACTACTTCATTAAGTTACTCTCTGACTTCTTAACCATAAGTGAAAAAATAATTGCTTAATAATATTAACCTTATAAATCTCATCATATAGATAGACAGAATAGCTCTAATTCAGTCATAATATTGCTAGGTTTCTTCTAGATTTCTTTTATTTTTACCTTTTTTCTTTTTTTTTCTTTTTTCTTTTTTTTTTCTTTTTTTCTTTTTTTTTTCTTTCTTTCTTTCTAATACTGAGCCTGGATTAGGCAGAAACAAGCAGAAAACCTGAGCTCATGAGACATCAGTTCCTATTTTGCTTATCTGAAGAGTCTGGATAATTTTCATAAGCTTTGAATTATTATCCAAAGTGAACTTTTAATCCATTTCAGTTTAATTTGTGTTATTGTGTGTCATCTCCCTGATTTTGAGATTTTTTTTAATGTTCATGATGAAATGCATTTGCCTGATGGAAATATTGGGAAATTGTCATTCTGTTTTCAGTTAGAGATAAACAGGAATCAAACCTCTGGATCTTAACATTTCTGAATTTTGAGGAAGCTTAGACCCAAGACAAGGTTCAGAACTCTCTCTTTTTTTTGGAAACTGTTAACTCTGGATGAACTTTACTTTGTAAAACATACGCCCCTACTTTTCAAAGTGATGATTGACAGTGTGATTCCTATCAGTAGAAATAAGACAAATGAATTCTGGTGTTTCCTCCTGAAAAAATGGGGCTTGATTTTTTTTTAAATATTTCATATTATAATTTTGATTATGAGGTCATTACTTGGAGAGAGCAGCTAAGTGGGTAGTGCCATATCTGAATTAATTACAAGAGTTTCTAAAAGAGGTAAAGTAGGTGAAAAGTGGTGAGGATTTTCTCATTGTCACCCCTACTCTTTCTGAAAAGATAAAGATTCCTTTTCATCATACTCAGCAACAGATCAATGTTAAAATAGTGGAAGCGACACAGGTACAATTCCTCCTTTAAATTAATTTTAACTATATGACTAAATAGTTAGGTCAGTTTTGAAGAGGTCAATTGGAAGATGGAAATCAAGGTCAGATACAGAAAGCAAAGAGGCTTCCAGTTCACTGTAAAACATACACATAGTATTTCCACATGATTCTATTGGGTCTGGCCACCAGCATACACCAGTTTGCCTTTCACAGTTGTCTATAAATTTTCCCTATTAGGAAAAAGGAGGAAAATCCTGGAACAGGGCTATGCTTCTACAGCACACAAACAGACACTGATATGAAGAACAGTCAGAAGAATCCATTTTCACTGTACTACCGTCCTACAAAAATTAGGGATTATGCTATGTATTTTTGACTGCTATTTACTGGCATTTAAGTTATTGACAGACTGTATGCATATGTGAGTTCTAAATTACTCACAACCTGAAAGGGATCAGAAAAAAAGACCCTTACCCTATGTGACTTCTCTCTTTTTGAAATTGTAAGGGAAACGGATGGTTATTGAAGTGGCTCTGTCTGTTTCTGCCAACCCAAATTCTGGGTGATTTTTTTGTTTGTTTGTTTGTTTGGGTTTTGGTTGCTTGGCTTTTTTTTTTTTTTTAATTATTTTATAATTACTATGACCTGGCTAAATTAAAGGTTATGTAAATTAAATAAACCTCATGTTTCCTTTAACAAATCAGAGTAAGAGATGAGAAACGGTTTTTCTTATCTTCTGCCCAAAACTTACTGTTTTTCAACCTATGAAATTTGAAGATATAGCCTGTAAAGTTTTCAGCTTCTTTCTTTTCTAAAGTTTCATGTCAAAGGAATGGAAGATAGATGGTGTCCCTCAGACAACAAGGTAATTTTGGGGCGCAAACTCATTAACATAGTAAAAAGACCTTTAAACTTGTTACAAAACCCACAGAGCAGAAATCCAAAGACAAATTAAAACCCAAACGGCCACAACAATTATTGATCTAGTTGTGTGGATGGGTTCTGAAGACAAGCAGAAATCAGGAATGCTACTGGAGACACAAGAATGAAGATAACAGGGCAATCTGCCAAGAATCTATGCACAAGATGTAAGGATTCAGTGGCTTCAAGAATGAAACAATAATGACATAAAGAGAGTGGTGGATGATGAAATGTAACACCAAACTGGAATGCTGGATGCAGAAGAGCACAGCATGTGTCTTAGTCAAGTGAGAGCAAAAAAAGAATAAGTGCTACTATCTACATCAAAGATAGTCATGGAGATTGAATTGTACAGTCATTTAAGCTTTTTCCAGCTACATTTTTTTCTGGTTGTTGTGCTTCTGTAAGTCTACTGGGGACATTAGGATTTGTTGCAAGAATAAAATTCATATGCTTGTTTGCCTAGCAACGCTGACTTGATTCATAATTTTTTTTTCAATCGAGGAAATTTTCTGCATCTAATTCTATCAACCCCATGAGATAAACAAGTCAGCTGTTTTGATTTGATCCAGTAGAGGGCAATGACATCTATACACAATAGCTATTTCAGTGCACCATGAATAAAACACCCTTAAAGTTATAGTGAGAATAATCACACCACCCCCCACCTTTTAACCTTTCAGACATCAGGTTAATTAGGCAGAACTCCAGTTCATACATATTATCCCAAGGGAACACGTTACTGTATATTTTTGCTATTTGATGTACAGCTGCAGTATTAAGTCACACATGATTTACATATATGATGTGATAATTAGGCCTAGAAGCCAGGATGAACCCATATACTGTGGATAACTGGTTTAGCTTGAATAAGATAAGCTTGAAGATATTACATGAATATCATTGTTATGATTGAAAGCATGATAAATATTGTATATTCTGGAAATATTACCCTGTGGCTGTGCTAGTGGCATCCTCAAACATCTAATTCTCTCCAGTGAAGGTTTATTCTGTTTCTATGTGTATGTATAATTATTATTTACCACTTTTTTAGCATGGTCTGTCTCCTAAGGAATTCACCATCTAAATTAGTCACAGATAGGTGCGTATTAGGTAGGAACTATTTGAAGGAAGGCAGACATGAAGGATTTAGGTCATAAATTGCATTTTAGAAACATCTTTAATATTTCAAAAACTTCCATTCATGTTCATTCATATCTAGCCTTTCTGATTCTCTGTGTTGATGTTGGCTAGGTGCATTCTCTATATACTACCATTACTTACTATTTTTAAGACAATAAAGAAGACATCCCCTAATTCAAGGTACATTTTATAATTAGAGCTGTGGCCTCTAATCCGGCTTCAGTTTGTCTTTTCTTGTTGTGTTAAATCCAAGATATATTACAAGCTTATCAGAGTAGATCCTTCTCTTCCAAGCTACTTATAGAACAGCATCCTGTATCATACCTTGAAGTGAGTCATTAGGGCAGTTTATGTAATTTATATTACTTGAAACTCTAATGAAGTTATCAGGAGATTTTATATTGGAAGCTAAGAGTTCATCCAGATTCTCAAAGCTGTAGAATTATGTATTGATTGTGTTGTGTACATGATGATATACTTTGGTTATTATTCAAGCTCTGTGTTAGGAAGCTTGTATTGCATTCCGGTACAATAACTGGACAAATAAGCTTGGGAAGCTTCACTATTCAATGCATATTATTGACTAGTGTGCTTAACTCTGTACAGAAATGGATAAAAGGACAAGATACCTGACCTGAAGATTTTGGCATCTACTATTAGACTGATATGATGACCAGATGGGATAAGGGATTAGACGGATGGGGGTACGGGGAAAACTTCAGAGAGGTTGTCAAGAATCTGGTCAGATGATGACTCATTCTAACCGTATGCATGTGTTGACACTTCTTGGTAGATAAAACATTATAATTGGGAGGGAACTTCAGGGTTTCAACTGAAATGGATTTTGCTGAAGGATTTGAGGAAAGTCAGGTTCCAGGACAATAGAATTAACAGTACAGGGTGGAGGTTAAAGAGATCTGGGGAGGCAGTAATTAATAGGATATCAAGACTGGCATCATTTACAAAGCAAGAATGAAAATGGAAAGGTAATACAAATGAACACAAAAGGAACAAGCCATGGATTTGCCTGTCTAAGATTCCTTCTCAGGTTGTCATTGGCACTGGGACAAACCCACCTCTCCTCCTTCCCACAGAGTGTGAATCCAGACCCTTATCTGAACACAGAAAAAGAAGAGGCATTTAGATCGGTTTTAGTTGAGGTTACCTGAGTAAAGAATGATTCCTCATACTTAATAAATAATTCCCCAATATTAGCTGTGTGTTAATTTTAATGTTATTCAAATAACTTGCAACTTTGTTGGTGATGATGTTTTATTTTGCTTGTTTTTCTACTGTGAGTACATTGAGGTCACTTCTGATCAGTCTTTGGAAGGTTGAAGATGTCTGTGAAACCCAGTTTCTGGAGTAGTCTGCTTTTGTTTGAAATGGGTAATATGTACTTTAGTGTTTAAAATAGAAATGAGTCAAGCAAATCATATGTTCGCTATTTACAGAAACTTTTTTAAAGGTTTGGGCTTTTTTTTTTTTTTTCCTGCCTAATATTATATTAGAAAGAATTTCCACATAGTTACAGCAAATCTGAATAAAATCTGTAACTTCTCATCTAAATTTGTCATGAGTTTTTAACTATTTCATAGAAATTGAGACATTTTTAACAATGAAAATTGAGTTATGGCTTGAGATTTAAAGTGCTTTAAGAAATTAATACATAATTTATGAATTCAGGATGGGCTGAGTGCACCTATATGGCTATTCAAAACCTAACCATTGAAAAAAATTCAATATATAACTGTGATTTGTAATTTAGAGGATGATAGATTCTTTACTACAGAGTGCTCCAGCCCTGACAAAAACAGGCTGGCTTTTGTGTCATGCTGAATATTACACACTGGGACAAGTTAGTCATGTCTAGATATGCAAAATTATGGCAACTGAGAGGTACTCCATTTTCTCTAAATTAGATATTGTTCTTTAGGTTTCAGTATAGTGTCCTGCCAATAAACCAAGCCTGGCTGTCTCTGGTTTAAGTACTGACATACCGAAAACCTTGTGGGCTTGTGAAAATGACAACATTGGCACACTGGTTTTGCTTTTGTTCTTATTTTAGCATGCATTTTTTATGTCATGACTGTGCATATTCCTTTTCAGAGTAGGTGTGGAGCAGCTCTAAGTTTCTTAAAGTGCTGAAATAAAGAAACATGTTCCAAAAATAGTGTTTTGAGTCATGGTTCTCACATTTTAGGAATGCAAATGAGTTCATTGGTACCTGAAAATTCCTTGATTTGTAGAGTTAGTGATAACATAGATGTTTGCTTCATGTTGGGTGGATGAGGCTTTAAGTTTTCTAAATACAGTCGCGTTGCTCTGTCAATCCAAATACTGTGTAGGACATATTGACTAGATTTATCATTTCTAATCAATCTTTAGACTTTCACAGATTACACTATGAGATTAATGCCATGGAGCAAAAAGGGTACAGTCTGTCTTAGCTCGGTTTATACCTTTTCATGTTTCTTCTGGGAAATATCCCTATTGTCTCAAGTGTCATCCTATATGCCTTCCAGTTCTGGAAACTCCATTCTCTTTGTTTTGCTGTGCATTAAGAGTTCCAAAAGCATGGCTCAGATTTCTAAGTCTTGCAAGACAAATATTGAATTCAGATTTTTCTAAGTTAAAACCCCTTAAAATGTATTTATTTGTATGTTTAAATAAACACATATTTTGTTAATCATCTGGGATTTTGCTTTTTATTTGTAAAATTTGTACAATTGAACCTTCATATAATATGCCAAAATATGTGACCGTTTTTAAAATTATTAGTTTTTTATAAATCTATAAAACTTTTTGTTATAAACTTTATTAACAAAAGCAGTAGTTAACAGATATAAAAATAAGCAAGTTACATAACCATGGCAGGCTCCTGCAGTCTTTAGCTTTTCCCCACAAATGACATACACAACATTCTTGGCTGGGGCTTTATTCAAAACACATTTCAAAGACACAACTGTAAAACATTAGATCCTTCCAAAGAGCAAATTCACTAATGGGAAGAAACAAGACAGACCTGCTATGCAGGGCAAAAGAAGTCTCCACCTAACTCAAATTCTTGTTTCCAAGAAAGCTACCAGCTATATAAGTCAGGAAAAGACAAGTCTTCTCTTAAATTCACTTACTAACTTGGGATAACCACAAATGGCTTTATACAGACTGTAATCTCCCTGCTGATATACTTCCTTTTATTTATTGTGTTCATATCTCTGGTGACTGTCTTCCAAGATAGGACATCAGAGCAGATTTTAGTCAACCTACAATTTCATTTCTGAATAAAGACATGGTCATTTTCTAGTCTAAACATAATGTTCAGACCCAAGAATATTAGCTCTAGCATGAGGCAGATCACCAGTTTCTTAGGTTTCAATGCCTTCATGTTTACTTTAGATCTGAGGTTAAGTACTAGTGGACACACATTCACTCAGAGTTGACACAGTCTGTATAATAATTCCTAATTTGTCCTCTTTTCTGCTTCTTAATGCTGAATGATAACTTTTGGTCTAGCTTGTTATCTTTTAAAACTTATTTGACAGAGCTAATACAAACAGCATTTGAGGGAACGCAGAAGAACTCACAGATCAATAAGTTGAACAGAATGCTGAATCTTCTCTACTTCTCTCAAATATTTCAGACCTTTCATTTGAACTTAATTAGTTTTCTGCATTTTTAATTACGGTGTGGTCTTGCTAGAGTTCATAAGCATTATCTGGACAGATCAATTTTGGGTAGGAAGATTTTCAAGGGAGATCTGGGTATTAAAATCAGATTGGTGTCTTGGTCAATAATAATAATCTCTTTAAGTGAGTATTGAACTTCTGCCACGGGAAGGCAATTAAGGAAATATGGTGCTACCATCTTTGTGTTTACGTCCATTTACATCTGCATGACCACTAAGAGCAAAAGTTGGGATGCACTGAACCCAACTCAGGCCGACTTCTACCTGTGTAACTGCATTTGATTTACTTAACATCATATTGAAATTAGGTCAAATACAGTTGGGTATTTTTTCCCCTCCTATAAGTCATTACAAGCCTTTTTTTTTATTTTTTTTATTTTTTTTTTTTCCAAAACCTCTGGGTTTAAAATTAAGCAGAAGATTGATGAAATATTGAAGAAAGTATTTTTTTTCTTATAAATGCTGTAGAATCATTGAGATGTTCTGTATAATCACAGAAAAGTCTGACTTTTGCCCACTCAGCTACATTCTTTCTTTTGACATGTTAGTTAGTCATCTAACACTGATATACACAGTGATGCAATTTTTCAATGGATCACATGAATAAAAGCCACCTTATGATTACCGTGTCTACTGTGATTGTGTCTACTCACATGGAGACAATTAATAATAGTAGGCCATGCGCAACACCATGCTGGGAAGACGCGTTAATGGAAAATTTCATAAGTATTAAGGGGTTTTTTTTGTTTATTTTTGGGGTGGGATGGAAGAAGACAGGAAACAAGAGGGTGTTGTAAAGACAAAGGGTTTTTCATAAAATCAAATGCTTTAAATATCTTTGAATACTATCAGACAAAGGTGTAGGACTTATGCTTATACAGGAATTACTACTAAATTAAAAAAAAACAAACAGCTTTTGAATTTGTTTCTTTTAGATTAAAATGTTAAGTGTTATCTTTTGAAATGTTTTGATTTTGATGGTGAGATTTGTAAATGAAATACCTCTCAGATGCATATTGGAATTTCTTCTCAAATTTAATACTGTTTAGATGTGAATACCTGGCTTCGGCCTATCTCAAACTGAATGATTTACTTCCCACAATCAAAATTTTGGCCTACAATTATAAATAATAAGCATGATTTGTCCAGTATCCTTTTTTCCATTGTGTGCTGTTAAATGCTGAGATTAAGCAGGAAGCTTAAGGTCACTTCACATCCTCTAGGATCACACTGAGGCAGTGCCACACTTTTATTCACTTTTACAGAAACGAGATCTATTTGTAAAAGTAATAAGAGAATGAGAATAAAGTCAGAATAGAAGAGAACAACACAAGTAATTTACTTCAGCTATTATCAGTAGTTTAACCAGTTTTCCTACCACAGTGGGCACTGAGGTAGTCCATAGTTCACAATAGTTCTTTCCTGATTGTAAATGGCATTAGATCAGAAAGAACCGCCAATCTTTTGTATTGCATTTCTCTTTCACTTTCTTACATAATTTGTTTCCTAGCATTTTCCTAAACAGAGAAATAATCACTGATTTGGAGTAGAAAAGAAGTAGCACCTACTTTAGAAATGCATTTGAAAATATTGCATCATATATGCCAAATATGCAACTGAAGCAAATATAAAGATGAGTCTTACTGACATTACCTCATTTAAGCTGAAGAATAATTGATATTCACAGATGAGATGAACATTTTCTTCCACCTAGTAATGAGCAAATTAACAAGACACCTACTGAGTTGTTTTAAAAAGACACTACACGTAAAAAGAACTAATTACTACTCACTCTGGAATACAAATCTGCATTCATGGTAAGCTGTGTTGTTGACTTTGTGTAGATCACTGAGGACAATACAGAGCAGATGTCTGGTTATCAAACACCATGCCCTTCTTGATGGCTTTGACAGTGGCAGTCCTTCAGTGAAGAAGGGAAAGTAGTCTGAAGAGTCCTTGTATGTCCCTTCATGTTTGTTAGTGAACATTTCAGTTTCTTTAAAGGTTCATTTATACCATACCCATCAGCATAGCATCTGATCCTCTTCCAGTAGTGCATCAGGCAAGATGACAAATATCTGTCACATTTTAGTTCCCTCTTCCTCTCCCCGGGGGAGAAAGGCAAAATGAATATAGATGCACAGGGATAAATTCAGACCTGCTGTAAGTAATTGCAATTCTATTGATGTCAGTAGAGTTGCACCCTACTACTTTTGATTTGAAACTGGAACAGAGAACCACATTGTTCTTTGTAAAATAAAAATAAACAGTATGTGAAGATGTTTCCAAACATTTCAATAATATTATCTAGGACAGATTCTGCCCCCAGTTAAAGTTATACAAATCCATTTGAGTTAATGACATTGCACAACTGTAAATGGAATCAGCCCTTATACATACATGCAGCTTACAAATGTCTGTGATTATTAGATACACATTTATATGTGTACACAGTTCAACATGCAAAACTGCAAGTTTGGCTTTCTGTCTTTTAACAAATAGATCAGTGGGCTGAAACGCCTTTGGGTAAACTGTCCTTTGCAGTTTTTATGTACTCTCTGTATTGTCAAATGAAAACAGAAAATATTTTTTAACAAAATTTTGCAGGTCAACTGCTTAGGATTTACTGTGGCCTTATAACCCACGTGTGGGCCTCTGAATACAGTTTGAGGATTACTGAGATAGGTTATAGCTTTGATTCAGTTCATATCTGGATGTGTTAGAGCCTCTTTCAGAATAAATGGTCTACGAGTGGTTCTTCTAGCATGAAACTGTCAAAGGTACAGGTATTTCTTTCTAATTTGTCCAAGGAAATGACAGAATGAAAATATAGGTAATATTAAATTTATCAATAAATCTTTGAAGTTAAGGTAGATATAGAAGTAAAAAAGTGATGGTGTTTTTCATCACCCTGGTGTGAGTTTTGAACTGAATTGACTAATGTACTGCATTAGATGTATTATAAATAAAAAAGATTTTTACCTCATGTGTAATGTAATCAGTCAAGTAGAACTTTAAGATTTAGAAAATATCCATCTTTTAGGAGTAGTCACTAATGAGAGAGTCACATAGGTACTTGTTTTTATCTCTACTTTCTTAAAAAGTGCATAAATTCTGATTTTGTCTAATTCTCTTGGTAAAAAGAGGAGGCAGTTTCTTGACTCTGTTTCTCCTCTTCATCTTACACTCATACACAGTTCCTTCATCAAACCATATTCTGCCTTTTTATCATGACCAGTTGCAGCTGGCACGCCTGAATGCTCATTGCTGGCCTTGCTGGCCACCAGCACAAGAGGAGTGTCTCTGCCATGGAACATGCTGCCTTGAGCAGTCCCACACTCCAGCAGAGAAAGAAGCTTCCCAGCACTTCCACATCTGCAGAAGAGTTCTTGGTATGATCCTGGTTGTTGATGAGAGCTCTGTTTGTGTTTGGGCCAAAACATACTTGAAAACTGCTATTAGCACTTTGCATTATGGAGTCAAGACCTTTTGACCAGAGCTTCCCAGCTCTTAAATGCAAACCTGTGGTGTTGTTATGTTCCATCTCTGTATTATGGCAAGGCTCAACTATATTATACTCTTTCTATTGCCTCTCCAGGTTTCAGAAACTCAGGAGCATTGTTTGGAGGGAGGTGCTCCCACAGGTTCTGAGTGATATGGATTTATTGTGGGTAGGTCTAGCCACAGCCTACAGATGTAATTAATTTTCACCACAGTAAGTGAAAATTTCTATAATTTTGAAGGTCTTTGGTTTATGAACAGCAGTAATTTAACTAGATGCAACTGGAACACAGAAAAATAGTGTATTTGTAACACTTTTGACAGAAAGAATTCATAAGCTCCAAGCTCCATTCCTGAGGATGACTTTCTATGGAGATTCCAAACATTTCTATGGAGGTCATTTGCAAGAGAAGGACAATTTTTTTTTTTTTTTCCAGAGGAATACTACATGGAGTAATTATATATATTTTCATGTTGGAGAAGAACAAGACTAATGCTAACAATATGATTACTGCCTTTTACATCCTGACTCTGGGTGACTTGCAAGTTACAAGTTCCTTAATCAAAGGTCTTGAAGTTATCTTTTCATGATTGTTGATATCATGTTTTCTAGAGACAGAAATTTGTTGCACTTTTCCTTCACTTGTAGACTTAGCTATCTGAAGATACTTCTTTTGCCTAATATGTTTTTAGTTACCTACCATAAAGGAATTCTTTGAGTCCTATGTTGACCTATAATTGATCATAAGGGGTGGTCCTTTCTCCAGATTCTGGCTCTAGTCCTCTTAGCTGGGAGCAAGGCTTAATAAAACTGAAACAATAAATATCTTATATCTACATAACACTTGAATCCAAAAACAGTTTAAAAAGCAAGGATGAATTCATTTACCACTGAAATGCCAGCCACCTCTGGGGTGGAACACATGGTTCTTATTTTCACAGAGCTAAGCAGCTGTTTAACAGTACAAAACAACAGTACATTATAGTTTAAGTCATGAAATGAAGAATAATCCTGTATCCAATTGAAATGTAAGATTAAACTTAGATGGGGGGAAAATAATTACCCAAATTGGTAAAATGATCAGAATACAAAGACTTACCCCGCTATTCTGGCACAGTGGGCCACCAAAACACTAAGGACTGAGTGTGGTAAGGAACATAATTTTTCATTACATCTAAGAGCTGTTATCTTCATTTAGATTGAATTTTTTTCAGCAAAGTGATTTCTTGTTAAAAAATGTCTGTCCATCAATATCCAGCCTTTCTGTGGAAAGTACATGCCGTTTAGGCAGGAAAGGTTTTTTGGAGTCTACTGTGGAATTTCTGATCAAAAAGAGATTGAGCCAGAACCACTACTAACCTGACTGTTATGCACATCTCCCAGGATGTGTGAGAATGAAATTCAAGTCCCTGTTTAGATTACTTCACAGCATAGACTTGGACCTGGGTTTCCCATGTCCCAGAGGAAGGTCCTAAATTACTGGACTTGCAGCTATTCCGATCATGTTTTCTTCTTATTTTCCCATGGAAAAAATACAAAAAAAAATTGAAAGGTCTTGGGTTTGGCTCAGTGTAGAATGTGAATTTTGCAATTTCAAAAACTTTCCTGGAACAGGAAAGTTATTTTCCACCCAGTTTACCTCCCGCTGCAATGTATTCCTTTGCAATAAGATGAAAAGTTGCTGAACTTACTGCACTATTATCTTAGAGGGAAGACAATTGCTCTGTAGGGTTCATATGGGTTTGTACTATACTGTAATGTTTCTATACATTCATTTATGTAGTGTATGCATCAGGCTTGGTCATCAGAAAATTTAATCTGGAAGTTAGAAAGTTTCCAACAATTGCACCAATCAACTTTTCAAATCTGCTTCCAATAAAAATAACATGAACACACCTACCTGCTTTTCAGGTGAAGTTAATCCTCTAAAAGGACCTATTTATAATAGCCACTAGGTGGACACTCCAAGATAGATGGTCCTTTTTGTCCTCATTCATTCAAGGACTACTAACATTGTGCATGGCAGAGACACGTTCTCATATTCTTCTCTGCTGGGCAGCTAAGGAATCAGAAGACGTGTTTGTAGTTAAGGACATGCTATCACTTGCTCTTGCTTTTGTCAATAACTTCCAACAACTTTCATGTTCTGAAAGATGTTACTCCTGATAACCAATATCTTTTGTATATCAGGAAAGCAAAAAACATTTAAGACTGTTTACCTGTTTCAAATACCTCCAGGTCAGAGGGCAAAAAATTCTACTATTAATGAGTAATGTTGGATTTCATTCAGTAGTAATTCTTCCATTCTATTACCAATGCACTGATCCTTCAGGTCTAATGAGGTCTATTGATTCCTGTAGATTTGTAGTATTTATTAATCTGTCCAATTCATTCCATTTCTGTCATATTAGTGAAAGAGGTGGTACACTATTTTAAAGAAATATCTATTACTCTCAGCAATATAGTTACTGCCTGGTATATAGTCACTAAAGGTGTTGAGCCCAGGAACTGTGAATTCAATGCACAGATTTCGCTAAGATTTAGATGAACTCAAAATATTTGTGCAACCCCATTGGCAAGGAAGCCTAGCATTGAAGAAACTTGAGTCTAAAGATTCCTCAAGTCTCTTGTTCTCTTAAGGCCAACTTTTATGAAAGTCAATGGGAGGCTAGTTTCCAACAAAATTAATGACTGCATATTAATGGTTATTCAGAAAATTGAATTGTTTGGTCTTTGAGGAAGACACTAACCCTTTCTATTATATTTGGATGACAGCAAGAGCACCAATGTTATTCAACAAGGTAGGAATAATGGACTGGGGGCAAAAAAAAAAAGACAACCTCCAGTAACCATGACAAAAAAAAAAAAAACCCACCAAAAAAAAAAAAAAAAAAAAAAAAAAAAAAAAAAAAAGATGATGATTAGTCAAAGAGCAACAAAAAAGGAATAATAGTATACAGAGCTCCTCAACATAAATCTCATTTCTAGTCTGATGGGCAAGATACAGAGGCCTTTATAGTTAAATCAAATTAAATTGCAGTTATTGCGTATACATTCACACGTATATCTAAATGTAATACATATAAAAAAGTCTATACCAACATAAAAATATATTAGATGTTCTTGTTAAGAATAAACAAACATTGCCTTGTTTGGCAGAATTTTCAAATGCATATTGCTTCCTTTATTTATTTTTTTATTACAATAAAAATGTGTTTTGTATTAAATCTATTGTTATAAAGAAATTAAGCCCTGAAATCTGCCAGTGTGGCTTTTTTCCATAAAGTGGAAAAAAAAGCCCTCCTGTTTTAGATACTTGAAAACATTAGAAATCTGAAAATGAAAAGACCAGCCTCTGCGTAGCAAATTACTCTATAAAAATAAAAAGAATTCTTCTGTGTGAACTTAAATGGTTTGAAAGCAGAACATAGCAGAGGAGAATAGCGTGCATGGTCATAAAGGAAAACAGAGGGTTTAAGTCAATCTTTGCAGATGTATCGGAGTCATTCAGGAAGAAAAAATAATAAAAAATAAATAAATCAGAGACTATTTTACAGAGATTTGATTCCCCCTCTGCTGGAACAAAGATTGCTTGCTTGAGCCTGCAAGTTTGTAAAGAAAATTACAACAAAATCCTTACAAAAGGTCTTTTCCTTGTCCTGCTCCTTAGCTTTGAACAATGGGGCCAAACTTTTATGGCCTTACATCTGTATTAAAGGCTATGAATTGTAAGGCCATCTACGTTTTGTTATTATCATTAAATCTGTGTAGTAAGTTATATATAACTCAGTGATATTCGGTTGTACTTAGATTCTGCTCTGCAAGATGCTTTACAAATACTTAATAAAAGACAATACTTGCTCAAGGGAGAAAAACATTGAAAGAGGTAGAAGATTGAGAGGAAAATTGCAATCCTACAGGTTGTCCTGTCCAAGATCCCACGGTCAGTCAGTGGCAAAATCAGAAATAGCATCTTATCTCTAAGGCCCTGAACACTGCCTGCTCTGTCTCTTATTCCCTGATTTCTCTTTCCTCCCTCAGGAACTTTCTCAGAGGCTACTGTAGGTGCCTCTGAACCCTCAGTAGGAGAAGAACAACTAGGTATAATGAGCTAGGTCACTTGTCAAAGAAGAAATGATCTGAATGTTCAGAGGGAAAAGAGATATTGATCAACGACCAAAATAACATATATCTTGCTAGATGTTTCAGGTTTTGGGTTTTTTTTCTTTTTTTTTTTTTTTTTTCCTTTTGGAGAGATAATCAGTGACTTGGCTGATAACAGAAGGAGACAGACTTGACATGATTTATTTGGACTTTAGCAAAACATTTGACAAAATGCCTCTCAGGGAGCTGGTGAGGAAGGTGATTGGTGATTGCATCAGTGTCAGATAGGTGAAAAGGCTTAATAGTGAGCTGTGTGGCAACATACAGACAGTGAAAATCTATGTGAAGGAGAGGTTTCTGGCAGGAAGCAAAAAATGAACATCCTTTATGACTTGGTATTGGGACCAGTTCTATTCAAGATTTATGTATAGATTTAGTGCTTGTGTGTCTTTCCTGGCTGTGAGCTGAATCACTGTAGTGTCCTGTTTAATCTGTGCAGCTGTGCTAAAGTTTAAGTGAAACTTAACCTTCTAATGGATACTAGGACAAAAATTTAAAAAAAGAAAAAACAATAGGGGCATCAACCATATTTAAGAGAGAATTCTTGCACATTTTATATTACTGATCTCTGGTTTCCTCTGCATTCATCTTCCTGTGGCTTCACTTTAGCCCCAGACACTATTTTTGACGCTGTTGTCCCTGATTGTGACAGCCCTGGGCTGTCATATGACCCTTTCATGTGAGTTCTGGTGATGGCTGAGGTACTGCTCAGAGGAGGAGTTCCATATTTTTTTTCTATTTCAAAAGGTCCTGGACCATCAAAATCTGGCTATTCCTGGCTGCTATAATGGTCTTTTTAAGCTATAGATATCTGAGTAAAATTACGAGACCTGTGATTGCTTCAGATTGCACATCCCAAGCTCTGTCTTCAGTTAGTAAGCGACCATAGTCAAGCTACCACCCACACCTGTAGCAGACAACACATTTTGAAGTGGTACTGGCAGTCATTGTATATTATTCCGCCCGTTCAGCAAGTTTGAAAGTTTGTCTACTTTCAGCTCTTATCACCTCATAGCTGAAAGCAGTCTGTGACATGAGTCTGAAATGATGCTTGAGTTCACAGCCCTTTACTGCAAAATCTTTTACCTGTGTCCATACTGCAACTGTGCAAATGTTGACTTGGAGTTTCTACTGTCAGATTGGACCTCACTATAAAAAGAATACCAACAGGTTCTTATGGTTGAGGAAGTATAGAGATACAGACAAGGACGTATTAAAGGTTGTCTTCCCACATAAGGTAAAAGTAGGGACTTTCAGAGTCTGTTGACTGGGCTGGTGGAGGGAGGAGAAACCATTGAGCTGAGCTTAGATGAATGGCTTTGAAGGAAGAAAGCACCAGTGGTAGGGAACAGAGCTTATGGGATGCAGATTTAACTAAACCAGATGAAGCCACCTCCAGCATATCCTTGCAGATCTGATTATGCGGTGGCACAAAGATGGCATAAACCCAAATTTTCCTTTCCTTATGGGCAGATCTTGAGATTGTCCTAGAAGTGAGGAAAGCATTCCTGAACAGGATTAGCCTGTCTCTGGTCTTGAACAGTTTTCTCCCAGCCAATTCATAGGATGCTCTTTTTTCATCTCACATAAGATGCCCACATGTATTATCCTTTGCAAGACAGAAGAGAAAGAACTTAAATGAAATCCAGTCTCAAACACAATGGGGATGTTCTAGCGAGCATGGTGGCCCACCCAGATTTTGGAACTCTCTAGTTTGCAGTCTGAAGAACATGCACTAGTATGGGAAATGTAAATTGTAACTAAATACCTAAGGCCAACGCCTTGCTGCTGTGCAAGCTGGTGTAAGAGGCCTGGTAAACTCTTGGTATCATTTTCAGGCAGCAGTTACAGAGTCAGAGGTTCAATTTGGCTTAATAACTCCCAAAGCAGATGACAAACATCAATAATCTGCAGGTTAGCTGCTTTGGACTTTGGAAATGGGTTGTATTTAGTTTTCTACCCTTCCACTGACATGTGTTTCAACCTCTTCAAGTCACTTAAGGTGCCTGAGTCACCTTTAGATCATTTATATGTATGCATTTATTACAGATGTCAAGTGTCTTAAAGACACAGTTCACTTCCTGGCAGGGTAATACCTAATACACTAATTTTGTCAATCTGGTGTTGCCACACCGAGAGTGTGTGATCTTTTGACCTCTTCCCCATCCTTGGATGTGACTTAAGATCAGGCTGATTGGGTATGGAATTGCTACAGTGTATAATATGTAGAATTGATCACTTGCGTGCATGCATTGAACAGAATTTAGGAGGAAACTGGCTAGTTTGCTACAGGATCTTGCTGTGAAGGAACAGAAGTGAAGAGTAATTCTGGATTAAAGAGAACATAGTAAAAAGGTGCTGCTATGATGAAGGACACCACTTCCCTGCTTGAGGACCAAAGAACAAGAAGATACATAGCTTACTAAAACATAAGACTGGGAACTACCACTGAAGAATTTTAGGCTGTCATTCCTTCTCTGTTGGGACAGGATCCAGATAGCAGAGGTAGTACTGTCTTTTGTCTGAAGATTTCCAAATTTCTTTTAAAAACTCTTCGAAACAGCAATTTCACAAATCATCTTAGAAGTGCCACAGATGAACAGAATTATTGCCTGTTAGGAACATGATACTTTTTTCGCTAGGAAAATAACAAAGTGAGAATACTAGCGATTCTAGTTGAATATTTCTGGTGTATGCTGCCGCCTTCATCAAAACCAGAGAAAGTACTTTGTGGGAAAGAAAAGAAGGAGAAGAAACAACAGAACAAAAGCTTAGATGTTAATGTGGAGTTTTCTGGTTTATTTTCCAAGAGACTCAAACGTGATTAAGCTGAGCAGACATTCCTTGGACAGAAAGAAAACTTCTGTAACCAAATAGAACACTGACATTCTGGAAGAAGATAATACATTTAAAAAAGAGGCTTTGAGTCTGCATATGACATAGCAAATGACATTAAACCCTCTGTAGTGACTTTTTAAAAACTTTGACAGGTCAGCACATCTTGAGTTTTGAATAAACCTGTAGCCATATATGTGCACACACAAAAACAGTTGAATATTTAGTTTTGTAGTACTGTTTGTTCTATTTTTGTTGTCCTCTATCTGTAGGTTTTGCTTTGTGCCACATTTACTAAGAATTCTTTGCCCAAGGTATTGACAATAGTTGAAAAATCTCTCCAGGTTGCTTAAATACAATTAATGTATGTGCCTTTGTAAGAATGCAGGTATTTTGTAAATCCTATTTTAAAAGGGGGCTGAACATGTCCACGAATTTACAAAATTACCTCTCTTTGCTCATACCACAGATTCAATTCCCTATTCACAGCTGGAATAAATAACTTCCACCAAAACAGGTAAAACTCCCTGTCATGGTTTAACCCCAGTCAGCAGCTGAGCCCCACACAGCCACTCGCTCACTCCCCCATGGTGGGATGGAGAGAATCAGAAGAGGGANCCTAAAGTGAAAATTAACTCTATCCCAGCTAAAACCAGGAAACTGCCTCTGTCTATTCTCAGATGAATGTTTTCATATTTATAGACTCCATTGGCAGTAACTAACATAACTAAAAATTTGCATCTGGATTAGAAGTCTCATTTCCCTAGTCTTTCTGCAGTCAACAGAGAGATAGTTTTATATAGTGGGTGTTGAAGACCACTTTAGTTAACTGTAGTGATTATCTAGGAAGTTTAGTGAAACTAATGTCCTTATTTAAGCACAATGGGCATATGCCTGCAACTGGGCTATGTGACTTCTCTGTAGTGTTTGTTATTTCATTGAAACATATTTCTTCCTCTTTTTTTCCTCTTTCTTTATTTCATGCTGAAATATAATTCCTTAGTGGTTAGACAAATGTAATAGGACCTCATTATGTCCAATTTTCAGGGATAAGGTATCCATGAAAAGGATGTATCTGGAGTATATAAGAGAGTGTCAAGTTATATTTTAGGAAAGCTACTCCTCAGGAAGTACCAGAGGAGAGTGATTTGAGAGAAGTTGTCAAATAAAATTTTTACATAGGGTTCATAGTAACTGGTTATACATTTATTTTCTTTTTACCCTGCCAGACATCAGCAGGCTTAGCAGTTATCCACAGTATTTTTGAGAAGCCATCAAAAGCCATCATCAGACAAGTAACCACATTAGCCAGATTAGCTTCCTATCAAGAGAAAAACAGTAATTGAACCATAGATTTGAGAGTAATTTAGCCAGGATACTGAGGGCACCTAAACAGCAAATTAAAACTACACAACTAATTGGTAGCATTGTAAAAAACCAGCTTAGAATAAAACATTTTTATTAGCTGAGTGCAACTCAGCTTCACTGTTTTAACCACTTCTAGTGAAACAAATTGTTGATTTAGAAAGTTCTGTAATAAGTCTGTGTTAGAAATAATTTGCCTAATTATGTTAAGCTTAAGAGTTATAAGAAGATTTGATGTTATGGGTTTTTTCTTTCCAAAAATTAAATGTTTTCTGAGAAAAGTTTAATTGTGAATGCAGGAAAAAAGTCAAAATATTGTGTATAACATCAGTTATCTTCAGCTTTTCCTAAGAAGCTAGCCTGATTTTCAAGTTTGTATTTGCCATGGGTAGGATTCGTGTAAACACCAAAGGTCTAAAAATCAGATCCCAAAAATATACTCAGGTATTGGGACAGCACAAGTTAAAAATTGTGGATGAGAGCCATAAAGAAGTGCAGGAGCACTTGGAGTGCTTTATGGACCAAATCATTCAATGAAAGCCAGAACTCTGACCATTTATTTTTTTTTTTTTTTTTCCTAAATTCTGCTTTAGGAGAAGCAGACAACTAAAAGTAAGTCTGACCAATGGGTGCCAAAACCTCTGAGCTCATCCCACATGTGCTGGCCCTTGAAACAGAAAGAGCGGGGCTCCCTGTACAGGCACACCCGACGGAGCACAACGGTGTGACCTGAGCACACAACGATGTGGATACATCTGCACTGTGCGGCGTCTGCACTAAATTAGTGGGGGCTGAGACTCCGTGTGACTCTGCCAGCTGTGTTGAGACCCTTGCCAGACAGAGGCCCTTGCTGTGGCCCGGATGCGTAGGTCTTCAATTGGAAATTATAACCTGAGAACCCATCTTGGAGCAAAGTCACTCCTCCAGCTCTTCCACCAAAAGAAGGATACCTAAATGTTTCCTTTCTTTTCTTTTTTTCTTTCTTCTCATGTAATGACTTGGTCATCAGAGCATCAGCCTGAGGTGTAGAAGATCAAGATTAAATACTTTCTTTCGTTTGAACCTGCCACTTTCATATTCTATACAACTGCTACAACCAGGAGGCGAGAGAGCACGTCAAATGGAAGCTCTCTGTCCCTCTTCTTGAAGTCTAATGACCAAATACTTATTGACCAAAAGCGTGAGCACCAATCTACACCTTATTGGTTAAGACACCTGAGTTTTATCTATTAGCTACTGAACCAATGACTTGAAATCAATTAAATCTTAATTCAGAATACGTGAATATAAATTGAAACAAGGACTGAAATATAGATCTCTGCCTTGTCAGGTGAATTTCCCCAAGCACACACTGGTCTAACAGAGCCATAATCACACACTCCTCTGCTCTGAGCCAGTGAATATTTAATTATTCCATGCAAAATTAAAGACTCTGAACAGAAGAGGGCTGAGAATGTCTTGCCACAGAGTATTTTATATCTCGGTCACTTATATATTCACTAAGAAATGCAGTTTGAAGTCTCTCTAGGCAAGTGAGGTCACTGAACTTGCATCTTTCACATCTTGAGAAGGATCATTGCTGCTAACCTACTCTGTAACTTGAACACTAAACTCAAGACATTATTTTTTGTGAAGTCTAAAGAGTATGTATTCTTTGAGAATATCTTGACTGCAGACCTTGCAAGTGAAATGCTATGTTGATCCCTGTTGAATTTTTGTGCATAGCTGCCCAGGACTTGTGCAATTCTAGGTCTGTGCAGTGTTTTTGAAATCACACTAAGATACCCATAGAATTGCAGTGTCTTATAGGCCAAATATCTGTGGAGACAGAATTAAAATTGTGGGCACTTGGTGTTGCGTAGACATAGATATCAAACTCTTTTGGTGGTGCTGGTCCTTCAGCTGGTGTCAGTGAGGTGTATGTTTTACACCAGACACTAGAGCTGTACTATATACCAGTCCTCTTAATACTGGAACAGAATCAGGCACCAATTTGAAAGTAAAAAATATTTGTTTCAAATACAGGTCTAATACGATTGATTAAATACACTAGAGGAATGAACAAAATTAATGTTATGAGGATATGAAAGGTTATTTATCAAACACTGAGTAATGAGAATACAACACACTTACAAATTAATCTGATCATAAAAGAAAAGCTCAGCACACATCCTAATTGCTGATAGTAAACTGTGATGACCTGTGGTTCCCACTCAGTCCAGGCAGTGTTTTCAATATAAGAGAAAATAAATTGGTTCTGACTGTGTTTTCATCTATGTATGTGTAAGGCAGAAGACATTCCATTAAACATGATGAGGCCAGGTTAGCAGTGGTTTGAGATCAGAACATGATTCCTGAACTGTTTTGCTATATCCAAATCAGCCTTTATAAGAGGTAATTCTTAAAAGGATTCCTTTTGAATAGTGTTATCCTTCATTTCTTCTGCATTATTGTTACTTTAGATGCTGTCACAACAAAAGAGAGGTAAAGAAAAATGTAGCTCCAGGCCTGCACCAGTAAGAGGTATTGCATAAATCCGGGACCTGAAACTGAAAAAGACTCTAAGTATAACAGACAGACAATGACATCCTAAAAAAAATCTCTGATTTAGGGACAGGCAGACTAAAATTATACTTGAATAAAAATATAGACCC
Source organism: Aramus guarauna (assembly GCA_013400195.1). Lineage (NCBI taxonomy): Eukaryota > Metazoa > Chordata > Aves > Gruiformes > Aramidae > Aramus > Aramus guarauna. The sequence continues at coordinate 130,976 of VXBL01003292.1, forward strand.
ATCTTTGTCAGAGTAAAAATAGGTTTTCAGACCCGTAAAGACAGATTGTTCAACCTCTGCATTATGAAATGAGGATGCTGATCATCTCTGGCCTTGGCAGAAACTTCAGCCTAAATGAAGGGTGACAAATACTCCTAGGTGAGAACTTGTCTTTCTAAATGTTCACCAGTGGAACATGGGAGTTGCTTTCACCTTAATGAAAGATGGTCCTGGCGCAGGCACAAGTCTGTTCTCTTCCCTTCAGGAAACCTTTTTGTATGACAATTGATTTCTTTGGCAATGGGCATGCAGACAGGATAGTATACCTGACACATGCCTTTTAAACATCAAGTAAAATGCACATACTTTTTCTGGCATATAAAAAAATTAGTTGTCTGAGAAACAGGTGGTGATCAGACACCATTGCTAAAATCTGAAATATCTTCATAATTTTGGGCTTACTTGAGTTCCAAAACTGGCAAGAATCTCTGACTCATAAGAATACAAAATGTTGTGAGGGCAATTAATCTTGTGAAATTTGTCATTCTTTTTAGCTAAAACCTCATTAAAAATTCTATCTTTAAACTTACTGTATTTTATGGTAAGCTTTTATGGAGGGAGATGTACCTTAAACTGTATGCAAAAGGGTTTCTTGACAGAGAGTGAACTCTTCACCACAGGATCTGAAATGCATCAAAATCTCCAAACTGAACTGGACATTGTGTCGTGCTATTAGTAGCCAGTAAAGAACTACTTTGTACAGCATAACCACAAGAAAGCAACATTATGGCTAATATCCCCTCCTCAACTCTTTCTGAGTTATCAATTGTGAATGAAAAGAAGATTGATGTTTTCCTGACTGTTAAGTTTCCACAATAAATATAGCCATTGATTATGAAGGCATTTAAATGATAAAACCTAGTTAGGATATTATGTTATGTCTTATTAAAATGTATTTGGCACTGCTCAAATTTAGTTTGCCAAGTAATCTGCTCTAATATTTATGTCTGAAGTACTACGGACTCTGTAGTGGCCTTGCTTGGAATAAGGTATAACAAACTTTCCAGGCTTTGATTACGCATTAACCAGTGGCTTGTAGAACAGATACTGATGGAGGTGATGAGAGCTTCTTAAATACAGATGTTTCCAAGTACATAAAAATGATCCAACAGTCTGGAGATCTCCTGTAACTCCAGAAATATTTTGAGAAGCGCAGTGAGATGTTTGCCAAAGATTTAGACATTGACAAATAGTCTCTTTTGAGCGTGTGAGTTCACTGTCATTCAGCCATTCAGCTGAACCACTGGAAAATGGGGACTGCTTGTAAGAAGCAGGGGCAGTGGAACTGCTGGACTTATTTCATCACGTTCAGAATGAGATCATGTGGCTTGATCTCATTCAAAATATGATTATTTTTGGTTTGGGTGTGACTTGAGGTTTGAATGTCAGGAAATGTGAAAAAAAAAAAGACAACAGGGCGGAGGAGCACAAACTGGGAATTTTGAAGTAGAATCAGAGAAAGACAAAACAATCAGCACAGATCGCTGCATGTTGTTTTCCACTTGCTAAGTCAAAAGTGAGTCTGAAAAGGAGCAAAAGAAATAATACTTTTAATTAAATGCATTCCTTATACATAATACTAAAACTGCTTGCACCTCAGGAGAACTTGGACCCCTGCTGAGAACACACCATTGTCTAAGCCTTATCAATGCCACTTCACAGCCACAATTGTCATCGTAGATACTTTTGTGGTTACAGTGTAGGTACGGCATAGACCAACACATGGAGCTTCTCTGCCTTCTATAGTTGCATCTTGCATTTTAACAACATCAAATGAGGTTTTAAATGTTCTCACCTACCCACAGAGGTGCACTTATGCCAAAATTTGGAGGCAGTATAACATCAACTTAATTTTTCAGAGCTTACACTGGTCTTGCTGTAGACAGGCTTATTTTATTGTATAGTCTAAGAGTAGAGTCTTTTCGCTCTGGGGCTCAAATCAACAGGGTGAAATTAAGCAAGTGCTTGGAGACATGCTACCAACGTAGAGGTTTGTCTTTGTGCAGTTGAGGGAAAGTCCATGAGCCAGGCACTCTAAGTGAGATCTAACCAACCAGAATGAGTCATCAGGTTTTTGTGATGATAGGAAAGCACATAAAAGAAGGAAAAAAGCCAAGAGAAGAAAAGAAATTAAGATTCTAAGGATCACAAAAATGTTTTAGTGCTTTGATAGTCATCTTTAAAACCAGATTATGAAGAAATCAAATAATTTGAGGGAGATTTGGTCTGATTTGAAATTTCTTTTCATAAACAAATGTCTTTTTGGCCAGGTGTTTGGCAGTACATCCACTGAGGGAAAAGTCAGAGTTGGCTGATTCATGTTCTGTGGTGTTACAGATTATTTTGGCAGTCCAAGGACGTGTTCTGGTTCATTCTGTTTTCTATTCACCTATTGCTGACAGCCTGTGGTGGATCGGTGCAAGTCCATTGCTCCACAGATAACAGCTGACGTAATTGTCCCCCCATCCATAGACACTGGTGCAATTACTTCTACTAACCACTCTGTCAGATAATGTTGTACCTCTCTCTTGCTAGTGCTCCTCCACCATTCAGCAGTTAACTGTGGCTGAACAGCGACAGGTAGGAAAAAGCAAGAGGTCACCAGGAGTATTGAGTGTCATGGATAGGCATATCCCTAGTTCTCATTGCATCTTTAATTGGTAGACAGCTCTTTCGTCCCTGTGTGGTTAGTGCCAGAGGAACGTGCTTCTTCAGTGCTCCACTGCAGAACTGCAGTTTGACCTGCACAATGACCTCCTCAGCCTGGAGCAAAAATGAGATATGAAATGTCAAATAATATCTGCATTTATGGCTTGAACATAACTGAAACCTGCAGGTTTGTGGATAACCATAACACTAAAAGAGAGTGTTTTTCTAGTGTGTCCTGTAACTGACTGCTGAGGCTCTTGGGGGTGGATGCAGTGGGCACAGGGCAGAATCTGCATGAGCTCACCCTGCTCTCTCCGGTGCGCTAGGCACAGCTCTTTGGTTTTTGCCATCACCTACTACAGACCGCTGTGGTTTCGGCAAAGTCATATAACCTCATAAGGTACTGACGTTAATGCAGATCACTTCAATTAATAGAGATAGCTTTGCTTCTGTTGGCAAACTGTCACTTAAGCAGAGTGTGGGAGGGGGGAGGTAGAGAGACTTCCAACTTCCATTGACCTGTTTTCTGAAGCTGCATAGACCTTTTCCCAAAGAAGTTACAACTTGTCATTGATAAATGATGTTCTGTACATCCCAGCATTAATTATTTAAATTCCATTAACTTAATAATAGTATGCAATAAGTCTGCCTGCACATGCTTTTAGCTTTCCTTCTTTTTATTAAATTGGTGTTTTGATTGATTTGGGTTATTTTAACACAATAAAAGTGGGGCGTAAGCCATGAGCCTGTAAAAACCTTAGCACCCTTTATAAACTCAGAATAACATTTTGTACTGTGGGTGAACCTCAATAACAACCCACTGCTGAAAAGGAGAGATCCTGCTTGCTCTTGCCCTCTCTTCTAATCAACCCTCTTTCCTCCCCTGCTCTACAGTCCCTTACTATTACAGTCCTAAAAATGTTCACACCTTCGGAGAGCCAGTTCTCTTCACCAGCCAAACTAGTGAACCATTTGCCTTTTTTTTTTTTTTTTTTTTTTTTTTCCCCTCTTTTTGATGGCGTGCTTTAGATGGGTTAGTTTTCTACCAGGTTAGTTTTCAATCAGGTTAATGTGCTGACCAGACTTACCAAGGGCCCGTTAACTGGCTGAGATGATCTGGATAGGCAGCAGGACGGTGCGGTTCAGGGGTGCGGAAGATGAGTAAAAAGGACTGATATGATTCTCTCATTTGGCTGTGGCAGAGGGTGTATATGGCATGTTGGCCACAGTGTGTATAGCTTCACACTTGCTTCCCAGAATTAATTCTCATGAATACCAGCAGGACTCAACTCAGCTTGTCAGCGGGATCTGAATATTTTCAGGATGTAGATAATCACTGTTCAGTGTAATCTTAGCAAATTCTTTGCTAGCTACTATAATCTGCAAGTGCTTAGAACAGCAAGATAAATGAAGGGACACTGAGAGTGGCAGAAGCAGTCAGTTGGGCTCAAGCACAGGGCTGAACCTAAAGTAGGCACCAGGGACGTTCTGGTCTGAAGCAGGGGCTTTTATCAAGAGAAATCATACTGGGTTTGGTGTCTTAGTGAAAAGTCTGGCATAGACAATCAGGTAAGCAACTTCCATACCAAATTCTGCATTCCTATAGAGTTTACCCATCCTGATTTTTTTTTTTTATATCTAGAAGTGTTTCCATGTATTTTATATTGTTGGGTGTTTTATATTTAGGGGACTTAATACATGATGGCCATTCTGGAAGTTAGAAAAAGAAAGCATGTTTCTCTCCCCCTTCTCTGTCATAATTTCCCATGAGTTTATCTTTACTTATTCCTGAGAAAATGGTACATCTCTTCCCACTAAATGATAGCCAAATTGTATTTGCTTGGCACTTCAGCAGTTTCCAAGCCACTATAAGGTTTAATAAGTTTATGTTTAAATGAATACTGAAAATAACTCTGCTTTGTCATGCAATGGCTGGTGTCGATACAAGATTTACCCTAAGGCTGGAATCTACCCTGTTTAATTGTTATTAATACAGATGTTGACACAACTGACCACAGGATTCCCTCATCATCTTCACCCTGGCTTTCCTGATTGCCTTATCTCCTCATTTTCTTCCTGCTGACATAATGGCACTTCTTATGGTGGGTTCACTATTCAGCTTTTTCTGAAAGCCCCTTTTCCAGTCCTGGTCTTAAAAAAATAGTAAGAATAGTAAAAAAAAGTCCTAGGTGGCCTCAATTCAAGTGTGTTAAACTCAATATTCTGAGCTCCGTGCAGAATATGTTGAAGCTGATTCCTGTCCTGGTTGATGTCCCAGCTGGGGAACTCAGACTACCAGCCTGCTCAGAGACTGCTTTGGGAGTATGAGCCTGCACAGCCCTTTAAGGTGCCATATAGCATGACTTGTTTAGATATAGCTTGTCTACATCTATAGTCTGCTCTTTTGAATTGTAAATACACCTCTATGGAGTCATACCTGAACTGGAGGTACGAAGCAAACAGCCAAACACAAAAATAACAGAGCCTTCTCTGGCCTTAGGATCTGCAACTTGGCAAATGAGATGAGAAGTATCAGCACCTACTTCAGAAAACTGTATTCTTGAAGTATTGCAGGAAAGTCACTAGACAGTTGTGATTTGATAATCCTATTTTGTTTTCAGAAGTGACATAATAAGCCTCCTTCTACTTGCATAATAACTAATTAAAGTGCAAAGATAAATGAGGGATTTCATTTATTTTTAATTAAAAACTACATACAAATATAATTTTTTCCACTTATGACCAAAAACAAGCAAAATATTTTGTATTTTGCATTTCATAGTCTTGCTGGATTAATTAATATTGAAAGTAAGAAGGTCCATTAGAGCAAGGATATACATTTCTGTGTTGCTCATCCTGTAACATAAACAGAGCACTTATTTGTTACAGTCAAGAAATAATGCTTTTTGGAGAGATTTTCAGTGAGATGATTTATTTATTTGCTCCTGTCAGCAAATTGTTGGGTACTAGGGTGCAGATCTTTAAGAAAACACATATCCAATTTGTGTTATTCATAGCAGATAACAGCCCACTGTTTTATCCCTGTCACAGTGTTAAAGTTGATGATACTAAGGTTGCGTGAATACTTTCCTGTATTCAGCTGAGTTCAGCCTGGCCAAGAGTTTTGCAGCAGGAATGCTAGGGTTTAGTCTAAACACATTACCTTGTAATGTATCCTACATCTCACCCCCACTCGGGGCTTCCTTGGTTCCTGGCTGGAGGGAAGATGGGGTTGGAGGTTGCTGATCTTTTCCTGAAGAATCCTCAAAGTTTCAGTGGTGGCTCATGCAACTGTTGTGGGCAGATGAGCCCAGGGAGTTTGAGGAGTGGTGTGGAGCCTGATAAGCTCTGGAGGAGCTGAGGAGGGACTGTGACCCCTGAGGCACAATCCCTCACACAGATCTCCAGCATACAGGTTTGCACACGTAGGCTGCACCATCCCTCCGGTGCATGCAGCCAGCTCTGCAGGCTGGTGCAAGGGTAAGTGGATTAATGGTCTGGCTCTTTTTCACTCCTCTGGGGTAACTTGGGAAGCCAGGAGAGAAAATGTGCTCTCATGACAGGACTTGCCCATTATCCACATTGCACAAGGTAGCCACAACCCACTTCTAGAGCTCCCTCAGCACAGACGCAACCCCCTGTTCATTCAGGTGGAAGGACTGGTCATGAGTAGGGACAACCATGGAACAAGTAATGATTTCCTGAGGTTCACTGTTCTTGGCCAGGGCTGATATCTGAGCCTCAACTACAGCTAAATAGCTTACGGTGGGCTGACAGTCTGTATGCCATGGTGCTCAGTTTGCCTTAAACCAGCTCCGCTGTGCAGTGTAGACATTTTATTTTGCAGAGGGAGCATTTGCTTCTCTGTCTCATCTATGGGAAGAATGTACTAGGAAGGTGAAACCTCCAAACTTTTCTTCCTTCTCCACAGACTTCTACTAGAACAAAATATACTGTGGACTGTTAATATTTTGTGACTTTCTCTTTTCTTTTCTACTCCGGTGGCTGATTTAACATCTTGCCTAACAAAAATGCTAGGCATAAAAAGTAAATCTTCACAATGTCTTTCCTGTACCTAATAAACATCCAAATGATTGAAGTTTTAAATAACCTAAGAAAACTAAATTCATTTCTTTAATTTGCGCTTCCAAGGGAAAGGAGTGCCTTTGGGTCCTTGGCAGATAGTACATTAGTCTCTCTCTCTCTCTTTTTTTTTTTTTTTTTTAAAGTATGAAGATGATTTAATCTTTTTTTCAAGTTTAGAAAAGTAAGCTCCTACAAGTAGAAGTAGGAAGTTCACAGGGAAGTAAATCCAGGCTGTGTTCTATGGCCCTGAAACTTGAAGGCCTGGTAAACAGAAGATGACCATGCAGTAAACTATGCAAATGTACAACAAGTTAAATATTAAATGATATTTATATTAGAACATAAATATAGCTATGCATAATTCAACAGGAGGATGCCTTTGCAGTCAGAACAGACAGGAGGTCAATGACCCTTGATGATAGTTCTTTCAAGTATTCATATTAAGTCTATATAATAAAGTCAGTCCTTGTACAAGTTACATTCTCATCCTGGATGGGGAAACAGGAGCATCATCCATTTTGAACACATGTGCAGAGCATGTGGTTTGAATCTCCCCTATGCGTAATTTGATGATTAACCTTCTCAGCTTTCCACATTCATATTCAGAGTTTGCTAATGTTATGCCTTCCATTAAAAAGGCTATGATGAAAATATTTCATGCCTTGTTCTAGCAATGCCAACTAAGTTTAACCCAGGTAGAATGATCTTTTATCTTAAATATTTCGAACACACCTTTCTTGCAACAGTATCAAGGAATTTCTTCAGTTTTTCAGTTTGCTTATAAGCATATCTTTTATTGCTGCTTTTGCTCTGCTATAAATAAACTGCCCTGAAGTTAGACATATTGACACTATCTGGTCTGCAGTGCACAGAAAAGGTCTGTATTTTTATGGCTCAGCACTCAAACAGCTGAGAAGCAGTTAAAACATATTCCATTTTACAGTAATTCATTTCAGCCCTTGACAGATTGATTTCCATGGGGTTATTTGCTTCTTTCTGCACCCTACTTCATAACAATGCTTACTAGAATGATTTATTAACTCAGTGCCAAATTCTTTGATACCTTAATAGTTAGATTAACTTCAGGACATGAGGCTAAGTTATTTTTTTTTTCCCAGGTGCTTGGGGTGATGCTTTTAAATAATGAATGAATAGGGTCATGAACTAGTAGCACTTTGGTGCTTGTGTGTGCCAAAAATGTGCTTTCTCTAGGAGCATTCAAAGCAGACATAAACAAGCTGGATAATAGCTCCTATTCAAAATAATCTCATTTTTCTATGCTTACCAATGAGCATTCAACAAGGGCATCTAGTTTGCTGATCTCCCCCATACCACTGATTTTTGGCTTCCTCACTTATTAGAACAATATGAAGTCACCACAGAGCCAAAATGCCCATGAAATCAGAATAGGTTAAATGGAGCTGTGTGAATAATTGCTTTTGCAGTTCACTGTTGAAATAGAAAAAGAAAAGGTTGTCTTACACAGAGTTGAAATTATTTTTTTTTAATTCTTTTACTGAAATGAAAAATAATTTGTTTTGATTCAAGCAAAACTTGTCATTTGTAATCCCTTATTTTATTCTTCTTAGTTAAAAAAATTGTAGATTAATTACTTAATGAAATGTCAAAAATGAGAAATAATAGGGTTAATTTCAGACATAGCAAACCAAAACACTTACATTTTTGAATATTTTTTTTTTAAATAAAAACTAGTAGCAAATTCAGAAGACTTGCAAATTATTGAAGTTAACTTGAGTGAGTTTCTGGCAAATAAAATATGCAAGCAGGAAAAAAAAGATATTCAATGGTCAGGTTAGATATCTAAGCTCTACAAATGGAGAAGAAAATTAGTTACGTTATCAGAACATAACATTTACGCTCCTATCTCAGGCTAACAAGTTTTCTCTCACAATCTCCCAGAAGTGCCCATTTAATGATGTTGACATATCACTTCAATTTCCAGATAACTGAGTGCAAATTCAAATAGCATACCATTGCCTAACCCAATGTTTTGACATATGCATGCTGGACACTTACAAAGAAAACTGTTTAGTAGCTGCTGCTGCACTATAATTTTGAACCGCACACATGACCTTGGTGCCTTTCCTCTATGCTCTAAGTGCCATTTTGTGCCACAAGCAATGCGTAGTATAATAAGATGAACTGGAAAGTGTCGAATAAAAATCTCAGCCAAGATCATTAGGATTATTGAGCCCAATAAAATTGAGCATAGGGGTAGACAACTGATCCTGGGCCACACTCAAGCTAACAGTGCTATTAAGAAAACAAGAGTGATGTGACCACAAAGGGTATGAAGGTAAGCAAAAAGCTCTTGCAGTAGAGTGGAAGTACTTGGTTAAAATCATGAACCAACAGCCTCCTGCTCACTGCTGTGAGATCAGTTTACTGGGTTTTGTTATGGTGACATTTTATATGACTGTGTGTTTGCTGGATGTGGATGGAAAATGAGCTGTACCGGTTACTTTCCCTGTTTGTCACTCGTGCTTGTACACACACTCACACAGTCAATAATTCACGACTACTTTGTTCCTGAAAGACAACTCAGCACTTGAGTCTCCTCTGACACCTTGTGCCATGATCCATTTTCTTTTTAGCAGGTTTGGGGCATGGTATAAATTTGCTTTCTTATGTACCTGCTTTGGAGGAATGATGCCTTCTAATCTGCTCTGGTCTTCCTGCTCAGCTGAGTTCTCTCAAAAGCCTAAACTGCTGCCAGGATGGATTGTCTTTTTGCCTTTATAGTCACCATTTTACTATTCAGGGAAGAGAGGTCAGATTATCTCTAGGAGTGGTCATTTGCAAAACCTTGGCTCCAGGGTGCATTTCTTTCCTCTGTAAATACGTGGTTACTATGCACTAATACCAAATGGCAACAGATACTCTAAAAGGTATCTACTGGTTACCTACCTACTCCACTTGAGCTAAATCACCCTCTCATTCAAAATAAACTAACAGCCAAAGCTTTAATTTATTTGGGGTGGGATGAAAGAGTGTTGCCAATGTATTCTTGTCTTCAGATGACCTGATTATTTTCTTTTCAAACATGACACTGAAAAAATCAATCCCTGCCCTTGTACTATAGACAGGTATATCCAATAGACTAACACACAATTAATAGACTTCCCAGCAGGTATACTGCATGGTCAGGATATTGGTATTACAATTCTCTGATTTCTTTTCAGTAGGGAGGCAATCATATCGACTAGATGAATAAATAAGCTCCTAAATGATTTTTTTTTTTTCTCAGACATTTGACTGGTTTCATAGTCCGTACTGTTCTGATCACATTTGCACTCAGCATAAACACTCCAATTTCTTGAAAATTCCTGACTAAAGATAGATATTTCAGAAATAGATTTTCTGTTTTGAGGTATCTACTTTTTGACACTTTGTCTTGTTTTTCGATAAAAACGACCCCCCATTTCTGCTGAATTTGGGTGCCTTTTTGGGTGAGCTCCTGCTTTGTTTCTGGTGTGGCATTTAAAGCCAGAGATACTGACAACTGATAGCCACTTGAAAAAAAACAACCAAAAAACCAAACAAAAACCAAAACAAATACCTTGTCTGGAGTAGCTGTCACTGGAGACCATACTGGTTCAGGAGTAAGCTTACAGGCAAGCAAACCAACTGCCCTCGTTTTGTAGGTTAGAGGCAAATGCACTAATTGACTCTATTGTGTTGCATCTTATTAAACCCAGTTGACTTCCATGCACAGAACAGCTACAGAATCAGATGCTGTGTGCATATAATTAATTAAATGTGATTATTTTGATTCACAGAAAAAAAATGCCCATCCATTGTTCTGGGTGCTTTTACGTTAAACAATGAAACATTCTAGGGCTTTTTTGCTCACCCTTTTTAACGGAGCTGTTAGCCATTAATGGGCATCGCAGACTGACTCACTCATGAGGGAGCATTTTGTTAATGTAAAGTACAATCCTGTTCGAAAGGTCTGGTTTGTGGTTTTTATTTAATTATAAAAAACTATATTATAGTTCCAGGAGGAACTAAAGAAGTAAAAAAAGGGTGTGGATATGGGTGTTGGTATGCTTTTAAAGCAGGTTCAAGCAGCCTGGGTAACTTTGATTTTTCCTTTCAGCACTTTAATTTACATTAGTTGCTTATAAAAGCGTTTGATTAAATGAACCACTGCTCTATTCTTATGCTCATCAGTCAAGTTTGTCTTGCTGTGCTACATTTATGTTGTGACTCAGGCCAAACTGTCCTTTTCAATGTGGAGAGAAGGAAAAGAGACATTGCACTGCCATAAAAGGCTGAGCTAGCTTGTGCTTCTTTGATGGTTTTTTTCCTGTGGTGGGTTTGACCATGGACTGAGACAGTTTGTAGGTGATTTCACTCTGCTTGCTCACCTAGCTGAGGCACTCTACTTCAGCTGGTGGTCTCATATAAAACCTTTTGAAAGCTTGCATGTAAAATCAGCATCAGCTTCTGCACTCTGGCTTATCCCCTCACTGAGCATCTACAGGAGACCCCAGAAGGCACAGGGTACCTGGGAGAGGGGCAAGGAAGCCCCATCCCCACAAGCACCATCCTTGACAGGCAAACACTAGGTTGTGATGACTGTGACAAAGATCCATTCAGACCTTTTAGTCATAGCCTTGACATAATTCAAACAGTCTAACAGCAATGGTTGGCCTCATGTTGATGGCCTGGAAGTGAGGAAGAGAATTGGACAAAACTCTACAGTCATCAGGCACATGGATAGATACCCTGTCACTAATCCCAGTATCTAGCAAGGGTTTATAAATATTATTTTATGTCCTGGGAATGTAACAATTTATGTGCTGAGCAGAAAAAAAGCCTGTTCTTTTGTGTTTAGCTCTGAGCTGTTCTGAATGCCACAGGGAGAAAAGGGAGTCCAGCGCTTAATCATACTTGTATTAAATTGGTTGTACAGCTCAAGATTGTGTGTGTTGCAGCATTTTGCTTCAGAGTCATTAAGTATTTTATTAAGAACTGTGACACAAAGGTCTTATCATTAGGTGTGTACATATTACATTGAATAGCGAGAAAGGACTTAGCTTACTCATCAAGTTGTTGAAATTAGGAACGTCCATCTCTCTTAAAAGGGCATAGATGTTATATTTTAAATGAACCTTTTAGAAGTTTCAAAAGGATTTCTTTGACATGACAGTATGGATGCTCAGATTATATTTCAAGAAAACCTGGGCACCCTTTTAACATCTTCCTGTTAGAAGCAGTCGTTATCTATTGCCTTTCACTGGCCAGAGGTTGTGCCTGGATTAGGGCCATCATCCTCCCAAGTGCTGCTGCAGCCCCACCTGGAACAGACTGAGGTTTTATTTCATGATACAGCAGTGAGACTGGTACATAGGAGGGATATGAAGAATGAGATAAGTGTAGTTGAGTCTTAAAAAACATGACTACCACGGCTGATCTCCAGTATCTCATAGGCTGTGAAACCAGGGTGGGCTCTGAGGAGGATTTCGAGGTTAAAGCAGCTACCTAGTGCATTTCATTTGTGTAAATGTTTAGTGAAAAATCACTTCTACCTGGAATCAAGCTCACCAGTGGACCTTTGCTGCATCCCACAGAGAAACAAAACTATCGACTGTTGACTTTGAAAAAACCTCTATTTCAGACTCAAAATGCGTCTTACTGCTCCTCCAGCAAAACAACTGGAACTTTCATGGAACCTCTTTCCTCTTCAGCAGTTTAGTAGGTTGCTGTACCAGTCTGCAGGGGAAAGAAGGAGGCAGAAAGACACGATGTGATTTATTACCCTGTAAACAATAACTGGAGTTCCAGAAACTGCCGCTTAAGACCATGCTAGGTAAAATGCCTTTGCAGAGCACAGGTGAAAGATGGTTAACCATGTTTTCCTCCAAAAGAACAGCTGTTTCAAAAAGTGTCCTTGCAGAATCATGTTGTTGATCATTTCATGTTTACCTGGTTTTGGAAAAACTTTCTTCTGGCAGAGGAAATTTTAAATATTCAGAGCCATGGAGCATCTCCATGAGGAGCTGCATAGATGTACTTTCACTCAGAAAAAGGCACCAAGTAAGAGAGACATCGAGTTCCAGCAAAACTCTGCCTAGCACTGACAACAAAATTATACATCCTCTGCCAGGCTGTTTGCAGCAAGTAAGTCAATTTTAGGAATTAAAAGTAAAGTGAAATACGTCAGTTCTGCCTCAATCCATCGAGTGCTTGGCAAATTAGTTTTCACTGCAGTCCAGGAGCCACCTCATCTCAAAGTCAACTGGGCACTTGTCTGAGTTATTAATGTTTCTAGATAGAGGGGCAAGACACAGAGTTATTTTGGTTGTGCAGAACAGACTTTAGTGCTTTCCTTTATTTTTTGCCTAGTACAGACTTCCTTTAGTGAGAGGCTTCCAGTATTATTTTGATTCCGACTCAGTTGTAAATACCACAAAAATAGTCTCTACTGTGGTATCTCCAATTTACCGGGAGTCTAGGAAACGAAGAGCCATTGCAAAATACTTCCTTAGAGAAATTAACAAAGTTTTAGTAAACATATTTCATTTGCGAGTAATTCCTGGCTTTTTATTAAGGGTTTCATGGGTCTCAGAAAACTCACTTATCTACATATGTGAGGTGGTTTTATATAAAATTAATAAATAATAAAAAATAAATAATAAATAAAATAAAAAGTCATCTTACTCTCCCTTTATAACAGATTTGTGTACAAAATTCTCCTTCCCTCTCCCCCCCTGTGTCCACACAGGAACTATAAATAATGGATATAAATTCTCTGTATTCAAAAAATAACTTTGTGTCCAGAAGTCTATTTGTTTTTCCACAGTTAAATCAATTGGTCTCACTACCTACTTTTCTATGCAACTCTGCTTAAGAAGATGTTTGTAACAATTTGCACAATTTGCAGTTCTGCACCTGTGGTCTGGTTAGACAGTTTTAAAGACTGTCAGCTTCATTTCTTTGGACTTGGAAAATTTAGAGAAAATATTTACCCTAGTCACGGTCAGCTGGCATTGTAATAGTTTCAATTTCATGATAGATCCTCAATACAGCAATGTGTTCTGAGCTTTTTTTCTCTTTTCCTGCTGAAGTCCCAAAGAGTATTTTTAGCAAATCAGAAAATGCTTAGAGAGTTGATTTCAGTGGGGTTACTTAGGGAAAACTGAATCTGAGCACAGGTGTTTCTAAACTGGAGCCTTACCTTTTACTTATAACTACAATGCTTCAAAATATTTAGGCAGAAACGTGATTTTCAAGTTTGCTCTATACCTTTAGCTGATAGCTTAAGGTATGTGCAAATGATTATATTAGTCTATTGATAAAATATGTAAAAATCTAATTATCAGATTATGTTGAAATCTTGTCTCAAATCCAAGCGGCCCAGACTTTGATGAATTAATATCCTAACTTTAGGACTCAGATGCAAAGATTTTAATCCAAAGTTTTGCCCATTGTATTAATTTCTTTCATCCTTAACTATTTACTGGTAATGGCAGATTTAGCAAATATGCCAAATTTTGTTTTGCTCTTAGAGAGGTGTACGCCTTCTTACTGCGAGAGATGCAGACTCAGAAATGAAAATGTATCAGCACAGAATCTTCATGCCTAATAAGGAAATATTCCTGTTTCTCTTAATAATTTTCAAAATGATTTTGCAACTAGCTTCCACAATATAGCAGGGAAATAGAGTGGGCACCTTTGCAGAATAATTGTTCATTACTACTAGAGTAAATGCAGGAGTTAATAATGTTTTCAGGTCAGATTTTTGTTAGGATGTGCTTCTTTACGTGACAAGAAGTCACTAGGAAGTGTTAGGAAGGATTCTAGGCAGAATGCTGTAGTGAAATATACACCGGAGCTTTGGTGTGAAAATGGCATTTGTTTTATTTTATAATAAAACTGCTGTTTCTATGTGAGAAGAAATATACTCTCATAGGGATTTTTTTCTTGTTGTGGCTTGACAATCTTGATTTATGCTGTCTTGGTTATATAAAATACTTGTTTAAAAAAAAAAAAAAAGACATACAACATCAGTCTTGATATTCTTGGACATTCTTACCCATGTGTGGAAAAAGAATGGTAGTCAAGTGGAAGTATGGTGTCTGGTAGCTAGGCACACTCATCCAAATAATCTGCCCGTGGATCAGATTCAACAGACAAAACTTAAATGTCTTGCTCTGAAGCCACATTCTCACTCCAAGGCTTTGTTGTCACTGGCCAAGAAGAGTAATTTAAACTGACTTTTACTCAGCATCCAGCTTTAAATTGTAGCTTTACAACCCTACTGTTTGATGATATCACAGGACAGAAATATAACCTCTCTAGGAGATCTTTTCTTTGCAGATTGGAACCATCATTTCGGAGATACAGTATTTGCAAAAGAGGGTCCAGGGCCCAAAAAATAATAGTGAGATAGGGTCAGACATCCTGTATCATAAGTTCCAGGAAATGGACAGGAAGTCTAAAGGCATGATTGCAATGTACAGTGGCAATTACAGGAGTATATCAATGCTGTGTTTACCACTGATTCTGCTTTCTGTTGAAGGAGACAATGGAGCAGAAACCATGGGAGGTGTGTGGGGGGGTGCCCCCACTCTGCTTGGTCAAGCCCTGTATCTGCATGAAAGAAACTGCATACCAAGGGATGCACTTTTGTCAGATCAGCCAAGAAAGCTGCTATCTTTGTGTTTTTTCATTAAATGATCATTGATTTTTCATGGATTTTAACAGCAGTTCCTGAATTTTCATCAGCAAATATCTTAAGCCCAAAGATCTTAAAAATTCATAAACATTTCAGCTCAGTAAGCAGAGAAATATTTAGTTGCTGATGCTGAGGGAACTTACTGTTTGTCCATGCGAGTTGGGAGATAACTCAGTGGGCGTAAAGCTGGTGAGACAGGTACCCTGTGGCTTCTCTATTGCAGCCTGTAGTCAGTCTGCATTTTCCTCAGCATGATAAAATATTCTGCAGTTAATTCCTTTTTTTTTTTTCTTGTGTGTGTGGAACAGAAGCTTATTTATGGACCACTTGCTCTACTGGTGCTATTGTCTATTGAGTATTTTTCATTGCTCCTCAGTGAAGAAAGGTTTAATACTCTTCCTACAGAGTATATTTTTTACCCTCCCTCAGTTCAGTCTTGGTGCAGCCAATGGCTGGGGAATGACTTTGGGCCAAGCTGTCTCACAGCCCTGCGATGGCAGCTGGGCTGGCTGCAGTCTGAGGTACTGTAGGTTAGCAGTGATGAGACAGCCCTCCAGCCCTCCCTCCGTGTGGCTTTCCCTCCTTGTGTGTATTTGTCTCTGTATATATTGGCAGTCTCCTGGAATAGTGACTCTCCTGACTGGTATGTAAAACCTTAAAGAAAGTCATTGTTTTTGCTGTACTTCTGAATCCCAACTGGGGGTGCTGGAAATTAAACTTGCAGTTTCTGAAAGTGTAGCAAGATCTAGGAGCCTAGCAGCTGACTTTTCAAATGGATTTACCAGATTTTTATGGTATTTAATAGCTTGTGTCTTGAAAGCCATTAAATTTACATTATACTTTATCACATTACAAACAGTCATGGATCAAAGTTACTATTTTGCAAGAAATCAAAAACCTGGATTTGGATACAATTCATCGTTTTCTTCTTTTACTTTTCATTAAAAATTTTTTTGCTATACTGCTGTTGTGATAGAAATGTAACTCAACATTGTCTTCTTCCAAAAGAGTTATCTAAGCAGCTGAGTAATGCTTTATTTGTAATAAGTTTTTTGAGCATTAGATTGTTCACTGTACCCCATCTCATTTTCTGCAACCCTTGGAAACTTATTGAAGCAGCAATATAAGATTAGACCCTTAAACAATGTCACCAAGAACATTGTATTTCTAGCGGTGCAGTCCGATGTAAAAAAGCATGAGTATGAAAATGATTCATGCCATCTATTAAAGGCTAATTTAAATACTGGAGTACTGTTTTACCATTCAGATGCTATAAATTATTGCATCTACTGTAGCTTGAGACTAAGTCAAGCCAGCCTTTCCAACCTGCCAACAAACTCCAGCCCCAAAGGATTTTTAAAAAATTGTAATTGTCACAATAGACAGACCTTTTTTAATTTTACCTATATGGATAATAATCTTTCATACATTTTAATACAATCCTAATGAAATCTAAAAAATAAATTTCATAGTTCATCTGCTGGTTTACTGCAGAGACTGCAGAGCAGTATATTAAAAATGTATTTCTCTTTCACTGTTATTCTTTTTATATTATCAGTCAAGTAAATCAAACTTGGAATTCTAACTTATTAGCATAAAATCTCACCCAGACACAATCTGCTTGATGAACAGGCTTCTAACTTTTTGTTATGGGCACATAAATTATACTGATATTACCAGGAAAAAAAGTCTAATACTTTACTCTGTGGTTTTGACAAAACACTGTATCTAGTTATGGCTGTTCAAGAAATATAATGTTTTGTTTGAAAAGCACAGCTCTAAACTGATTAGTTTATTAGTTGTAATACCTGTTACTCATGTTTCCTCCTTAAATATTCGCTGGTATGAAACAATTTAACATTCCCCTGTGCACACACGCACACACACATGCACACATGGATGCATATATCTTTTATGCCACAGAAGTCTGCCAGCTATGTATTTTCTTACGAAAGTCTCTGGATTATTTAGTTCAGCTGGAAGAAATATTCCATTTGCTATAATTTAGAAAATCATTCCTCAGGCCCAGTCCTGCATTTCTTGAACACCCACGGATTTCCGCAACTAGCAAGAATTAAAAGGGGGTCAGCTTCTTGCCCACTTGTACACTGGTATCTTTACATCTCTTACGTATGTAGGGATCCTTTAGATAGCGAAAGCATGCAGCAAGGCTTGGGGGTGAGCTCCATTCGAGCTGTGATTACAGGGGCATTAAGTACCTGCCGAGACTGGGCCTTAGCAAATCTCCATTGATTACCTGCCAGGCATGTCACTGAGCGTCTTCACACAGCGGGGCTGCTGCATTCGTCTTTTCGTGGGATTTTTAACATCTCGTCTATACATCTCATCAGCCTGTACAATAAGTAGATATCTCTGCCTGACTGTCACACAGAAACTGTTCTACTTACTGGGAACCTTCTTCTCTCCTTGCTTTCTTTCCCCTCCCCCCCCCGCTTTTGTCTTGGAATTAATATATAATTATCATAATATTAATTGTACTTTACAGAGTTCTTCCTTTTCTCCACAGTAAGCCATTCCTCTGTCTGCACTTGGAATTATTTAGTCTACCAGAAAAGCGTTCTTTAAACCATTTGTGCACATGTTAAGCATGTCACTTGTGGAAGAATTCAGCACCCAGAATGAAATACCTTACTGGTGCAAGTGGTGGCACTGAGCCTGCTCACCCGCACCAAGGCGTCTCCTCTGAGCTGATCGACTCCACAAATCTGGCCCCAGCAGAAGGTGCTGAGCACTTGTGCATCTGACCCTTGATGTGCCCAAACCTGCGACCATCTTCCTCTCTACTCAAGGCATTACTTACGGTGTGGCGTACGAGAATGCCACCGCCAACTTTCACAGAGACACCGTGACCCTCAGACGATTTGATCCCTTATCTTTTAGGAGGATCCCTTGGCCTTTCTTGTGCAAAGCTGCTGTGCCCTGAGAAGGATCACAGGCTTGAGCATTACACGCTAACCTTTATTTGAAGTACATGAGAGATACCGGCGTAGTCTTCCCTTGTTCTCCGCGCCGAGGTACAGCACTCTCCGTGAGCAGACACAGTACCCCGTAATGGAAATTAGAGGAGAAACGCGCTGCCTGCTGTCAATACCTCCCAAGGAAGTTTCCGTTCCTCCCGCCGTACGGAGGGCTCGCTTGCAGCCTATCTCAGATGGCTGTCAGATTGTCAGTGACCGTGATAAGGCTTTCACTTATCCCAGCTGGGGAGGCTTAGAAGCAAATAGGAATTGCAGTGGGAACCAGCTGCTCATATGTCTGTGAAGAGCAGGCTCACAGGAAGATTTTTACTCAATTTCTGTGCCTTGCATTATTTAACTTACCACCCGATGTTCCTGCCATGCGGTAAATCCAGAAAATTACTATTTTCTGAGATTTTCACTGTGTCAGTTTGTGCAGATACATAAGACAGTCTCCCAAGTCTCTTGAGCATTTAAGATTACGTGAAGGAATCTTAGTGTGACATTTTAGCTGGTTTCTCTTCCATGGCATGGTGCTCCAGCAGTGCCTAGAGCTTTCAGTTCAGTTTGTGTTACCGCAGTCTGTAAGGATCTACAGTATGTTATCCCGGTCTCTGCACAGACACGTCCTGCAGGTTGATAACAATCAGGTACACATACGGAACAATGATCATGATAAAAATCAGTGTAACAAAAACAATTTGCCTGATGATCACAAATGTTATGAATTGATTAGCATGGCAGCTTTATGCTGTGATTTAAGACAAAGGCAGGTTTTTATTTAAAAGACAGTGACTTAAAAATACAGATCAGACAAAAAAAAAAGGAAAATGCAAACCTGTGATTCAAATATAACTGTAATCTATCTGTATCAAATAGCATACTTGGCAGTATTACCATATTTCTATTGCATATAGAGCATTGCATCCACTCACACAATATGAGAAGGAAAAAAAAATTTACAGGCAGAATTTAATTTATTTATTAAGCAGTTCCATGTTTTTAAAACAATATTAAAATTCATTAATAGAAGAATACAGTGTAGTTTCAATAAGACTCCTGAATTTTGAGCCAGGCTTTAGCATTGGCTGTGCAGTGTCAGGCAAACCATTTAACCACACTGAGCCAGGCAGTGACACTTTTATTCAGAATGGATGGTATCCATTTCTACATTTACAGCTACTGCTTCCCCAGTTGTTCAAATATGGTACCACTGACAACATATAGTCCTCCTTAGTGTGAACGGGGTCATGAAAAACATTTCTCCTTTTACAAAACAAGCAAAGCAACACCTTCTTACTTCAGACGACGTTCTGAAGATCAGTTATTTTACCATTTCACTCCCATAAGGCTGTCTTTATCCATTAGCACGTGGAATTATATGTATTGCAGTTGCTGTTTTGTTAGTTTTTTAAATAGCATTTAGAAAAGCAAGTCGTAGTTCTGAAACAAAGAGGGGGGAAAAGAAGTTACTACCTCTGTTGTAAGTTGGCAGTATTGCTTAGGAGCATTTTTCAACATGAGTTTTTTGATGGCACTTTTTCAAAGCCTCTCAATTCTGATATCTTCTTTTATTTACTACTAATAAAACATTTCTGACCTGTAGAAAAGTGAGGCCTTCTACACATTCAAATTACATCCTCATCCTCCAGGGAATTTCTAAAGTCTTGGAAGCCAGCTGCACGATCTGCTTCTGGGAGGGATCGATCATCGGAGGCTTAGAAAGTGTCACCTACCCTCTTGAAGGGAAGGGCCAGTAGTTCAACCTTTCACCCTCCTGTGAGTCATCGAGCAAATAGTCCAGCAGATGGATCTGAGGTTCCTTCAGACTTGTGAGTTCCTGGCGATTCTCAATATGCTCATTAACCTTGTGCTTTTGAAGAGAAACCCAGTCTGATGCCTGAAGGCTTTCTATATTGACATTTCTGTTGCCAGTAGAGTTGAAGGAAAATACCGTTTGTTTTTCATGGGAAAGTTGGGAAAGAAGGAAAAAAAAAAGAGTTGTTTTTAATTTATCATTTATGCTGACATTTTCCATAAATGAAAACAGGAAAATACTCAGTTTTTATATATTAATTATATTTTTCAAACTGAATTTTCAGTATTAAATCCAAATATTTTCCAGGATTCAATTTTCGACAAAGAGAATCCAATTTCTTTGAAAAATTCTTGGGGGAGGAGAAAGAATATTTACATTTGCAATGAAGGGACATTCTGTGTGTGAATACAAGTTCAAAAAATGACTTAAATATAATTACTTTGACTAATGTTTAAGCTTTGGTGATTTTTGAAATTTTATTTTTCTTTTTTGTCCAGCCATGTGAAGTTTATTGTTCAATAAGAGAGCACTAATGGGCAACAGAAAGTTGATGCTGAATTTGCCCCTTCTCTGCACACAGCTGTCACAGAAAGTCTCTTGTAGAGTGTGGATGCTGCAGGGAAATCATGCTCCAAGTTTCCTTCCCTAGCTCATGGGGGGACCTTAAGACAAAGCCCAGCTGCCTGGATCGGGTATTTGGCATCCCAATGCCTATTGCAAATAGATATTATACTGAATCTAATGTTACCTAGTTGTTAACCTCAGAATAGGAAACACCTCTGATCAGTTGTGTCAAGAGCACGTGTTCTCCCTCAAAATTGTGCAACCAGAAAAGTCAGCAATTTCTGCATACAGACCTATACATTGTTTAAATGTAAATGATGGTATCTTAGGAGATAAACAGAAAAAAAGAAGAAAAAAGAATGGGATGAAAGATGCTATGGAAGTGGCTGCTTGGTACACGGGTCATCAAATGTACTGAATGACATCCTGCAAGAGGCTGCTCTGCACACAGCTGCCAAGGGCAGAGACGTCAGGCGGCTAACGTTAGCCATGGAGGCCTGCCCAGCGAGGCTGCCGTGTCTCTGGGTCTGCCCGGGCTTGCTGAATCGGTGCCGATGGGGCTGAGGGTTTGCCTAGGCACGTTATGTCCCCTCGTCCTTGCTGCCCGGGCTTGTTGCAAGTGCTGTTTTCTGTCTGGTTTAGCGTCTTTAATCTCTTCTTCCGCACAAAGCGCAGAAGCTAAGACAAGCATCTATGGCCCCAGGAGAAGCTGCAGCCATGAGCTAGGCCAATTTTGAATTCTGCTTTTCAAGACTGTAGCTGTTTACTATGTCTGGCTGTGTTAACTTCTAAATGTGTTGGTTAGTAAAGAAAATGACTAGTACTGCAAAAACTGACAAAGTCTCCAAGCGATGTAGAGTAACACTGGGTCAGAAAGCTAAAAATAAGAGTAGTGCTATTTATTCTTTCCAAGGGAACAAAACAGAAAATGAGAAACATCTTGGTATAGCCTACCAGAACACTGACTTGTATAACATTAATTTGTTGATGTTACTGAATGAAGTGCAACGCAGAAAGAGCAGAATAAAAGGTTATTGACATCTCACTATATTATTTCAGAACTTGTAGCTACACTGCCACAAACTCCTTCCTGGGCTAATATTTCTGAGAGGTGTTAGTAAGGCCTGTGTTATCCTGCAAGGCAGACGGGTACTTTTCTCTGTTTCACTTCTTTTGTACAGAGCTACTTTTCACTTTTTTCCTCTTATTAATGTCTGCATGGGTGAGAGGGCCAGCTTTTTAGCAAACTGATAATGACTAGCAGCATTCAATGAAACTGTTCCTCACTGCACATTTATCCCACAGCTTTTGTGTTTGTAGCTGTTCCTGCCTGCAGCCAGGAGACTCAACTACCTGTAGTGTGAGAGAATGATGGGAATGGAAAAATGAAGCTGGAATCAAGACAGAGCAGGATACTTTAATAAAACAGCTCAAAGTATCTTTTAGGATTAACCTTACCATTCTGATTTCTAAAGTGGATGCAAATTGTTCAGGCTTTATTCTATTGTTTTATGGAAGCATAAGTAAACATCAGTGGAATATAGCTCTGCTATACAGCTGCCTTTTCTACTCATCACCTTTACGTTGTCACAAGTCATCTTACCTAGTGACAGTATAAGCAATAAAATATAACTATAGCACTCTCAGTCTTTCCTAAGTGTGCTGGTTTTGGCTGGGGTAGAGTTAATTTTCTCCTTAGGAGCTAGTACGGGGCTGTGTTTTGGATTTGTGCTGGAAACAGTGCTGATAACACAGGGATGTTTTCGTTACTGCTAAGCAGGGCTTACACAGAGCCAAGGCCTTTTCTGNAGCTCCATGGTGCTTAGCTGCCGGCTGGGGTTCAACCACAACACTGAGCTAATGGATGTAAGCCCATAATTGTCCCCCTGGAAGCCAGGTATTTGTACTATTTGTTCCTTCTCTTTTTTTAACACTAGTGTACTTCTTACTTTCCCTTTTTATCCACAGAATTTTCATACTACTGTCAGTACAAGTTGTGTATTACCTGATAATGGAAAAAAGAATCAAGCTGTGTACTGCTGTCTATGCCTTATGGAAAATCCTCATTACATGATAATAGTGTAGATAGATCAGAATGGCAGAACATATGTTTGATTAGTATCTCCCAACAAGGGCCCAAATTTTATTGGGATTTAATATCGGTAGGCATCAGAACAGAGATCATCAGTTTAGTTAGAATCTATGCTAGGCTTAGTATAATTATCGCTACTTATAGCCTTGGGTATTGGGTGTTATTATGGCGGTAGTCATGTAGAGTTGTAATGATGTCATGCAAGTAGTTTGGTATCTGTCTTCTCTGAATTTCATTCTGCTTTATATATTTTAAATATGTGTAATATGGAAAACAGAAGATACCTAAGTGCCCAGCAGGATGATGATCACAAAATATGCTCTAAAGATGACATTCACTGCACATTTTGAAACAGCTGCAGTTTTACATCAAAATCCTGGATGTGTCTTTGTGGTTTAGTTCAATAATTTGATATGATATAGTAGTAATACTCTCATTAAGGCAAGGTACAGAATTCAGCTTAACTGAAGACTTATTGTAGAAAACTCCCACAAGAATGGCAAAAATAATCACAAAACATAATTTTGAACTGAATTTGAATTCTTAGTATGTCTGATAAAACAGAAATTAAACAAAAAATATTGCCTTTAAATGATTTTTTTCCCCACTGAAACATCTCACTCTTTCATCAGAAATTCCATACCACTTATCCTTTGCCTACAGTATCACTCCCCATGTGTGGTATCCTTGAAGAAATTTTGCTATTATTATTATTATTATTATTATTATTACTGTTAAAGTACTTCCAGAAAATATATGTCTAACCATTCTAACCCTGGGCAAGATCTCCCTTTGCACCCAGTGCTACATTAATTCAGATCAAAAAGATATCCCTGCCAAAAGCTTAAACATGAAAGCATAATACAACATTGATAGGCAAGCCAGGTAAAAGAATGAGCAACAGTCTGGCTCACCATCCCATTCTGTGAAGAAACCACTGAGAAATTGTTATTATGCATGGTTTAAAATGGCTAAAATACCACACAGGTACAAAATACCATTACAGGAGAACAGGAGGGAAATGGCAATTAAGTGATGTGAGAAAAGAAGGTTATTCTCTGAATGACGGTGGAATCAAATGCATTTGCCAGGGCTGCATAAAGAGGGCTTATGAGAGAGGGAAACAGAGACATGGGCCTGGTTGCTCCTGTCAACTGTTGAGAGCTTGGCACCAAGCTCGGAGGAACGCTGAGTGAAGAGGCTCCCTTGTAAACAGTCCTGGGAGCTGGTGCTGTAACATATGGGGAGTTTGCATGTAACATGCAGGGAAGAGGCTAAAGGCAGATGAGACACTCTCCAGTGAGCTGGGCAGTGCTGGACCTGGCCATTGTCCCACACAGTGGGATGCAGGTTTCTGTTGCTGCAGGGTCACTTGCTGAAAGGCCTCAGAAGAGGAATCTGCCAGTGCCATCTGTATAAAGAAAATAGGAAGCGAGCTCCTTTGTATATGCAGAGGGAGATGAAACAGTTGTGTGCGTCATAGCTATTCCTCATTAAACTGTTTGTAAACAAGTCATTTGTTTAATCTGCCCCGGAGTATGTGTTACAGGATAAAATGTTGCTGGTGAACTAGCCACCACAATTATAAAGAGCCATGAGATTATGCTTTGCAGCATAGAGCTGATCATGGGCAATTTACCACAAGGTGAAATAATTATATTTATTTCTTGCCTAAGTCATCAGGAGGATCTGCTTCAGGGAACTGGAGCATTTTCAGTGGAGAGCTTGACCAGTCATTATAATTGAAACAGTTCAAAGATATCCTAAGAGAGCAAAACCAGTCTTGGGAAATAATAATGTGGGGTGTTTTTAATTTTTTTGGGGCAAAGTAGCCAAGGAAAATTACTGGGTAATTTAGCTAGATAGCTTCTCAAAGTGACTTACAGCCTAGTGAGAAATCTTTATTTCAAAAAAGTGTGGAGGTCTTCTGTTAGCCTGAGTGACTCTAAGACCTCACTCTGAGGGATTTGGTGAACTAGGGAATGTTATACTTTAGGAATTTCTTTCTTGTCTTGGGTAAACTGGTTTCAAAGTGATCAGGAATGTCAAGAACTTTCAATAATATTAGAAGAGGCAGTAAGCTTGCTGTGAACCCCAAAAGTGAGTGTCATGGGTGCTCAAAATGCACATGGGCATCTAATTTCATACTGGATTCACCCAAGAACGAACATAAAAGCAGTAAGATAAAAAGGACCTTTAATCTCAGCAAAGGATAAAAGGAATGAGTTAGTGAGAATGTCAGGTAGATTAATTAAAGGAGTCACAGCGAACAATATTAGGCAGTAAATAACATTAAGGCATAACATAATTACCATTTCTAAGAGTTATTTATCACCAAGTAACCCTTTTTGGTCTAGGCCAGTCTTAATCCCCCTGGGCTCATGTACTTTTCTGGAGCAGCCACACCTTTAATTATGTAAAACCTTAGCTTTCTTAATTTTTAGGCCTGATCTGTGCTTGGACAAGTTATTGTTCCACTTTGGTTGGATCCTTCCAGCCCTCTGGCCCCAGTCCCTCATTTCTTTTCTGGATTTTTGAACTGGAGTCTAGGGCAGCACTCATACTGAAGCATCATCCCTTTGTAACTCACTGAGTCTTCCAGGGTGCTCGGATCCCACCCACTGTGCTTTTCTCAGGGACTTTCTTGTGGCACTCATTTCCAGTTTGATTTGAAAACTTTTTTTCTCCCGCTTTCCTACTCCCCTTCTCAAAGTGGCAGCACATGAGAGTCTCCTGTAAGGACAGGCATGAATTTCCCTGAATACCTGCTCTTTGTAAGAAGTAGGACATGTCTACTTTCTGATGGAATATTGTTCTCTGCATTATTTTGTAGAACTAGCCAAGCAAGTGCCACAGGATAACCTGCAGTTTTTCCCTCTACTCCCAGTGCCAAATTGACTTGTATGTCTTTCAAGTTAGAATGAAAACCATGACTATGTGGTTCATGGCAAGATGTTTACAAATGTGGATTCTTTACAACATTTTGTTTCATAAAAAGGTAAAATGGGAAAAAGCATTTTCAGGTGGTCAGAAATGACCGAGTATGTTTCAGTTTTGCATTTCAAAAGATCTATTTTGTAACAGAATTCATTGTCTTTAAGTATGTGTAAAATCTTAGTAAAGTATTTTAAAGGTCAAAATCAGACAAGAATGATCTGATATTACTGAGGCAATATTCTTGAATTAATCCTAAAATATGTCTTCTAAAACTACTTTCACAAAATTAATTCATCAAC
The DNA here is from genome assembly GCA_013400195.1 of Aramus guarauna. NCBI lineage: Eukaryota > Metazoa > Chordata > Aves > Gruiformes > Aramidae > Aramus > Aramus guarauna. The sequence continues at coordinate 157,143 of VXBL01003292.1, forward strand.
ATATGTCAAAAATGTTACATTTTTTCCACTTTCAGTGGGTGGAAAGAAGCAGCTACACCCCCCTCTTACTGGAAAGCCCTCCTTGCTCTTCCCAGAGAACATGTCTATAAGCTATTATGTCGGTGGACCTTCTTCACCTCTGCTCCTCAAGTTCTGGGGCTGCAATTCATCTGACTTAACTTTGATCTTTTAAAGGTTTAGATAAAGTTTGTTGCTCAGTCTTCTTCTGCAGATACCAAAGAAAGATGAGGAACCCCAGAGAGCCCATACAGCTGGGAAGAAGTACTTTACAGAGAAAATATCTCCCTTACTCTAGAAGGAACCTAGACAGCCAGATAAAGTCAATAGCTGAAGGAGGATAGGAGATGAACTTTGTTAGAGAACTGCTTTGTTGTAATGTTAATCATAAGTACAAAAGAAGTAATACCAGCCTTGCCTTTTCCCTCTCTGAAAAAAAAAGAAGACAGCAAAGAAGAAACAGTGGAACTTAGAGATTTCTATGATGCTTGCCTCATAATAGAGAATTCCTGAACTGCAGAAGATGACTTTTTTCTTCTCTCTTCTCCTTTCCCTTACAGTTATCTATGGCCATATAAGTATATATTGCTATACATATATTCTGCCTTCACATCATAGATGGCATAACCTTTCCTTAGTGAATTTGAATAGTTTGCTAAAACTGAAAGATCAATATTAATTTGTCCATTTAATACAGGTAACTAACTTATTAAGAATTTCTTGGACACCTGAATGAGAAGTGAAAGTTAGTTTAGGATTTAAGCTGACAATACATCTGAAAAATTTAGTCTTATATGTACAATTATACAGTTGTGTTACTTGAGCAACCCTATTACAGTGTTCTGAGTCCTTGTCTCCACTAGGCATAAAAGCTACATTTTTATTTGATGTTGGTGAAGTTTATAGTCATTAACATGTAGTGAAGACTGAAGTGTAATTTAAGTAAATTCTGGTAAATCAAGGTAATCCTTAAACTCCTCCCCAGTGTTCTTCTCAGTTTGTTTAAACGTGTGAAAACTGTGTATTCTCAAGGCTTCTGTATGTCTTTTTACCTGGCATGTGGTCAGAACACACTTTTTTTTTTTTTTTTTCTCCCCTAGCTTAGGCATACTATTATATGTGGTTAAGTCTAAGTACACAGTAGAGTTTGCCTTTTATACTAGTTAAGCTAATGAGTAAACTCTGAAAGAAGATCATCTGGGTAAATTTAAGACACATTAGGAATATTCTGATCTACCTACACTATGCTTCTCACATGCCTTAATTGGAGCCTACTAGCAATATATTTAGAACATATTTAAATATTCAACTCCATGCAAGGGTTCCCAGTGCTTAAACATTATGGCTGGAATACTTAGTAATACTATATAGCCTCTTTTCCATACAAAAGAGCCCTGAAATGTTTTTAAATGACAAAACAATGTGAAGAAGCTTTCTTCTTCACAAATGAGAGTCGGTACCTGTGGTTGCAAAAACATACAGGAACATGGTTTGTAGGAATAAAGGTGTGAGTGACCTGGAAAAATTTACTTCCTGTATCAAACTAGTACTGGAAATACTTCTTTAAAGATGGAGTGATTGAAATGAATACCATAAAAGCACTCATTAATATACTGTTGTATTTATAATAATACTCCTCATTTTTATTACAACACAGAACTGCTGTTACATCAGTTGTCCTAGTTTCAACTCTTTTGCAAAATGACCAAGCCTTTGTATTACTTAGGTAAGAAAATATATGATGCCTAGCCAATAATTCTGTTTACTTTTGACAAAAACTGTGGAGAAATCCAGTGCTGAGGAAGGTGGTGAGCATCAGGCAAGATGACAAGTGTCTTCAGCTTCCAGTATGAATCACAGAGGCACTGAACATCTGACAGGATTGACACCTGCATAGAAAGGCAACATTTAAGGTCAACATGTGGGGCTGTGTCACTTTGATATTCTGAGTCCATAAATGCAGGAGTGGATATATTGCTGTCTTCAAGAAGGGTTTTCTCCATCTGTGAAAGAGGTAGTAACATGGCTAACATCCTGCAATTAAATATTTAACATTGGGCTTCATTCAACAAGAAATCCAAATATCGCTAAAGACGAGTTGCTTACAAGTTAAAAACATTCACCTTTCTAACTTAAGTGTTTCAGAGCTCCCTGTGTAAGGCTTGGGGTTTGGATCATCAGACATCTCCCCCCATCTGTCCCCATCATGAATTATCATGCCACGGCAGGGAGAGGCACATATTCTGACTGACTTCAATGGAAAGACTTACTTCCTGTATCAAGCTAACAGTGAACCATCCCTGGAGCAAGTGAACTTGAGGACAAAATTTTGGCCTACAGGCCAAGTTCCTCAAGACAGAAACATTAGAGGAAAGGCAAAATGCCACTCAGATTTGCAGTATGGTATAAATAAATAATATTGGCAGAAAGTGAAACTGCACTGAAAGTCATCCTTGCTTTTAGTACAAACAAGGAGCTCCCTGTGCAGCGAGCAGAACAAATGAAGCTTGGTTTCCTATGGATTTGTGCCACACGGTTGGATTCTCTGGTGTCTAGTAAAGTGTAAGCCCCATTTAAAAGTTTTTCTTGCATTTCAGGCATTTAGGCCATCTGTCCCTCATGGTGTGAGCTCATCTGAAGCCTGTTCCTAAATGGGGCATGCTAAGGAGTGCTTTTTCTTCTGGGCAGCAATGTCTTTTTACTAAACTTGTAGAATTTTATTTCTGACACCCATTTCTCACTGACTGAGGTTGGCCAACAGGTTCAAAAGTTATGAGTACAGTCAGATGAAGAGAAAGTCTGGCAAGCACCGGCAGAGATACCTATATACATGTAGATAATGTAACGTTATCAGTGGTCTGTCAGATTAATCTGGGCTACCTGCTGGTTCAATGCCAGCCCATAACTGGCCCATATGCATGATGTTCCCAAGGGACCACACCGATAACCTCCCACAACAGATGTCTGTCTTGTGGCTGAATTCTTCACTTCTGACACAAGCTGTCCTCACGAAACACCTCACAATAGAGGTGGGCTTGTCAATGCTGCCTTTTGCACACCCTTTCAATGGTGTCCCATTTCTGTGATGTTTCGCTGTAGAGGGGCACTCTGAATCTCTCCTCTCTACTGTGCTAAGACTCTCATGGAAAGCCTGAAATATATTTCTGCCAACTAAAATCACAGAAGATGAGTTTTATGGGGAGTTATTTAACTGTCTTATGATTAAGGACAATTTTTCCAAGCCTTTACTACCTAGGAGTTTCTTTTGTGACATTTGTTGCCACATTTTCCACTTCTAAAGATGCAGCTTTGCTTATGGCTTCTAATGATGTATTCTGGAAATGTTAGCTTCCAAATTGCAGGAAAAAAATGGAGTTCATATGAAGAAGTAAGTTTTTTGCCTAACAGAGATGGGGGCCCTGGTCTAAAAATTCCTCTGAAGCTGTGGAGGCCTGTGCTGCATTCTGCCAGTAAGATTATGCTGTGTAAGTGGATTGTGACTCAAAAAAATGACTCAATTGTGTAAGACAAATGGATCTTGCCAGTTTACAAGTGCTTTAAAAACAAAACATCATCTGGTCACTGCCAGTTATTAGGCAATTTAACACAACATCAAAAGAATAAAGGCAGTTACCTGATTTCTTCCATATCTGCTGAGTTAATCCAATATCATTTCTGGCCAGTCTTAAAACAGAATGAGAACAAATATTGCAGGAATAAATTAAAAGAGATCAGTGAGAAAGGATGTTAAACACTCCTCATTAATCTTCCAGGGAAGCAAGATTAAAATAATTACAGTTTAAAATTTTACACTGGTTTCATTAAACTCCAACCATACTTTTCAATAAAGGATTACTGCTCAATGGCAATTGTTAGAGATGGCATCTAAGAGGGCGGATATATTATCTGTATTTTATAGTCATGTAAAAATGTAATAAGTTTTGGTCACAATTAACTAATAAAATTTTGAGCTGGAATATTGATTAAAAATCACACATAGCAGCCCTAGATGATTAAGAAGAGTTGTAGGGTTCTTCTAATGGTGGCTGGACATGAATACTCCAGGTACTCAGTTGTCGGTCACGCTGCTGACTTTTGCCTAGGAAGGAGAGCAGGCTTTGCAGGCTGTTTTCCTCTTCTGCTGAGGTTGACAGAGAGAGAAATGGAGCATTAACTACATGCATGTTCAATATAGATGTACTGATGATGAGGAGGAAGAGTTTGTGTGGCTCAAGATCTGACTGCCTTCTTCCAGAATCAGTAAGGGCGGAAGAGAACAGACAACTTTCTCTTCATGACTGGTGTTTGTGGATGGCATAGTTGGCGGTGTGTGCCTAATGCATTGATCATGCTACATTGTTCATCTACCTAGTCCTTTTCTGATGAACAAAGGAAGCCTGAAATGAAAAATTCATTACTCTGAGAATGAAGTACCACAGATGTGAGATTGGCATTTGCAGTCCTTGCATACTGTGTGCGCTCTTACCTGGATGATATGTAGCTCATGATAGGTAAAAGCTGTTTCTGGTTCTAGAAGAATACCCCAAGTTCTGGGATAAAAGGAGATGTGTTGTTCTTCCAGATCCACCATGCAAAGCCCATTTTCTTAGTCACTGACTGTAAAGATTCTGGTTAGGTTTGGGTTTTTTGTATGCAGCCAAGTTTAGGAAAATTCTAGCAAAGAAACAGAGAGGGAAAGCACATTTGAAGAGAATAGATAAGCGTATTTCTTATCTTGTGAAAATTCTTGGAAATGCAACCTGTTTAAAGTTTCAAAGCTAGGAGAAAACAAAGCTGCAAGTCTTTATTCTCTTTGTGAGCTGACATGCAGTTAGGATAAGAGCTTGGACATCAAACAATTTTTTGCATCTATATGCAATGGCCAACCATGGTTTTCCCTCAGGCAGAAGAAACTCTATCAGGTTGGCAACATTAACAAATATTTTCTTAAATCTCTTTACTATTGTTTATGTCATTTGTTTTTCATTTGAGTTTCCTCTTGCCTTACTTTATTCATGTTGACATTGCTCTTCTAGTGAAATATCTCCTTCCTATAAAATCTGGCATTTAGAAGTTATTTGAAATGCAGAGTTCCTGAAAACAAGAATTAAAATATTTTAGAAGATTGAAACTAATAATTTCAGTATTAAAATATATATGGAGGTTCAGCTATAAATCAATCTAGTTTTACCATAATATTGTTTTAATTTAAAACCCAATAATTTCTACAAAGACAGAACTTGCTGCCCTACTCACAAGGTACATGATACATACACACTTGCCGGCACACTGTCAGACTTTTTTGTTATATCCCATTGGAGATTCTCTTGTGTCTTTCTCCATTTTCATGATGATGTTTTATTTTATTTCTCTATTGCTTTATTTCATTGTTACAATAAAATGATTTAAAAAATTAAGAACAAAAATAAGAGTTAGAACATCCATGTTAAATGAACAGACTTATTCTTACTGCTAGTAAGAATTTTTTTCTTTTCCTCCTAGCTGCTTGAACCAGTTTTTTTCCAAGAAACAGCCAAAATTTTGAAGTTCAGTCCTTTAGCTCTTAAAGAAAAAGAAAAAAATTGTCCTTCGTATCTATCTTCCTTTTAATTCACTTTTTTTGTTGTTGTTGAGCAGAGAATCCATTATCATACAATAAGAAAACACATGTGCTCAAACTTCAGTGAAGTGATATAATTTTTACGTGTTCTTTTAAAAGCACAGGACAAAAAAAGATATATAGATATACCCTTTGCTGAAATTGTTTAATAAGTGAGTATTCTATATTTTAGTTTTTAACTCCTTACAAGACTGCAGACCCAACATTGAAGAACAACTGAACGTGGCATGTTTCTGATTTCTGGTAAATACCTGCCATACTACAGAATGCTGCTAAATTTATTGCTGCGTATTTGAAGCCACAATATAAAATGTATTTCTTTGTTTAAAAGAAAATAAAAATGTAAAAGCAAGAGCTGGCTTTTGAAGAATAATACCAAAAGGCAGTACAAGATGAGACCTTTTCATACTTACGCCTAAATTTATTCACAGTAGCAAAATGCTGTATGGCAGTCAATTAATTAGGGTTTCTTTTTGTGAGTGTAGAAAGTAAAATATTTGTCAACATGGAGTAATGAGGTGGTAAAGGGAAGATCCCCTTCTTCCACCAAGGCTGTTGAGGCATGATTTGGCCTGCTGTGGTGTGCTGAAATTGAGTGCAGGTTCTATCCCTTCTAAGTCCACACAGCTGAACATAATTTTACCCTATTGCAAAGACCAGGATCTTCAGTTAGCATCTACCACATCCAGGCCTCTTAATCAGTGTGTTATATGGTGGCACCTCCCCCAGTAAAAGTTCTAATACTCTCACAGAACCTCAAACTAATTGTTATTGCATGACAAACATATGGAACCACAATTTATATTTACTGGTATTAGTTGATTGCACTGAATATATTTAATCTTGTTCTCACCACTTGATTTTTTTTTTTTTTTTGGTGGAATTTTCCCTGAAACAAATGCTCTTTAAAACTTATTTTAGAAGTACTGTAGCTTGTATTCAAGTATGCTTTCAAAACCATATTTTTGAAAAATAAAGTATCTTTCAATGTATCATAAATTGGAAGTAGGAATGATACAGCAATAAAATAAGTCAGCGAAGTTCTGAAGTTCTTCCACAGGTACTTTTCTTTACTCGGAAGGTGCCTATATTCATCGCATCAAAGACCTAACATAGTTGGCTTCTCCGCACTGTTTTCCTCAGGCCTTCAGGCTGAACTGTTCACACAATCAGTCCCAAGCGCATTTTACTCATCATGAGTCAGACCAGTTTCAAAGTTTAAATAGGAGATCTTTGCTAGCTTAATTCATTTAGATGGAAATAGGTGAGGGAAAACTCATGCAAAGAGCTGAGTAGGTAGATTTCAGTGAGGTGGTTACTGCTGCTAGAATGGTGCCAAGCAGGATGGAAGGTGAGGCTGAGGCCAGTGCAAGAGGATCAGCAGCCAAGTCTGTAGCTTCGCTGCTTATTCTGTGCACCGGGACTTAGTCTTGTGTGTCAGCAAGGATCAGACAACATTCTTCTGGGACCAACCCTCTTTTTGGGTGTTTGAGGTAACGAACAAAGTTCAATAGTTCCTAATTTGGTGGTTCCAATGTGGGATGGAAACATGAAGTCAAACAGTGGAGTGGGTTATTCCCCACCAGAAGGAAGCCATCAAGTTTTGGATTCAAATCCTAAATGATAGGATTATGATTCATTAGGCTTATTGATTACCAGACACTCTTCCTATACCCCTGAACCTGGGAACCTTCAGGCTTGGAATCTGGATTTGTGGACATCTTTGATTTGATTCACACTTGCTACTTGTGTACTTGCTGCCAACATTGTTTAGATAATGCAGCACATCTGACAGGCTCTGTAGGAAAAGCATGTCAAACAATGATGCTCTTTGTTGTGGCCTGGATGGAATGTTAAACCAGGCTTTAAACTATAGAGGAGTCAAGAAAAGATTAAAATATTTTTTAACAAAGGCTTCAAATGCAGAAATTAAGCAACTTAGTCCTTCCACATCACAACCCTTGGATCACAGCCAAGGTAACATTTACAGTGTATTGAAGTGGCTCATTCATCCTGCAGATAAAGAGATTGATTGTTTTGTTTAGTTTTGTTTAAAAAAAGGGAACATATTTTCAACACAAAATCTTGATCTGCCCAAGTGTGACAGGATCACACTACATGTTACTTCTTAAAATGATTTTATTGCTCATGGGAATATAATAAGAAAGATATTACACTATTTTTATTATATATTTGTGTACTGTATCATTAGATTCCTACATCTGAAGACCGATGATGTCACTGATTGCTTTGACCTCTGGTGTAACCCGGACCAAAGAATATCAGACAATATTTTGCATTGTGTTTCAGGTACAGTGCTTTTTTTAAAGATATCTGATACTAATTTAAAATCTTCAAAACAGATCTCAGAAAGACATACAAGCATTTAAAAAACAAAACAAACAAAAACCAAAACAACCACCCCCCCCCAAAAAAAAAACCAAAACCAAAACCAAACCAACCCAAAACCCACCAACCAAAAAAACCAATGGTACAGGATGTTGTTTTAGAAGATTCTTTTAAAAACAATTCAAGAAAAAAAAAAAACATCCTTCCTGTAAGACTCCAGTGGTTAGTGCACTCAGGAGGTGTGAATACTGGGATCACTTCACTCTAGAGTGAACCCTCTGTTTTCTGCCTCTGAGGAGTCTGTCTTAAGCATCAGACAATAAGCTCATTGACAAAAGGAGCTTCATTCTGCTGAAGGTGATTCCTTCCACCAAGAGAACAGTGAGCAAGATAGCATATAACTATCCTACCAAGTGAAGCTTGGAAACGAATGAGGCTTGGGGATGATTTTTCTATAAGAAACACAAATGAAACTGGAGAAATTTATCAATTAGGCTGCACCTGAATAGGGGCTTCATAGATTATAACTTTGAATTTATGACTGAATTGTACCTCAGTCTTGACTTAACATGCCAAAAAATCATTCTTCAGAGGTAACGCAACATGAGAGAATCCATCACTTGTCTAGATAAGCTCAATAATACTAAAATGTAGGTACTTTGATGGACTTCAACTTAATAGAACATAAACTATTCTTATTTGACTAGGTAGATAAAATTTCAGGAAAAATAATGTTTTCTTCTTCTACAAAGAGAAAAAAAAATCATATTACCTTCCCCAAATTATGCAAAAAGAACAGCTAAAAAAGGACACCGCTCCCTGGAAGTGTTCCAGGCCAGGCTGGATGGGGCTTTGGGCAACCTGGTCTAGTGGAGGGTGTCCCTGACTGTGGCAGGGGGGTTGGAACTAGATGATCTTTGAGGTCCCTTCCAACCCAAACCATTCTATGACTCTATGATTGTATTCTATGAAAACAGTAATATGATTATGAACATGTGTGTGGTTCTCTGAATGAAAGTGTCTTCTTCATTACAGGTTGCAGTAATACCAAAAGGATTCCTGATCACTAACTGATTTTAAGGTTAAATGAACAGATACAAATGCATCACCGCTTTCCAGCTATATGCACGTGTCAATGGTTGATACAACTAGCAGGCAAAATTCTCCAGTCTAAGGTATATACACACTGCCATTTGACAGTCTTTCAAGTATCCCTCTTGACTTTCAGATACATCCCTCTAACTCAAGGCAGACCAAACCAGCAGTCCTTCCACTCTGTGCTGTATCTGCTCTCATTCTGCTCCAGTAACTACCTACCTGCTCCATCTTTAACTTAAATTCAACACTGATATAGGGCATTTTTTCCATTGCAAATGTAGGCCACAATGTCTTTTATATGACTCTTTCACTCATTTTCTTCTACGAATGACTCTTAGGATTAAGCACTATGACCTACATTCATAAATGAACAAATCTCACAGAGCAAAAACTATTTTACTAATTTATGACTATGCAGTTGGATATTTCTGTCCACAGCTGAGTCTTTGCATTAAACAGTAGACTTATTGTTGGCCATAAAGCTGTGTGGAGAGGCCTCTGACATAGTACTGATATAATATTTGCAACTGTATTCAAAGGTCTGTTCTTTTGCAGCACCTTTCTTCATACTTTTTCATATTTTAGATTAATAAGACTTACAAAAGATTTGAACTTACATTGAGCTCAACAGCAAATACCTTCATTTTCCATTTGATTACTATTATTTAGTACAGTTTAACCCAAATATTTGAGTATTTTATAAAGGTTATTAGGAGAGGAAATTTTTTCCATAGAGAATCGCAATTCCTGTTTGATAATGTCACTGGTAATTGGAATGAACAAAGTTATTAAGAACATATAAATTAAATTTGGCAGTTATGTTCTGGTTTCAAAGTGTCAGATGAATATAGGTGAGCAAATAATGGGATGTTTCAGTCTAGTGGCTCACATACCTACCAAAATATAAGGGAAGAAAATCAGTTATGATGAAAGCGGAAGTTCTTTTTGGGCAGAGAGGAGAAACAATTCCTTTCCTATTAGGATTTTATAAATTCAAAACATATTTTTTGATCCATAATTAAATAATTTTGTTACATATTTAATAATAATTTTAATCCTGCATCTATCTTTCTTTCTTTCTTTCTTTCTTTCTTTCTTTCTTTCTTTCTTTCTTTCTTTTTCTTTCTTTCTTTCTTTCTTTCCTTCATTTAATTTTTTGTATTTTCTTTAATGAAAGATGTTGCCTGACACAAAAGCCTGGTAGTTTTACTTGAAAATGTCAAAGCAAAGTTCTTGGAATTTCAAAATATTCCCAGGTATATATATATTTTTTTTTTCAGTCAACTTTTTCAAATAGTTTTAGTTTCCAACAATTTTTTTTTTAAATGTGGCATTTATTCAAAATTGTGCCCCACCTCAATTACAAACATAAGCACACCCACATAGCACTCTTTGAGGTAGCAAAGTGTCATTGGCCTATTCCAGCAAATCAAGATGCCAAATTATTTCTGGGGAAGGAAGGGAGAAATGAGTTTCATCCATTGAAATAGCTCAAGTCAACAAGCTCAGCTTCCTGTCAAAGGCGCTTGGCATGCTGCAGACTTCAAGCTCTTACTTGACTTCAAGCTATTTGCTCTGAGGTTTGATGTTCCTAGCAGTATGCTAGTAGGTCTTCTCCCATGACAACATACCAGAGCTACCTTCCAGCCTTCATACCTGAACTTCTTTCCCGTGTAAACAGGACAGGGAGGATGGTACATACCCAAATCTTACCATGGTATGAGATTGGACAGCAGCCAGGCTCAGGATCTGAAATAATTTGCTGATTAAACATTAGGGACATATAGTTGTGTCTGTCCACGCTACATAAGCTTCTCCAACAGCCTCCTTCAACTTGTCCTCCGGCTCTTTGCCTGGAAGAAGCAATGGCTGGATGGGGTCAGCCATCAGGCATCACAGCTTTTACTAGCCATTTGTTTCACATATCTTCTCTTCACATAGACCTGTTACAGACAGCTATGGGAGGAGAGAGGAAGGTAGAAATACATCTTCGCCCAGACAGGAGAGTGGATTAAGTATGAAATATGTATGCCTAGGGTGGAGGAATTTACTCCACCTGTGTACATACTAGCATGAGTTGTGTGCACATATAGGTCTTGGGTGGGGATGACAGTCTTGCCTTTATCTCCTCTCAGATAAACAGAGCACACTGTTCTTGAAGTCAAAGGTAGAGCAAGGAAATGAAAACAAATTGGTTTTCAAGTAGCCAGCTCAATCCTGCTAGTAAATATAGGTTTCTGCAGTGACAACTGCCAGGTGTTATTTCATGGTCTCCTGAGGTATTGTGCCAAAGGTAAGAGACAGAAAAGAACTATCTATCCAGGCAAATGGTTTTAAAAGGCATGGATCAAACTAATGAATAGGAAAAAAAAGCTTTCTATGAAAAATAAGCTGACTCAAGCACTGTTTGACACAGTCAATGATAGGTAGAAACAGTAGTCTGCTTTTATTAGTATTTGGCCTGGCTTTAGAAAAGGGCCTCAATTATTTTCTTTAATTGAATGAGCTAGACTTATCAATTAGTTTATCCACATAAGATATTCCTGTAAATGATTAAACAGCGTGAAATGGTTAGAAATGTGTTAGCAATATCAAGGCAATCCAGGTTTTTTACCAGCTTTTAAATGAGTCAGCTTTCAGTTATGGTGCAGGAAATCCACGCAGACTTTGTGACATTTAGCAAATATTCTAAATCTGTCTCCCACAAACACAAGTACATAATTTACAAGGGAGCATGCTGTGGAATTAAACAGGACACAAAACTTAAGCCATGTGCTGCCTTAGGACCATCTCAAACACTTAATCACCTCTTTGCACAAGCAGCTGCCAATATGCTAAAGTAGGCTCTGTGCTTATGATGTATTTGCCTGATGTCCTGTCAGGTAAATCACTGGTTTTATCTTGGTTGTCCTGCATGCTTCTTCCCAGGGGTTTGATGGCTCCAGGGACTGCTGGTACAATATGGAGTCTTTCACCTGTAAGGTGTTTGGTCTGTATCCACAATAAGCTGAAAAGTGCAAAATCTTCCATACCTCTTTTTATGTTCCCAGTGCATATATTGTTAAGAGAAGACAGAAGGAGCTATTTGCAGTATGCAAAAAAATGTTTAATTACTCTGCAATCCTGCATGCCATTTATGGCCTTAGTTGTTCAGCTGAAGCTCACACAGGCAATGAAACCCATCAACACTGGCACTAATTGGAACTCCTGTGAACAGTTTCAGCATTTGTCTTTCTACCTGCCACTTCAAAGTGGAGTGTTGTTCTGCCAAAAATATACCTCCTCCCAAGTGACAATGAAACAGAACACAAGCACACCATGGAGAAATTCCTGTTGACTCCATCATATATAGACTGAATTTGGGTTTCAATTCTGTCCATATGGATCACTTGAAAAACAGTTCCTGTAAATCCTGCATGTTTTCTGTTACTAAAGAAGACTACCTTCATGTGTAAAACTCCTTCTTACATGAAGACTTATGGCCTGTTTTATTAAAAAATAAAGCAGAAATAGGAGGAGATACCACCTTAGAATTTATAGGGTTATGACAGAGTCTTTTATGTGTTCTGAAGAAACCAAAAACCGTAACAGAGGTTTTGCTGACAAGAAAACAAGGAAAAGATTAGATGAGATGGAATAGTTTTTTTCCTCTGTACTAGTTTAACAGTTGCACCAGTGGAAAGAAAAGGATCAGACAGGTTGAACAGCTTTAAAATATGTCTCTGCTTTCCATAATAACCACATGTATCCCAACTATAAACAATCATTGATGCTGGTGCAGATCACAAGGTCATGTGACGAGTAGAAAGTTTAATAGAAAATTATAGTAACGATGAATAATTTAAACAATTCATTTTCTATTTAGATATCAGTAAAAGAATGTGGTAGATTGACCCTGGCTGGAGGCCAGGTGCCCACCAAAGCTGCTCTATCACTGTCCATCCCCAGCTGGACAGGGGAGATAAAATATAATGAAAGGCTGGTGATTTGAGATAAGGACAGGGGGAGATCACTCAACAAGTACCATCACAGGCAAGGCAGACTCAGCTTGGGGAAATTAATTTATTACCGATCTAATCAGAGTACGATAATGAGAAACAAAATCAAGTCTTAAAAACACTTTCTCCCACCCCTCTTCTTTCTGGGCTCAACTTCACCCTCTGATCTCTCTACCTCCTCCCCCACAGTGGCACAGGGGGACGGGGAATGGGGGTTGTGGTCAGTTCATCACACATTGCCTCTGCCACTCCTTCCTCCTCAGAGAGAGGACTCCTCACACTCTGCCCCTGCTCCACAGGCTGCAGGTAGATATCTGTTCCACCATCATCCTCCATGGGCTGCAGGGGGAGAGCCTTCCTCACCATGGTCTTCTCCACAGGCTGCAGGGGAATCCCTGCTCTGGCACCTGGAGCACCTTCTCCACCTCCTTCTGCACTGACCTTGGTGTCTGCAGGGCTGTTACTCTCACATCTTCTCACTCCTCTCTCTGGCTGCTGCTGCACAGACATTTTTCCCCCTTCTTAACTATGTTACCCCAGAGGCACTACCACCATTGCTGATGGGTTGGTTGGCCTTGGCCAGTGGCAGGTCCATCCTGGAGCCGGCTGGCATTGGCTCTGTCAGACATGGCGGAAGCTTCTAGCAGCTTCTCACAGAAGCCACCCATGTAGGCCCCACCCCCCCCCACTACCAAAACCTTGCCACGCAAACCCAACACGAAGAACATACATTGTATCATACAGACCTGGCTTCTTCCTACAGACTTTTCTGGTTGTTCTTGCAGAGTTTAGCAGACATTTATATTTGTGCTCTAGAATTCTTGATTTGAACTTAAAAATGCAGTATTATACTAAACTCTACAGAATTTCTTCCATGATGAGGTGATTAGACAGTACCTCTGCTCACTGAACATCTTCCTCTAATATGCAGTTTAGTTCTTTCTCTGTTGGGACTCAGGCATTATCATTCCTTCCATGAGCTCTTAGTCAGGCTCTTTGCTTAATAAGAAAGACTTAGTAGTCCTTCTGCAGTCAGTGCTCTTTCTAAACCTCTGTCTCGAATAAGAGCTAAAAAATTTTCTAGGTAGAAAATGATTGATGCTTTTAACACACTTGCTTTTCAGAGATGTTGCAAAGTATTTGACTGTAATGGTGGGCAGGGATGCCCAGATCCCACCAACAAGCCATGTAAACAGTTAAAGATGGGTAACAGCAGAAGACGGTGTGCTTTAAGAAAACCTATTTGAACAGCTAAGTATCAAGAAATAAAAAATGCTTCAAAGCACTTGTTGTTCACTCAGATTGGCCTATAAGAAATTACCACTTCAGTTACAAGGGAACATGCTGTGGGATTAAAAAGAACAAAATATCTAAACCACGCTCTGCCTCAACCCTATCTCAGCCACTTAATCACCCTTTTGTAGTAAGTGACTGCCTATATCCTAAAGGAGGCTTTGCTCTTTATGATAAAAGAGTCAAGCATGCTGGCAGTGACTACACCACCAGAGCAGAGTAACTTGTTTTTCTGTAAATATTTAATTTCCCATTCTCAAAAAGCTAATCCGTGTAAGCTTTTCCACAGCTGACTGGGGAAAAAAGTTCCCTGCTACTAATAATGTATCTGGCACCTTATAATACACTGTACCTGGGGACACAGGTATCTCAAGCACTTGTCTAAATGTATAGTTGGGGGTCCCAGCTGTCCTCATCTGAATAATCTTCATGTATTTTGCTGAACTAAGAGCTCCAAACTAAGAGCATAGCTAAAGTTATAAAAACCTAGACTATGACCCATACAGAGCCAAACCTTTCAGATTTTGCTCATACAAACCTCCCTCACATTTCTAATGATACCTTATCAGCACCTTGCAGAACTGAGTGCCTATTTTTTGTCCAGCTCTTTCAAAGAGAAGAAGGTTGCCTGAACCCACTGAAATTCAAAGTGCAGCTGTAGTGGTATCTGTACACTTTGATTCTTTTCTATAGGTTTAACTTTGGTTCTGGTGTACAGGATTGACTTCCATACTAGCAAGTGTTGGAGAGGATCTGACAGCTGAGACAGGGAAAGGATAGGCAGTGTTCTTGTTTTCTTTTTAATTCCTGTAAAGAAGAAACTAATATTTCCTGCTTCTAACGGACAAGCTTTTTATACATGTGACAACAGGTTTCCTTTTCAAGAAAGTTTGCCTCAGTGAACCACATTCTTCCCCAAGCAATAACAGAGGCACTCACATAGTCCCACTCACTGTTAGTGGAAGGGGCATCTGGGCATGGAAATGGGGAGAGATGGGGACTGTGGCACTACAGAGAGCAGTGAAATGCCCCTACAAGATAAGCTGGGAATATGATTTGAGGGAAATAAATATTCAGATGGCCCTCAGTGAATTTGAATTTGAACTCGTCTGTTGGACTTGGTGGCTGCATTAAAAATGGGTACAAGACCTGTTGTTCAAGCATCATTCCTTTAAAAAATGCATGGTGCAACACAAGCACATACACAGATGCTGGCCTTGCTGCAGAGTCCTCATATGCTTTTATTCAGCCTGGGCCTAATCCTATAAGGAACCAAGTCATCACAAAACTCCCTTTAAGTTCATGGAAACCAAGGGCCTGAAAAGTATTTTAAATATTGTTCTTTATTGTAATTTTTTTTTTTTTGAGACTTTCATTTTTAAGTCATCTTTGAAGCCTTAGTGTTACTATGGCTTTAGTTTTAAGGAATGGTTGTGCTCCATTTTAACCTTTCATATTTTATTAAGAAAATCAAAACCAGGACAATTAGATACCTCCTGATTTTCATTTCTTTTAATATTAAGGGAATGTTTGAAATGCACAAGTCTTGGGGAAAGTACTTCAAGCCGTGGCTGCAGCAGCACTGGAGTTGTGGACACAGACATCAAAGATAACTTGAAAAGAAGAAAAAAAAGAAAAAAAAAAAGCAGCCAATAATTCTTTACATTTGGGGATACTTTTGAATAATTTTGTTACCTATATATAAAAAAATATAAAAAATTAACTATTGTTGAAAACAATAGTTCTCATCATCTACCTGGACTTATGCAAGGCATTTGATACTGTCCCACATGACATCCTGGTCTCTAAATTGGAGAGACATGGATTTGATGGATAGACCACTTGATGGATAAGGAATTGGCTGTATGGTTGCACTCAAAGAGTAGTGGTCAACAGCTCAATGTCCGAGTGGAGAATGGTGACGAGTGGTGTTTCTCTGGGGTCGGTACTGGGATCGGCACTATTCAACATCTTCATCAGAGACATGGACAGCGGGATGGAGTGCACCCTCAGCAAGTTTGCNGAGGGCCGGAGTACCTCTCCTGTGAGGACAGGCTGAGAGAGTTGGGCTTGTTCAGCCTGGAGGAGACTCTGGGGAGATCTAATTGTGGCTTTCCAGTATCTGAAGGGGGCCTACAGGATAGATGGAAAGTAACTGTTTGTCAAGGACTGTAGTGACAGGATGAGGGGTAATGGGTTTAAACTGAAGGAGGATAGATTTAGATTAGAAGTTAGAAAAAAATTTTTCAGTGTTAGAGTGGTGAGGCACTGGCACAGGTTGCCCAGAGAAGCTGTGGAGGCTTGATCCCTGAAAGTGTTCAAGGCCAGGTTGGATGGGGCTTTGGGCTACCTGGTCTAGTGGAGGGTGTCCCTGCATGTGACAGAGGGGTTGGAACTAGATGATCTTTGAGGTCCTTTCCAACCCAAACTGTTCTATGATTCTACGAAAGCCAAAATATTTTAAACTTACAACTAAGATAAGACATTTTCCTATTTTATCTTCTTTGGAGAAGACACAAGAAATAAAACTTTCTGGCAACAGTGGAAGGTTAGGTAAGCAAGTATTCAGGAGAATACCTGCTGGAGATTCTCTGCCACTGGTTTCCTGTATGGCCATTAGGAAACTACTTAGTACTTTGTTTGTTTGTTTGTTCTTAGACTCAGATTTTTCCATCTTAAATGGCTGTGCACTAACAATTATAGATTGACTATTAGGTTTGGTAATCCTGCTTGTATTTAAGATAGATCTGAATATGCCATATCTTAAATGCTTAAACCAAAGAGTGTTTACTGTTTGTTGCCATAATAATGGCACATTAAAGGAAAACATGGCAATAAATATATATATATATGTTTCATACCTGAAATCTCTCTTTTGTTCATATTCTTTCCCCTTATGTTGGACCTGAATAATATAGCCCCATATAGATTCAAAAAACAGTAAGACACATATTAAATTATTGTCAGTTGTCTCTTCACTCCTTTTGCTTGCTATGCCTCTCCTAAACTTAATCTACAAACTCCTTGGGATTGAGATCGTGGCTCAAATTATGACCCTGCTGGGTTAAGGGAATTTTGCATTTATACTTGCAAGTGCTCCATACCCTTTATGGTAAGTCTTAAGAGAATATTAAGGAAAGTTCCCTGACAATGCTGGACTTTTGAAGGAGGAAGGTTGGAAGAGTTTGGGGGCATGAAAAATGAAATCATTATTCATTGATAACTAAAAATAGCATTTGCCTCAAAAGGTGTTAGGGCCGCACTCAAGCAAACCTGTGCAGAAGGCAAACATTTGAGCTATTAGCTATTAAAAGGATGTTGAAGAACTTGAAAAATAAGCAAGTAAACTGGTCAAACACTAACAGAGGTAGTCAGAAAGGATCAGACATTCAGTTATTTTACTAGCATGCATCTTTCAAAGATTGAAAATAATAATAATTGAGAACTTTGAGGAGTTATTTTCATTAATATTCTTGTACCTACTTGTGTAAACACTTTTAGGTTAGCAACAAGGTCTCTTCTTGTATTACATTGCCAAGAAAAGAACTTAAGTATTTAAAATTAAGCATATGAGTATATTAATTTTTTCTGCTTTGAAAGAATTTAATGTAATTTTAGGAGTATCTGAATTGATTTTCTATGCTTATCAAAAATGTCCGATACCTCCCAGTAAGTCATAAAAAAGTATGGTTTAAATATTTGAACGGCTTCACCCCCCCATTTCTTTTTGGATCATATTGAAGGATCAGTCCTCAAAGGTATCGATAACCTAGCAGAGCCTTCGCCTGAGCTTTAAATTCTAAATGGAGGCTTCAAAAGAGTGTTGAATACCAACATGTTTCGTAGATGTGTTCTGCAGATTTTCATTTAAAGCAGAATAACCTTAGTCTTTGGGGCTTGTTGTACTATATCTCATTACAAATTCCATTATCAACTACTAATAGTGAGATGGATTGTAGTCATTAAATGTAGGGTTCACCAGCGCAGGCCAGGACACGTACATTGTAGGAACATCGATAATGCACCTCCGGTCCTGAGCACTGAGCTGTTAACTTTTCAAAGCTCTGTCTATAACAACTTCAAAATCTCTCTTCCCACCATTTAATACATGTAAAATTAGGATTGTTTCTCCCTGTATATATCATTTTACATTTACCTACATTGGATTTCATTTGCCATTTAATCATTTAATCTCCCACTCATTCTTTGTAGCTAAGCCTCATCCTCATTCCCCCACATAATTAAATACTTAGGAAATTCTCATGGATTCTAGGTTCAATCCTTTCTTCTGTCTGAGTACAATCTGTAGAAAAGCATAGGTGATTTTGCCCCAGAAATAAAACAATTCAAAAGAAATAAATGTGAAAGAAAGCCCATCATCTTTCCCACAGAGGCTTTACCTTCCCATGGCTTTCTGCTCCCACGGATGGCCACTATCAAACAATTCTTTCTCCCCCCTCACCTGTTCCATGCAAATTCATGATTCAGCCTGAAGTGGCTCACCACTAAGCTTGCTCCTGCTCATGCTGCTGCTCCAAATTCCTGTCTGTGTACTTCAGTCTCATGGATGTCAGCCTCCACTGGGCTAGGAGGAAGCCTGTGTGCTGAGAGGGGCTGTCTGGCCATGAGAAGGAAACACAGTAGAGCAATGAAGGAGTTCATACCCTACAAGTTTCTAATCATGGCTCTAGTGACCCTTGTGTCACCTGAAGTCCCTGACACCTCCACTCTCCTAATAAATATACTACAGCTTCCAGGCAGGTAGATCCAGTCATTCGTTCTCCAGGAGATAGATACCTTTTGAAATTGCCCCTATGCTCTTCAGCAACCAGGATGATGTTGGGTGCTTCAGAAGCAGAGGTTTTTTGCTGACTGGTGCTTGGCTGGAGGAGCAGAGGGAAGTGTTGTGGACCTCCTGGATCCTAGCTTTTCTTTTGCATATGTTCTGCAAAGAAACCAAAGGAGAAGCTGTCCTACTCAAAGCTTGTATTAGGTGCTATGTCATCCAAACTTCTCGTGTCTGCAAGGGATGAAGGTGCCAGAGTGCAGCTTCAAGCTGAGCTTGATCTCAGGAAGGCACTCTGTCTCTGTTTTCCCTTTTGCAGCCAGTCTTAACATCCTGCACAGAACCTATACTCCATCTACTCAGATGAAGTGCTTAAGAAATAAATTTACCAGCACTTTCCTCCTCTTGCAAGCACTCCCACAGAAAGGTCCTAGACTAGTTCAGGAAGCTATTTCCAAGGAAGGCATGTGGAGTAACAGAGATTATGGGATCTGACTTGGAACTTGCAGTCCATTGCAGCTGCCAAGTTTGGCAGCTGGAATAGGCCAAATGCTAGCAGTGTTTACTCACAAGGAGGAAACTCATTGCTACTTGCTTATGACCCTGTTCAGGTTTAGCGTAGACTTTAGGGAAGCTAAGGGCATTCTTAAGCTGCTCTGCTACTAATGGTAGAGGCTGGTACTTACTGTGAACATGCTGTATGTTTCATCATTGTCTTCTCCAGGCATTCTCAAGGGTGAGTTCTCTGCCACCACTTCCCTGTCAGATGATGAGTCCTTCTGCCATGGCAGTAGTTCTACTGATACCAACAAGCTGCTTTTGGACATTTTTACTTTGGATGGAATTGCCGTCTTTCGCAACTTCCTTCCCCACTCCATCCCGTCCCCCACTCTGCCCCAGGTTTCCCATCTTTGTAACCCTTACAACACTCGGAAAAGGGGTCCAAGGGCTAAGCAGGTTGGATGATGAGGGAACTTGGCCTCAGGTATTAAAAATAAAATCCTTAGTGGCTTTAGGTACGTCTGAAAAGGGGGTTTGATATGTTACATTTTGTACTCACTCAGCAGACCATGGTGATTTTAGATGACTGGTGTGTTGTGTAAATGACAAAGCTTTCCCAGCAAAAACCCTTGCATTGACACAACTCTAGAAAGAAGAGAGTTTTTAGGTTTTGGCACTCCCAGATATCATATAGGTTTCTTACAAAGAGTCCTGTCAACCATTATTTTAGCCCTGCTGGACCTGTCTGCTGACATAGGTGCAGGTGTAACCATAGTAGAAGGAACTGATTAGTGTAGGAAAGATATCCATCTTTTTGTGATTCTAACTCTTTCTCTAATCTGTGCCTCACTTCCTTATTTCTATTAGGAATATAATAGTGCTCTAATACTCTCTGTTTTGAGAATAACATCTGGTAATGATAGGCATTTCTGTGATACGGTGGTGGGGATCATATGGTTCCATATAGATAGACAGACATGCAACTACTCTGCAGAAACAAGAACATTTGACATAGTGTGGAGGGTTGACCCTGGCTGGGGGCCAGGTGCCCATCAGAGCTGCTCTGTCACTCCCCTCATTCACTAGACAGAGGAGAAAAAGTATAACGAAGAGCTTTGTGGGGCAAGATAAGGACAGGGAGAGATCACTCACTTATTATCATCATGAGCAAAACAGACTGAACTTAGAGAGGAAATTCATTTAATTTATTACCAGGCAAAACAGACCAGAGGAATGAGAAATAAAATCAAATCTTAAAACACCTCCCCACATCCCTCCCTTCTTCCTGGGCTCAACTTCCCTCCCAGCTTCAAACCTCCTCCCCACTCTGCGGCACAGGGGGATGGAGAATGGGGGTTATGGTCAGTTGATCACACGTTGTTTCTGCTGCTTCTTCATCCTCAGGGGGAGGACTCCTCTCATCGTTCCCCTGCTCCAGCATGGAGTCCCTCTCATGGGAGACAGTCCTTCACAAACTTCTCCAATGTGAGTCCTTCCCATGGGCTACAGTTCTTCATGAACCGCTCCAGCGTGGGTCTCTCCCACGGGGTGCAGACCTCCAGGAGCAGACTGCTCCAGCCTGGGTCCCCCAAGGGGTCACAAGTCCTGCCAGCAGACACCTGCTCTGGTGTGGGCTCCTCTCTCCATGGCTCCACAGGTCCTGCCAGGAGCTTGCTCCAGCATGGNGTCAACTAAGAAAGAATACGACTAAAAGAAAGCCATTTCTATTTCAGCTGCCTTTAATGGAAGATCATCTGAAAGGAGGATCTCTTAACCATGAGATCATTTGCTTATCAGACACAGTCTAGTAGCTGTGAAGTGATGTGTAACTCGTTCAGCCATCCACAGTTGCATGTGAAATTAAATTATTTGCTGATTTTTCACATTTTTCCATTTGTTCGACAAACACACAGATGGGGTGACTTTTGCATAGCAATTCAGGACTCACTTTTACAACTACATGTTTTCCTTCTATAATGCATTTTAGTCTCTCCTATCCAGATCAGGAAGAAAGATAATTTTCTCCTTTCTTTTATTGGCAGTAACATACGATTTATGTGATGTTTCAAAAAATGTGTCTGAAAAAAAAGTCTGCAACACTTACTAGTGAGAGACATTTTGCAACAGTAATGGTAATAACTGAGATGTATGATGTAAGGTCTGTGAGCATTCACTTTCCCAAATTCTGCAGATCCTCCTAATTTGCCAACAGATCCTCTTTGCTCATAATCATCTTTGAAAGTTGGATATTGTATCAGCTTATCAGCGTTCATCTCTCTTTCTTTGAACAAGAAGCAAGCACTTGAATCCCACTTATTCTACAATATAGTAAATTTTGAAATTAGAAGCTATTTTATTATAGGTAAGCATGCTTTTGGAAAAGCTTGTCAATGTCTGTAGGTCTTGGTGTGATGCTCGACCTAATGAAGTGTGATGCTTGATATTCTCTGGCAAAATACTAACTGTGGTTAATTTCTTATGATTGCACTGGGTCTCCTAGGGTGGAGTTAATTTTCTTCATAGCAGTATGGTGCTGTGTTTTAGATTTGTGACCTAAACAGTATTGATAACACATAAATGTTTTAGCTGCTGCTGAACAGTGCTTGTCTAGAGTCAAGGTTTCCACCAGCCCGTAGTAGGTTGGGAGTAGTCAAGAGACTGGGAAGGGACACAGCCACAACAGCTGATCTGAATTGACCAAAGAGAAATTCCACATCATCTAACATCATGTTGAGCAATAAAACTGAGGGAGTTTTCCCAAAGTAGCTGTTGCTTGGAGGCTGGCTGGGCATTGGTCTGCTGGTGGGAGGTGGTGAGTGATTGCCTTTGCATCACTTGGTTCTTTTTCTTTTTTCTTCACTTATTAAACTGTCTTTATCTTGACCCACAAGTTTTTCTCACTTTTGCTGTTATGTTTTTCTCCCTCAACCTGCTGAGGGGAGCAAGCAATTGGCTGGGGGCTTAGCTGCTGGGGGCTTGGCTGAGGTAAGCCCACTACAATGATCCAAAATAAATGTTAAAAATTTTCAGTACCACAGCTACTGCATTTCAGCTGTGATGTGAATAATATTTTGATATTCCCAAACAATGCAAAAATGCACCTGACTCACCAAAGTGATGCTTCCAGTCTGTCTGGACTGTTGGCCTTTCTTCTTTCTCAGGGCAGGTGAGACACATAGGACAAACACGTAGAGCTCCCTGCCACAGTGACCTCCTCTTTGATATTGTTTTCCAGATCTGCTAGAATGTTGGTGGTGTCCACTTGCAGAGGGATTTCAACGTGAGTCCTCTCTCTCCTCCTGCTGAAGGAATACTTGTCTATTACCATATCATGTAGATAGTCACTTAAAGAGGGAAAGGGCACAGAAAAACTCTTGTCCTTTCCCTCATTGTCTGTGTTCTTTCATTGTGTCCTTTCAGGGACTTTTGGCCACAGGATCAACACTAATTTGTGCCAGTGAAGGGAATCTGTGCACCTGAAATTCTGTGTGGAGAAGGAACTGAGCAACCACGAAAGATTGCAAGGAGGAGTAAATTATGGTAATTATTACAATCCTAACTAATTCTATTCTGTGTAGAACACATGGAAACCAATGATCAAGTTTGTGTGGACACAATAATTACTATAGATAACATATGAAGTAAATAAGATTTCTTTCTTGAACATAAACGAACATGAAACACTATGGATTTTACTTCACACAGTGGAGAAAAGCAGTCAGTTAGATTAGTTTGGTAACTGGATTTATTTCTATGAACTTTCTTCTGTAAGAAGTTACAGTAGATATTCCAAATGATCTCTTCAAGTCTTAATCTCCAGCAACACAGTTTTATGCAATCCCTATTATTTGTATCCATGCCCAAGACAATTTTTCTTTTTTACATTTTTTACTCTCCCTTTAACCATAACCCTACTCTTGCTGATTGGTCAGGAATTATTTGGCTTTCTCAAGCAATTTTTTCCCCAAATGACTCCATCCCTTCCATCAATGATTCCTTGTTCTACCTCCTGAATGACAAGGGCTGCATATGGATTAAAAGAACTAACATATCACATTACGTGGTGGGGAAAGGGATATTCTGGCTTAAAACTGATTTTTGTCTCCCTTGCTTTGTTCTGTGTTCCACCTCCAACCATAACTCATTGCCTCTCTCCTCCACAGCACACAGGGTGTTCCAGACAGTAACAGGGTAACGAGATACACACAGGCCCTGCAGCTCTCAAAACGCAACTCTAGGAAGCAAAATGGTCCCACGGCTCTAATGAAGGTAAGGCATGAGGCCAGTCTGGTAGAGAATTCATTTTGTTTTCCAAATTATGCCTGGCCATTAGAACTTTTGAAAATATTAGACAGTAGACTGGAATCTTCAGAAGGGTTTATTCTTTTACTAAAACTGCAAATGGAGCCAATAATCTATTGGCACTTTAAAAAGAAACAACAATCAGGAAACCATTGAATCCACTAATCATATAGTTTTCCACTGAGGTGTGAATGAGTGACTATGACAGGGAGTCTTGGAGTTTCTAGCTGCAAAGTAGTCTGCTTTCTGTTTAATTCCAAAGTCATGTATGTGTGCTTAGACAAAGATGGTTGGTGCATCACTGACCAGATCTGCCAACATACTTTAGCCCTAATCTGTAAAGTAAATTGCACTTTATATTTATTTAGTCACTGGGTTTGGTCCCTTCTGAATTATAAAACTACATCTTGGGCAAAACGATGTGAAATTATGCTGTGAATTTAGTCCATAAATTCACATCAATATTTGTTTGTATCAGTATTAGATCAGTCCTGGCAGTTTTCCTTACAAATGTAAACCCCGTGACAGAATAACTGGTTTTATATCCACTGAAAATAACTCAGAAAATTTTCAGTAAGAGATGGGCCTGAACCCAAATGCAGGTTCCAATCAGCTCTGTGCACCTTCTTGCCCTACAGCAACTGAAAAAGAATATTTTCTTTGTTTTAGTGTAACAGTCAAATTTAAAGTAATCTGCAAAAGAGATAAATGGTTTCTGCAGAGTTCCTTTTGTAGTTTATTTAAGAAGATTTTAAAATTATTTCTTTTAGGGTACTTTTAGCAGGTTTTGTGCAGTCTGTCTTTTCTAACACTTTATGGATAAGTGAAAGCAGTGTACCATACAGTGAAAATAATTATATGCAAGGAATAAAATATATATTTAAATGTGGCTTAAATAACAGGCTTTTTTTTTTCCATTTTTTAACATATAGAAAGAAAATATGACTTTGGGAAGGACTTAACATTCTGTTTTTGCAATTAAAATCTGAAGAGTCTATAATTATACCTTAGATCCCTAATGGGTCTTCTAGAAAATAATCAAAAAGCAAACCAACAAAGCTTTAGGGCTCTGAACATTCATATTTTCATTGTGTAAGGAAGCTTTCGAATCAAGCAAAAAAACTTAGAAATGTTTCTGTCAGTCTGGAAGTGTAAGGTTTCACATGTCCAAGCAGTGGGTTCAGGACTAGCCTTTAGGATTTCTGTAGCGACCAGCCAGTTTGTTGTGCACGTTAGGAACAGGAAAAGTTGATCCCTCCTTACCGAAGGCTTAGTGAAGCCATGTTCAGTAAGTCTCATAGATCTAAGGATGTCACTACTGGCATTTAGAAGTGCTGACTGGGCACAGTTTTCATTAATGTTTAAGGACCTCAAGGGTTTAAGCTGCATTTCTTTAGCAGTCTGAGACTACTCCTTTGCTTGTACCCCATCATGTACTTCAGAAGAGAACCTGCACCCTCTGCTTGGCCACAGAGCTCACGTATCTTCCAAATGCTGAAGGTTTTCCTCCCCACTTAGGTTTCCAACAGAATAATGTATTTTAAGTTGGCTCTTCCTTGTTGGCAGCAGAAGGCTCCGTGGTGCTCAGCAAATTGTTTGTGTGACCTACTGCCCTTCTTTCATGGTGCCATGGGATGGCTTCAACGGCACAGTCCTCATTCTTCTGTTGCTGGCAGTTGCTTACACATTCCCCGTGGCTGTAGCAGTGAGTAGGAGAGCAAGCCTTCTAGATGTGAACATGGTGCATGGATAGTTGCATTATGACCCAAGATTCTCTTGAGAATTTTATTTTAAGCCTAGATTAGCCAAGACATATAGTGAAAATTAAAATCCAAGCTGATACTCTTGTTTTAGAGTATTAGAGTAGGAAGATTATATGTAAAAAAAATATTTTACGTGTATATATTTCCCTTCTTCACAGAATATAGATGCCAAAATATAATCCAAGATTTTCACCACTAATTGAGTTTCTGTTCTTTGACTTTTGAGGAGAGAATTGTAAAATGTCTTAAAGACACTGTCTGGAGTTTTGGTTTTTGCTTTTTCAGAGGAGAGAATGGTTTATTTTATAAAAATCTGTTAATTAGAAATCACATCTTATCAGAGTGAATCCTATGACCTTCTTTTAGCAATAGCAAAGGAGTTTATATTCAGATTTCTTTTTTCACATAATAGATATGTCTTTGGTCTTGTCTGATACTGAAAAGATGGTTTTAATTCCATGGCTGAATATGTTACTATAGCTGATTTGCACAAAATCTCAGCAACTTTCAACAGGTAGATGACATATAGCACTGAGCTGGAGCTCAGAAGGCTTGGCCTCCTTAACACCTTCCTGAAGACTGCTGGTAAACTGTTTTAATAGTCTTGTGCCTCAGCTTTCCTGTTTATAAAATAAAGATTGTTATATTGCATACCTTAGTAAAATGGTGTCTACCAGCCAAAAAAGAGTGTATAACCAAGCAAAAATGGAGAACATTCATTTTTCAAGGCATTGTTTGGCATTTGTTTTGATATTACTCTAGCTCTATAAAACATGCATGAAAAACAAATTAAGCCAAATATTTAGAATTTTCTCTTTTCAGATCCCTATCTTATTTCCAATAAGAACCTCATCAATTAAGTGACTAGTAAGAGTTTGAAATTTACCCTGGTATGCTACTTTTTATGAATATAACAAAAAAAATGTTACATGAAATATATAACCAGAGCCTCCCATAATTTTATACTCTCTAGAGTAAATAACAGTATTTATTACCTGTTTTGAATAATTAAATTATTATCATTATTTCCATAGCAGAGAAAATGTGGAAGAATCATTTTACAGAGCCTGTTCTAGATTGGCTGGTGTTCAAATGAAGGTAACTTTCCTGTCTCTGGATGTTTCTTAGACTAGAACTATATATTTGTTACTTTTCTCAAAGAAATGAGAGATTGAGGGTCCACTTTGATTAAAACATTTAGTGGACAGATTTTTTACTGGTAAATTTGGGTACTCAGAGAAAAATGTCATAAAAGAGATTTCTCTCTTGCCATTTAAGTGGTGCAGAAGAGGGTTTCTTTTCACCTGTAGTATAAGCTGCCCATCCATTTTTTTGCTCTGAGCTTGGCAAAAGCAGGTTCATTTATCACCTTGACTCTTTTGGCTTTCAAGTCAGCAAAGTAGAATTTGAACACCTCTTACATCTTTTTCCCCTTCCTATTTTTGAAAGACAGACCTAAGTACCATGCTGAGCACAAATAAAGACAGACTTTCTCCAGCAGAGCTTTGCAGTTAAACACTTGAAAGACTAGACATTCTAGGAAATCCAGATATTTGGAAGGACTTGAATGAAGAAAGGGTGATGTCTTGGCTGAAGCTAAGCATGAGTGTTTTTACCAAAGTAAGCTACTAAATTTAGCCTGGGTGGCTCAACAAATTTCCCCTTGTAACCTGGAGATTTCTCACTATTATGTTTTAGGGACTCATTTGGCTCATAAAAGGGGCCACATGAGCAGCTCTGGAGACCAACAACTGCTTATTCACCAAATGAGCTTCAAAGAATGCCAGTGTTTCTTACCTCTAACTAGAAGTGGAACACTTCTTATAGTGTGAGAACAACATCATTCATTTTTTAATCTCTTCTTAAACACAATGAAGTTAGTGACAATTCTGTTGAGAATCTGTTTGGGTTAGTTTACAGGTAAGTCGTCTTTGGACAATCTTATTACATACAGTCGTTGTGTGTAGCTACTGCAGTCAGGGAAACCTGTATTCCCAAATCCATCAGACTGCACCACTGTTTGGTTGCTCTTAAAATGAAGCAGCACTTGATGGTTCTTACTTTTTTTTTCTGTCAAAATTCCCATTACCGGTCAAGAGCATAGTAACAATGCCAGGATCTGGGCACTGCTCTGGATTTGAACTAACCTCATGTCTTGATGCAAATCTTCTGAAGTTCATTCATAATAAATACTGTTTCATTTGTGCCTTGTTATGGAGGTGGTGGGAGTTTAATTCACCCCTTCCTCAGTGTAATTTTATACTGGTGCAATTTCAGTGTAACTCTGTGACTTCAGCATAAGTAATTTTGTGGATGTGGTCTGGGAAGTTGGGTCTCCCCCTGAAATGTATGTACTTGTGAGCTATATAAGCGCATTTAGAGAAGAATATACTCTACTTTTGCCCTACAGCAAATGTGATAATAAGCAAATACACCCTTCCAACTTTTTGGAGTATCTCTGTATTAATGTCAGTGTAGGTGAGAATAAAATTTGGATCCTTGATTGCTTTAAATTTATTTTTATTTCATAAATTGTTTTAAATCAATTAACATAGATTTAGAGAAGTACCACCTTTTAACGATGAAAAATCTGCCCCAAACAAAGGAGCAGCTAACTGTTTGTAACTTCTAAAACACTTTTCAGGGTTGCGTTATGGAGTGAAAAACCCTTACATACGGAGGTCTCGGAGGAGCTGCCATTCATTAATGTTTTAAACAGATGCTTCACTGAGCAACATATTTAATTAAATCCACAACTGTTGTGTTTAAACAAGACAGATTTTTACTAGAGCAAGCATAAAGTTGAATTCACAGCAACAATTAACCAGACTTGTTTGTACTGTGTGTTTTATCAAACAGGTAGAGTGGCTTTTCAAAGACATTAATTTAAGTGTTGATCATCATTAAAAGCCCCAAAACAAAGCTCAAGATCATAGTGTGCTTGCAGTCACTGCATAAAAAATTTAGATGGCTATTCTTTCTACAAGGTCTGATGCTATTTCCTTGGGATTTAATGGAAGCATGGATGTTGTGGATGTTGGTGATATATGTATATGCGTATATCTATGTATATCTAAAGGATTATATTATGCAAATATATTTTTATATATATATATAAATAAAGTTTTGTGAAGATCATAAGCAAGTGTATGGCACATTGCTTATGTTATAAACAAGCTAGTAGGAACCACTTGCTCTTGGTTTCTATATACAACCAATAGGAATGCTAAAAGGATCATCAACTACACACAAGACCTAAAGCCACAAGCTCTAATTACACCAAATATCGTATGGGTATAGCCAGGACTAGAGTACACAACGATACCTTCACTTCCCTCAGCTCTCTACCACAGGAACCTCATCGGGTTCAGAGAAATTGTGCTAGATTAACACAGGAATTGCACTGGTGGTGTATCTGGGCTTATCTACTGACCTCAGTGGAGTTCCTCTAGTGTAAACTGTGACTGAATAATGTTAAGATCTCTGTGTGGAAAGATTCATTTGAAAATACCATGTAAGACTGCACACTGCTGTATTCCTTTGTCTTTTCAATAGGGTGCCTTGGAAGAAGCTATCTTCTTTCTCCTCAAAAAGCACAAGGTCCTTAAATTATTCTGTAATGATGGAAATCTAAGGACTCTGTCTGAGTGGAGACTGTGTAAATTCAGGGAGAAGGCTGCACATCATCTGCTGTAGCGTTGTGGTGTGCAGCACTACACAAACCACAGGAGCCATCAGAGGCATATCAGGATTTCTTTATTGCAAGAAAGGTTAGTAACAGTTGCAGACGTTATTCTTTTATGTACTCATAATTCTTTAGTGTTTATGCATTTGTGGTGTAAAACACACCGTAATGCACACTTGTGTTTTTGAGGAAATCTCAGTGTTAATTTATGTCAACATTTATACAAACTAGACCTGTCTAGTCTTAAGGGCACTAAATAAAGACACTGGAGATTCTGCCCCTGCTCTGCCACAGACTCTTTGTGTCAACAGAGGGACAAACTTCTGAAGCCTTCTTGATCTTCCCAGCGCCTTCTAACTCCTCTTTGCTTCTGCATAATTTGGCCTGTACATGTTCGGTGAAGGAATTTTTTGTATGCTATGCTCTTTTTTGTTGTGACAACTAAGTAGCATTGTAATGCAAATTATAACATTCTCTATTTCATTAATAGCACTGTGTGTACTATTTGATTTATTCAATATTCAGAGACCATCCAAGCACTAATTTTTCTTATCATGGTAGAAATAAATGATGGTATGCTACCACATTTCTGATAAAATGGATTTGTGTCAAAGCACTTGTTGCTCCACTGCATGATAATGCTGCACATAGAACAAAAAAAATCTTATGGTTAACTTGCATATTTATTTTTTTAAGCACCAAAGAAAACCAGCTTTTCTCCATTCCAAGGCAACAGCCTATCAGATTTTTCCACAAAATAATTGCATTGTCTGGTAAAATGACTGAGTTGTTGCCCATGACAAAAATCTTTGTTCTTTTGGGAACTTGTGGAGAAATTTTGCCCTGGGTGAAATTCTCAATTTTGCTTAATCATTTGTTGTTCTTGATATTATCTGTTTTTATAAGAAATATGCAGAATGAGAATGGTAGTAGTTTCACTGTTTCCATAGCTCAATAAATGTCTGAAACGTGGAATATTTTTACAGCTTGTGCTCTGAACAATAAACTAAGATGCATCTTTTGGTATTTTCTCAAACTGTTTACAAAGTCCTAGAGAAAGATAAGGATGTTATTTTGCCATTTTGCCGGATTTCCTGTTGCTTGTTAGGCTATAATTATGAAATAGCACATATTCCAAAGGAGAGTTAAAATGAGCTACCTTTGAACACCCAGAAACAGGGGAGCAAGTTCTCCTTTCGTCTTTCTCTCCATCATTTGCCTTCGCTGTGAAATAACATTAGAGTTAAAAAGGAGACTAATGAAAGGTGTGAAGACTGCCAAGAGAGTTGCCATGGTTTTAAAAGCAGTTGTAGCCAACGAAGCCAGAAAAAACTCAACACAGAAGCAACATTAAGAGTATAAGGAATGGTCGATAACATTATATGGGATATATGTCAGTATTCTGACCCACTGAAAAATACAGGGCCCGGTCCCAGTCTCCTTCAGATTTGATGGCAAAAATCCCATTTACTTCAATAACACAGGATTGGAACTTCTATTTGGAACAGGATTATCATAATTATTTTAGTTGGCTGAAGTTCTTGTTTTCATATTTCCCATAACTTGGATGTAAAAAGACTTTTCAACAATAGATACAGTATACTATAGCAGCAGTATTCTTGTTAATAGTAGGAGGTGTCAAAGAATTCGCAGACTACAGATAATTACTCTTTTCTACCTGCAATTATTACATTAAATTTTGTGAAGCAACGCTGTGTTTTCAAGCTATGCTGTGTTTCACTGTACCATACTGGATGCCTGTGCATATACCTGAAAGGTCATAGGTATTTAAGTGCAGACCCTATATTATCTGTAAATTCAAGATACACATTACGCCTGTATTAAAGATACTCCAATAGTTATGCAGTAAACTGTATTTCACTGAGCTAGCTTATAGGCCAGAGCACAGTACAGCAAGAAAAACAAAAGATGTATTAAAGAGCAGCTCAGGAACAGAAAGATGTCACAGACAGAAAAGGTTAACATTACAATCTGGCTTGTGATAGGGATTCACTAAAATTGCATTAATAATTAATAATATAAAATATTAAAATTCTCCTTGACACTGGAAATATTATTCATAATAAACTGAGGGATCTAAAGAAGCAGTTGCTTTTTTGAACCTGTTGCCTCTGGAACTAGTTGCCATAGAGATTATTATCATTATTATTACTATTAAAGTTATTGTCAATGCTATTTATTATTTATATTGTTCTTCTGCAGTGTCTGTAAACAAAATTTGTATTTCCATCTTTTTCCTGGGTTATTATGCTGTGTACCTCTGCGAATCAGCTGATCTGTTCTAAAGAAATGAACATTTCACAAAGCAATAGCATTAGTGCCTACGAGTATGGTCAGTCACACACTGCTTCCTACATTAAATCCAAATAGGAAGCTTTGATAGACATAGCTATTTGGAATAAAGCTTCGTTCTAATGCCAAGTATTTGCTGACCTGGTAATTAAAGGGTCAATTGAATTTATTGGATTTAATTTTTTACTAGGAAAGCAATTTTGATAATTTTTAGTTTAGTTTAGTAAAAAAAAATGTGAATAACTGCTCTGGTTATATATATTGAAGGATCATATTTTTAGAAATACAGAGATAATTCAAAACATATGAGCTCTGAAGCGTACCTTTGTACACAACCTCTTCAAAACAGGTTCCATCAGTTCCATGGTATTTATGTTGCACTTTCCTGTAAACCACAGCAGGCTGAGGTGAGTAATTGAGGTGACTGACGTGACAGGGTTGCTGCAGGTGATTGCATCCCTTGGATGACTGAGGTGACCAGGGATCCTCAAAGAGAGAAAGGACTCCAGCTAATTTGGGCAAACCAGGCGGTTCAAGCGCCTGCAAGACCTGCGGGATCTGGATGCCATGAGTCACGGCATGACTGCAACGACCCAGACACCCAACCTACCTTGTGCCATCCACACTCTTCTGGTTGTTATGATGGAAATAGGTAAACATAGAAACTCCTGTTTTACATCCATGGACACAAGCTGAAGCACAGAGATCACTAAAAAGGTCTGATATTTGTTAAACTTACTTTGGAGCTCTGAAAATCCTATCCTTGAGCTGCCTAAGGCCACTTGGTGTTGTCTCACAGCAAAACTGTCCCTAAAGATAATTGAAATAATTAGTGAGAGATAGACTTTGTTAATCTCTCTGGTAAAGGGCCATGGCTTAGACTCCCGCAGGATGGTGATGCCCTCACGGACACAGAGACCTTCTACAGGAGAAGGGCGGGGGTAACCGGGGGACATCGAGTGCTGATGACAGTAGGCACAGGCCAAAGGAGACCTCAGAGACAGCATAAATCCACGCCGCTGACGGGGCCAGTGCAGGAGCATTGGTGGTGGTAATAGCGGAGAAAGAGAAAGACGTGATGAGTGGATGCAACTAAGGATCTAACGCACTGTTTTATGGTTGATTTCTAGTTATTTTAAGTTTGGCTTTTCTGTGACCAAAATGTAACAGGGCCTAGGAAAGAGGCCCACATGGTGTTCTGAAATAAAGTATAAACATTTTAATTTCCTCAAGCCAAAAGTATATTTAGCCTTGGTACAATGAATCTATCATTATACTGATGGAAGCAGTGAATAGATATTGTAATCCAAGTGCATAACTAACTCCAGAGGCTTGTGCCTCCAGCTCAGTACAGCCATTTTTTGAAGCTCCACTGGCTCTGGACACTGGACAGCTCCTGGGTTGGTTTCTTTTTTCTTTTTCTTTTTTTTTTTTCCCCCCCAGCCAGTACAGCAGAGTGGGCTGTGGGCAAGAAAAGTAGTGTAGTGGTGAAAAAACAGAGCACTTCGAGTAAAGCCTGCCCTCTAGTTTACCCTTTTATATTGCACCAAGCATTGCACTTCGTGCCCAGTGCTCCGGAATTTAGCATTCCCTGGAAATAGGTTGTATTATTATTTGTTCCATCGTTTCCTCTTATCTTTGTTCATGTTGCATTAAGATGATAAAAACAGTAATGTGCTGTATATTTAGCCATCTACCTAATAGAAAAAAATAGCAGTTAGCCATTAAAATATTTAATTAACTATTGAAATCATTTTTTTTCAGTATGAAGCAGACATTTTAGACTATGCTCATTGAGTCTTACAAGTATTAAATCATTAAGGGTAAGTTTCCTCTATTACACTGTGGGATGTGTAGTAAAATAGCAGCCAGTCTTCAGTGGTGCTGATCACCTCCAGGGAGATGTTAAACAGTCTCCACTCTCACTGAAACCATTGATTTGTTTTGGGTTGTTTTGGATTTTTTTACATCTGTTCAGGTTGTACATCGTAGTTAAAGGAAGTGAGAATAATATCAGAGCAACACATGAAGATTAGTTTTCCACCTGGCACTGTCAAGAATGGAAGGTTTTATTCATGTGTGCAAAACCTTTCATATTATAAATCATTCCTTTATCTTATTATCCAGTCACAACTGAGACCTGGTTCGCTCTTCTCCTCCTTTGAGTTTGATAAGAGTGTCTCATATGAAAATTAAACAAATGTTCTGTCGGAATGGTCTGATGATATAATTGTAAGATGAATTTTTAGTGTCTCAACTCCTGGAACCATGAATGTACTGAACTTTTTATTAAATATCTTCTTTCACAGCTCGGATGATCTCTGTACTGAAAACAGTAATGAAATTCAAGATGTGCATGCAGGGCTGAACAGCCTGGAGTGAATTTGGTTGTGCAAGAAAGGTTTATGATGAGGGAGGATGAGAATGAATTAACACTGAAATTGTATTATATCATTCTCAGTAGGAGGAGTATACTTTAATTGACCTGTGTATGAAAAACAAAGAAATGTTAATAGCCTTATTTACTGAAAGATATAAGCTGTAGAATATCTTTGTCTGCCTCTAACATGGACATATACATTATATTCAAACACTTATGGTTACAGTCATCTTTATTCTTTCCCTCTTAACATAATAGAATCAACCAGGTCTTAAACCACACTGGGTGATACTGTGATAAGCATCAGGGTGTACCCACACACTTCAGCAAACATGAAAGGGATTGAAGGCAGGAGTCTGGGATGACTTTTACACCCTGTGCAATCTACTGATTCCTCCAGGGTGTGAGTGTGTCAGGAATATGGGAACTGGGGATCAAGTCATTTAAAAAGCAAATGCAGAAGGAGGTATACATACATGTCTGAGTGCCATAAGGACAACTGATCTTTCAGCCATTCGGAGTCAAGGAAAGATATTGATGATATGCAATATT
This sequence comes from Aramus guarauna, assembly GCA_013400195.1. Lineage (NCBI taxonomy): Eukaryota > Metazoa > Chordata > Aves > Gruiformes > Aramidae > Aramus > Aramus guarauna. Next base: position 191,801 of record VXBL01003292.1, read on the forward strand.
TTATTTATATATTTGTCAATGTGTTCCACTCCATTTCTGATTTATTTACAAGGCTGGCATCATCCAGTTCAGAGTAACTTTTCCAGACATTTGCGTATGAATCATAACATGTACAGCTATTTAAACACTAGCCTCTCTCACTTTTCCATTTCCTATTCACACAGCTTTGCCACTTTGTTGGGATGTTCTCTTCTTCTTCTGTTTCACTTGTGGGTCTGAGCTCGTCATGCTGTTCTCCTTGCTCTTCTCGTGCCACTCCTGGGCACTGCAGATCTTCTTGTTCAGTGGCTCCAGGGAGGCTCCAGTTTCCCCATTATGATGCCTCCAGTCATGTTACTCCACAGGGAGACACTGAAGACAGTTTTTACCATGGATTTACCCCAGATGATAAACAAATCTTGTGACCATAGCCTACAAGGATTTTAATGATAGCAGGAGCTTCTGTAGCCCAGACAAAGCCTTAACAAAGTACAATGGCTGCAAGCTGAAGGGAGATAAATAAATAAATAAATAAATAAATAAATAAATAGAACTCCTTTATTTTATTTCTTAATGGTGTGGGTAATTAAGCATGTAGAGAACTTGCCTGAAGTTGAGGTAGATTTTTTTGTCACATCAGATTTTTCAATGAAAAATCAACACAGTCCAAAAAGATATTGTAGCTCTAAGAGAAATTAATTTGCTGCAGCAGTTTCTTAGCGCAAGAGCTTGCGTTGTTGAGGAGGCAGGTTGGATGTTCACAATGGCCCTTCTAGCTTCAGCTAGAATTCATCATCAGGAAGTACCTAGTCACCATTTAACAACTCTCCACTTGTGTTGTAGCCCATTGTCTTGTCCTGCATTTATCTGCAGGCCATGATAAGTGTTACTCAAAACAAAAGTCACGTGTAGGAAATACTTTTCAGCAGACATAGCTATTCCAAACAATACAGCATGAACAGAAAAAGCAAAGCTATTAATATCATTATTTGTGCTGATTTTTCATAATGTTGTCTATACTGTCACAATCATGAAATTACAAATAACCCAGGGATAGCTTATCTACACTTCAGGTTGTGATATTTCATGACCTACCTCTGTGCACCAAAACCAAGATTTAAAAAAAAAATCCCCAAAAAACATCCTCCCTAATAGCTTTTCACAAGAATGAAACTTATTTTCATCACCAAAAAACCAAATAAACAACAAAAAACCCCAAAACAACAGAAAAACAAAACCCACACAACCCCCCCCAAACAACCAGGAAAAAACCTTTGGACTAGTTAAACAACAATTAAAAGCTTATGATGCATCTCAAAATGTTAGATTTCCACCCTGTCACACCTGCATATACCCAGCATCTTCTGTTTAATTAAAGTATATGTTCCAGAAAGACATCAACTGGAAGACACTAACATGGATCAAAGGCATCGACTGTAAGAATTCAGACATGCAGATGTCTTCCCTCATTAACTCGTTTCAGTGACTAATCAATTAAAAGTATATGTTTTGCTTGTACTATGACTCTCTTCTAGCCACCAGTTTTATAGTCCAGCCATTGTTTCTTATTAGTTTTATTCCTGTTCTTCCTAATCTAATATCTTTACATGCATATCATGACAGCAATGGTAGTTTATGGACAGCCTCAGAAAGCATCTGAAATCTGCATTTTGCTTTTGAATCTTGTGATAGCTGACTACATAAAATTTTAGTTCTCCTACAAAAATACCCCAGAAATCATAGGATTTGGGATCCACTTACACTGGTGACTTCTGGGGTCAGAACTTTATGCAGACACTGCATTTCATTCCCCAGGAGATAGATTTGAGCACTAAGAGTTGTGAATCTTTTCAAGAATGTCAACTCTTTATGTTTCCCTTTCCTTGTTCCACCCGCACCAAGTAGAGATGTAATGACAGTCCTTCCTCTTAGGTATGTGCAAGATTGAGTAGGACTCACATTCCTAATGATGCCAGAGAAGAAAGAGAGATAACTCGTCGTGGCCGCTCACGGCTCTGCAGCAGCTGAGGGAGCAGTGACCCCAGAAAGGGATTCGCAGTGTCACGTTTCTCACCTGTGATGGCCACTGCAATACTGCTGTGCACTGGACTGATAGTGCTTTGGTGATATGATACGGCTTTTAATCTATTACCAGGACTAAATAGCTATCTAATGCAATTTTTTTGCAATCACTTACCATAAAACAGATTGCTCCACTTAAGAGGAAAATAATATCATGTTCATGATAGTCTCTGGCATATTGTAAGTTTAATCAGTGTTTCTTTAGTCAGAACATGAAGAGATATGTAGAAGTGCTTTCTGATCTATTGTGATCATCTGTATAACTGTTTGTTATACAGTTTGTTAATATTATGTATTTCCTGATATTTTGCTCTCCCCCCATCCCATACTTTACTTCTGCTTTAATATTTTCATGAATAAAATCCATGATGGAGTGATTCACTGAACACATGGGAAAAACATTAGTAATGGAAAGCGAATACATGAATATTGCATAAATTCCATATTTTTAATTCATGCCCTGAGGGCACCTTTATTTGTACTAGATAGTGTCTCCTGAACAGTTCTAGTTCCTGAAGTATGTTTATTGTTTGGTTGAGCAGCTGTACCCCAGGTTAGTCAAGATGAAACCAAGCAAAATACATAAAAAACAACTCCTCAGAGCACGATAAACTTTTAAGGCCCAAATCCTGATGTCAGCTACTCAGGTACAACTCCCAGTGATGTCAATGGAAGTTGCGTGAAAATATCTGAAAAACAGATCATGTCCTTTATCATAGCAAGGGAAAACATGAAGCAACAAAGTTTCAGTGAAACCAGAAACTGGAGCTCATGAAAGGAGCAACCCGGGGAGTATTAGTCCCACATCAAGCACAACTAAGTTACCAGCATTATTTTGTTGCTTAGCAGTCAGAGCAGCTTTCTAAAAAAGTCTCTGCTTTTCTATAGTTGCAGCGCATATCTTGGAGTGGATAAAAATCACATCTGAAATAGTCTGGTTGTCCCGGCTTCCATCTGGGCTAGCTTTACTCACTGGTGCTATAGGGATACACAGTGAAGTCCAGAGGGTTTGCAGACATGGGCTCTTGTCAGCACATATTTCATAAATTGATGCCCACCCATCTCTACCCGGAGATTCACGAGCCATCTCTCTGTTCTCCAGCCCATGTTTCAGTGAGCTACCTGTGGGCGCAGACAGCATCAGCTGCACAAGCAGGTTGTCTCGATCCACCCTACAAGCTTCTGGCATCCAACTGGGACTTGGTGGTCAGTGTCCACAGGCAGTTGCTTCTGGAGGCAAGTCATCTTATATTTGAGCTGAATCCCTCTCTCGAGGCACCTGGCCCTCGTCATCTGGACAAGGGAACTAAATTCTGAACAGAGGCACCACAATTTGGACCCTAAGACTTGGCAGAGTGAATGTAGAAGTGAATGCTTGCCACACTATAGTTCTCTACCCCAGTATCAGCTACACAGTGGTGATATTATGCAGATGTACTGCAGTGTATGGATTTCTGAGTTGAAAATAAATTAACTGTACATTAATTGCTGAAACCAATTGTAAAGCTCATTTGAGCACCAGAGAGAGTAACAGTCTTTCTGTTAGTCTGGACTTGAACTCTTCTTGATGACTCGACTAGTCCTCCTGAACTCCTCATTTGGTTCCCGCTTTGACAGAAGGGAAACTCTAGTCCTACATGTTAATAGAGCAATTGGAGAAATTACACTAGGATCTCTGGGTGAGGAAACTGCTTTAATGCTGGCAACAATTGCTTACTCAGCAGCGCATGCAGTCAATGCATTTTACTAATTGTCTATTTATTTCTGCACTCTTTGGCTGTTGAGACTTTGTCATGAGACAGGCCAGATGGCAGAGACATCGGCACCTGTAATTAAGAGAGAAATAAATGCTGCAGCATCATGGCTTACCTCCGCCCCCAGCTTTTGTTTTTTTAAATCCTGTTGGCTGTGCTTATGGGCTCTGCAGTTAGTGACACCGAGCTGTATTTTGAATGCTGAATTTCTTAAAAGAACCCATAACTTTTGTAACATGGCTCCTAGGAATCAGTTTTCATTTCCTAATTTAGCTGATGACAGACTTGGGAATCTCTTCTGAGATTCACTTCTTACTGCACATAAAGAAGAGAATGTATTTAATGTAACCAGCCGTACAGCAAGGTTTAAACAGCAGAGGTTAAAGGCAGTCAGTGATGAAATTCTGTAGACACAGCCCCAGCTGATATATAGCACCAAAGAATCAATTACCAGATTCAATTTTCTATCAAATTTCTTCTTCCTTTTTAGGTAAATTGCAAGTATCTCATGAAGCATTTTTTTTTTATTTTGTTTAGTTTTCCTAGAAAGCAGGGAATTATATTGCCTCTGTCATAATCCTTAAGTATCCATGTTTTGATTCATAATATAGGGAAAAAACCCACAGTAACACTATTTCCAGTCACTTCCTGATTAAAAAAAAAAAAAAAAAAAAAAGGCTTTTACCAATCTGGTATAACTTTGTGAAACTGACTGATAGCCCTGAGAAAAGAATTTGTAAGATCAAGGGAGAAAATATTCACAGTGCTTGAGTATATTTATTTTTGATCGAAAAGCGTGAATATACACATTCCTTTTTGAGTTCTGAAGTCTGTAACTAAGAACCTGCTATAGCACCAGCACATTAAAACACCTAAGCCGTTTACATTAGTATGCAAACTGTTTATTCAACTGAATGTACTACATATAGGATGTTTATATACCTCACTCTGTTTATACAGGCCATTATTTGGTTTAAGCAGAGAAGAACCAGTTAAAACTTACACGAGGCAGTGCGTTGACAGTCTGGGTTTTCTTTTCCCTTTAAATCTTCCTTAAATAGGTGTTCCTCTAGCCTCTGTAGATGACTTATAGCAGCAAATGCACAAAAGAAATATTTTTTTTTCCTGTCAGCCTATACCTACAGGACATCTATGTCCTAGAAGTAGGATTTTTCTTTCCTCGAGTGTCTCTGGCTTAGTGTGGTAATGCTATGTCAGTCCAACATATGCCTTTGGCTGCTGGCAACTTCTCCTTTCTCTATCACTTCGGCTGCTCATCCTTGACATGAAAACTCCCATCATACGGAACTCCATTATCCAAATGAGATGGGGCAGGGAGAGAAACCTTAGTTTCTCCTTTTGTGTGTGCAGCTTGTAGGCAGTAATGCGGACACAATGAACTTATTGGAGTTGGGAGTAATGGTGTGAGATTGCTCACACCATTACTTTAGATGGAAATTGAGTCTGTGCTGTCTGCACTGAAGTCTTCTTGAGGCTCTCTTTTCTGTTTTATTTTAATTCTCTTTGCCTCAAGGATAATGAATATGAAACTTTGCAAAGACCTTTCCAGCCAGCAGTCATTCCTAAGCATCAGTTATGTAACGCTGGGATTTTTGCCTTTGAGAAAGTTGTTTATTTATTTGCATTATTTTTCTAGTATACTAATTATGAGCTACCCTGTCTACCCTAACCCTCTGGAGCAATCATTTTAAAGTCGAAACCTAGTAGCAGGAGCTTTCATTTAATCAAATTTTCATTGTTCATGCATTACAAATTAAGAGCTTGATTCTCTCCTATTCACTTATTATACATTGTTACTCCAGGCTTTTCTTTCTCAGTGAGCTTTGGAGTTAATTTCAGCTCTGCTCACTGGCAGTTTAAACTTTTCAGTGGTACCATTTTACTATCGTCACTTGTTCATTTGTGTTATGATACCACCTGGGAAAACCAGACCCAATTCAACTAGATGCTGTGCTAACACAGACCACAGAGGTGGTCCCAGGCCCCATGACCTTGAAATGGTGTAGCATGTTTTTTTAAAAGCCAAAGATAAAACAATATGCCTACCAGTTAATAATATTTCATTAATTAGTTATACTGTCTATGAGAATGCAATCATAGATGAGGATCCCATTGCTGGAAGAAAGAAGTCAAGCACACTATGGAACCACAATTAAAGTACAGTAAACATAAGCTTGTTATCATGTTGTGGCTTAGATTCAGAAAATATGCACAGATACAAGAGGTAAGTATCTGATGAGGGAGAGATAAATATGTGTAAAAATAATTATTTATCTAATACCCACAAATAGGTATTGTATTTAGTGCAAAATGCAGATGAGCAAGCTGCGTAGGAAAACAGGTCTCATTCCTTCACAAACATATTACCCAGTTCAGCTTCCTCATACTCACAGCATTTTGTGTCCCAAACCAGGAAATGAATTGCATCAGGAGGCAAAAATACCGCAACCCCACCACTTTCAAAATCAGATCTGTGATTCACCTTGACTTAGCACTGGTTGAACACCTCCTTTGTAAGTCACACCACACCCACTTATGAATAAAGCAGTCCAATAAGCAACTTATAAATTATTCGGTTTATCTCTGCTACAAGGAGAGTATGAGTTATTATTGCTACTCGTGTATTCTTGAATGGTAGCGAGGGTAGGAAACAGGTGTGTGTTTGTGTGTAGTGGGGGAGATGGCAAAGAGGGGAAGGCATGTCAGCATGCAAGGTTCCCTTTAGATCCTAGAAAGAAAGATAGCTCTGACAGTTTGCATTTTGCCTTGGATGATATGTGAACCTTTTTTAAGAAACTGAATTTACTATACATGATGGTGAGCTGTACATTCAACCAGATGCCCACTGAGAAGCTGTATAGAGTTGTATTAAAGGTGTTTCAAATCTTGATGCACGAAAGTGAAATCTTGAACTGTTAACATGTTTTGTCCTTGCATCATCTCCTTGAAATCCATTCTGAAGATGTATATGGTTTATCAGATTGGAAATTCAGTCCAATTGAAGGAGATGGTGTGTAAAACCAATCTTTATCTTACTTTGTGAAAGATACATAAGTTTAGATATGGTTTTGTATCAAGATGGCTAAGCTTCAAATTGCTTTACTGTTTTGCATGAATTTGCCATGACTCATGAATGTAGAGTTTGATTCAGATGTGGGGGACACCTTCCCACAATTAGAATTAAAGGTCCCTGGCTGCAGAAGAATAGGATGAGCTGAGCAGATACTATATACAGTGTGAAATCCATAACTTCCACCAACAGCTCAATGACTTAAATACCCCAGGCCCTGAAACACTAAATTTCTCTTCTGCTGATTGCAGACAGTAGCCTTTCTGGACTTGTACCATCTGCTGATCTGGACTACTTGTCTGGCCTTCAGGGCACTGATAGCAGAGGAGACAGACAAAAGCACATAGAACACGTAACATGAAGTAAGCAACAAAAGAGAAGAAAAGCTGACATGGTACTGCGGAAAGAAGAGTTCTGCTTTTGTCGGTATCTGGTTTTTCAAGATTTATGGTATAAGAGCGCAATGGATTCAGTGTAGGATTGTAAGTTCAGGGCTATGTGCTCTCGAGAGTGGAAGCAAGCAGTCACAGAGGCACAGACAAATGGCATAGCAGAGCAGTAACATAAGTGCTGCAGTCTTTAATTCCCAAACAAAGTGATCTAGAAGAGAATTCATCTTGGCTGTGGTTCTCGTTACAGGCAGACCGAAAGCGAAGGAGTACGGCACCTCGACAACTCCAATCCCTTCATTGTCAACAGATGTGAGCACAGCTGCTCGCACAACACCGGTGTTGAAATGAGCACTCAAGCATGGGCTGACATGTGTTTAGGGCAGAACAGGGCATAGCGAGTGTAGAAATCAAACCGGGGGTTGGGAGAACAACACTTTCTGTTCGCAGAAGGACCGATCATATGTTTAACAGGTTCAATCTGTTCTCATCCTGATATAGTAGCATAACCACATGGCTTTGTTATCCTGGTGCAGCCTACTCGAATGAAAGGGATTTTTCAAATTAGAACCATATTCCAACAGTTGCCTGCAATCCATAACTCCATGTTCCTCTGTACTGCGATGCTTCAGGGCTGTATCCTCTCCGTGATGCACAGCGTAGCTTGGGTTAGAGACAGGGGAACACCAGGTGGCCATGCATGTCAGGGCACTCTCCCTCAGATTCTCTTTTCCTCTTTCGTGAGGGGTTTGGATTTTCCCATTTAGTCCAGAAACGGCTCCCTTGCAAGGTCTGGCTAATAGAGTGGCTGTGCCCATTACTTTGTTGTAACACAAAAGGGAAAACAAAACTTGGGTGTTTGGGTTTGGATTTTTTTTTTTTTTTTCCACTTAGGGTTAAATGTTTTTAGGGATTAAATATACATAGATCTTTTTCTGAGTCTTCCTTCTGTCCTGATCCTATTCATGACAGTTTGCTTTTCTCCAGCCCCTACCCACAAACTGCCCAACTTTCCTGTCCTCCTTCCATATCCTCTCTGTTATTTCTGAGCCATTTTCCAAAGCAAAGTTCCATGCAGGATCTTCTCTTCTGATAACTTCCCAGTTTCTAGTTTACTAGGAACTGCTTCATCTTGCTACGGATAGAAATGCTTCACAAAGAGAGCACCATTGCAATGCTTATATGCAATAATAATAACAGTGATTTTTTCCTGCATGTCACAAATCTGAAGATTTGAAAACGTATCACAAATATTCTTCTTGAAAGGATGTCCCTTGTTTTACGGTGATCTCTTCCCACTTGGTAAGAATTTATATTATTCACTTTGCAGATGGCATAAAAAAGTTCAGGACAAGTTTTTGAAATTTGAAAGCCTGACATTGTGTACCAAGATTCCTATTAAGATATCAAAATTAATAGCCTGACTCTCTGCATATTTTAACTCCCTCATTCAAAAATATCTGCATATTTAGGTGCTTGAATATGAAGCTGGACATACAACTTGAAGCACTTAAATTTGACTTTGTTAGAGGGACTTTGTTCAAGGTGATATAACGATTAAGTGGCAGAATTGGAAACAGACCCAGGTCTTCTAGTTCCCACAACACAGAAAAATCACTGGCTCATGCTACTTCCTCCCAGGGTCAATCTATATTTAATGTGAGCATTGTATCATTCAAAGAAAAAATAAATGGTTCCAAAACTTAACATGCATAATTTAGTTTAGCAAAATTGACACTTTTCCTCAACAGAATATAAAATCTTGTCTGCACAAGTATTCAGCAGTGCCGTAAATGCTGTAAAAATTAGAAGCTAAAAAGTGCTTAAATTTCAGAGGAAAATAATGCTGGGGCGCATTTCATACTCAGTTTTATTAGTGCAAAATTTAGAGCTGATTCTTCAACTGAGCTAATTATGAGGAGAGCTTGATCTAGTATAATTTGCTGCCTATTTTTTTCTGTACAAGCAATTCTTCTGAAGAAATCAAATTAATGATCAAAGTAAAAAAAATAATTAAAATTATACTTTTAAAATGAAAGCAGTCCATCATAATATTTTGGATAAGAAAGTATTTTTGTAGTTTCTCTAATAGAATTCTTCTGAAATTATATGAAATTAGCTGATATTATTATCACATATTTGATTCAACCCATTGAAATTTATTCAAAATTATAGCAAAGAAGTACTCATAAAATAGTAGTGAGAAAATAGCATAATCCAGGCTATAGACAGTGTTAATTTTTTCACATGCAAAGGATTTCTTCTGAATCCAACCTTTTTTTTTTTTTTAATGAAAATAGATCTTTCTGTGAATCCCTAATGTAAATGTTAAATAGAAAGAGACTGCTGTTTAGTCCGAGATATATTGAATATTTCCTCCTCGACCTTGAAAAGCGATGGTACTGCCATACTGCTACAATACACCTTGTGATCACTTAGTTTAATATATTTATTTCAGAAGTTTTTTGAATTTTCTAGCTTTGGTATGGCTGGAAAAATTAAAAACCCAATGGGATCATCGGTATTTATAATGACATGAAAATAATTTTCAACTTCTTGAAATATCTGCTGAGTTTTTCTCCACTTTTAGTCAGTCTACTAAAACTCAGTGTTATCACACCAGCTGAGCTTGAGAGAACAAAACAGGCTAGTAACAAAACGATGCCCAAACATTTACACTTCAAAGGAGCTTTGCAAAGAGCAAACTTCTCATACTTAATGCCACTGATTTATTACTCCTTAAGAAGTCATCTTATGCCCCTATCGTTATTATTCACGGACTTGTGAGGAAACCCAATATATTCAAAGTGGCTCCAAGTACATGAAGTAAATTGTAGCATCAAAGGTCTGGGCTCAATGAAATTGCTGTGTGCACAAAGTCATTATCATGTGTTTGCAGGGCAGTGATCTTTATGAGCATGTAGGACACTGTGATCTTGCCTTTGATTCCTCCAAAGGCCTTGCTAATTTCCACCAATACGCCATAGGATTATGAGGATCAATTGTTCATATTAAGAGTTTGCAGGATCTGCAACAAAAGGTGCCACTGAAGGAAAGCAGGAGATCGAAGGAGTCAGATAGTAGAAAATTCAAGAATCAATCACGAAGTTTAAAAATATTATGGGAATAACATTTTATACATTAAAAAACTATGAGAGAAGACCAAATAATGGAATATGAAATAATGTCTTTAGGTTTCAGTCTGCCTAGAGTGCTACCAATGGGCAATTTTGCTCTTGATTTTAATGGGAGCAGGAGCTAGTTCTTTTAACTTTGGAAATTATCTGATCTAAATTGTGTTTGACAGTAGAATAAAGATCTTGAAGATATCTGACCCAATTATTTAATGCCTGTGGTGTTCCATTTACATGTCAAAGCACCTGGGATACCACAATTGAGTTCTCTGTGGGGTGGATCTTTCCACTCTGAGGATAAACTCATGCTTTGCTCAAACTACCTTTCCCAGAAAGTGATATGAAAGAGTCAGTTTAATATGACTTTTGCTTTTTAATCAGAAAATAAGTGAATATCTGTAGGAGCTCAACGCTGAGTTTAGTAAGAAAAGCATATCTATGGGAAGGTAATGCCAAACTAGTATGATGACAGAAAAGAAGAACATCCATATGTTTCATGTATTCGGTGTGCAGCAGAATGAAAGGTTTTGATATTAAATGGAAAGACAATTACTATTTAAACATGTGAGAAAAGAAATGTTGGGAGTTTCCATATGCTTTTCCAGTAGACACCTCTCAAAAATTAACTGCTTTTCAAGTGCGTCATTGAAACCATACTTAAGAAACGATGAGACAAAATTATTTAAAATAGAAAGAGAGGTTTCCATTTTAATAATTGTGTCTCATTATTTCCTGACTATGGATTCAGTGATGCCTTCAAGAATGTATTTAGTTTTAAACACAACATTTAAGCACATGCTAAGTTAAAACCCTTTGACTTTCGAAAGGGCCTTCATGTAGTTTCTATTGCTGAGTTATGAAGTTGGTTTTCCTCTGCCTGGCTGTATGAAAGATTTCAAAACTCGGTGTTAACAGTCCTGCTGGAGAAAGCTGACTATCAGAAGTAGGAGTTCTGATTCTTTCTTGTTTCACATTTTCTTCACATCCATTCATTAGCATTTGTAAGAGTCAAATACATGTAGATGTAAAATATGGACCTCTGTTTACACTAGCATAAGTAACTTGTACACTTTTTTTTGCATACGCTTAGCTAAAATTTAGCATATGATTCAAAATGCAAGACACTGGAGGATCAGGATTTGGAACTGTAAAATTTACTGGGACAAAGAGATTTGGATGCAAATCACTAAGATTCTTTCACAAAGAATTCTCATATAAGATACATCATGGGTTTCTAGCAAGTCCTCCACTCCTTAACATTCTAGCTAAATGGGCAATACACACTTCTGATGCCCTCCACAGAGCAACAAAACTGTTAATGAGCTATTTCTAAATTTCCCCCCACAAATTAAAAGACAAGAAGCTTAGAAAATTGTATCTTCCAAACTCCTGCTGAACCTCAAAAATGTTCCAGGCAGTTCCAATCCAAGCTGTTAAACAAAAGTTCCTTCAGTGAACTAATAGCAGAAAAAATCTGCAGTAATCAGAAAAATTCTTCAGGTTTTGCTTTAAAATTCTTAATTAAATTCAGCTGAATTTTTAGCTTACAGAGAATTTCTTCTGACAATTACTAGTTATCTTTTGGAAGTCAAACAAACATTTTTATTTCGGTGTGTTTGCCCTTTATGCAAGTACAGTGAGCTATAAAGATACTGAGAGGTTGAGCTATAAAGATAGAGAAGGATAGATTCCCAGCTGATTTCGGTGTAACTACATTGATTTACATCTACTGAGTATTTTCCCCCCCACAGGTTTTAGTTCTGAGTGCTTAGTAAAACCCTGCATATCATAAAACACTTGCAACACACTGTACATGAAGAAATTATCTTTCTTATCAGGGGCAATAAAGATAGCAATACAATATAATTGTTCTGCTTAAGATAAAGAAAAGATCCATTTGTAATTGTACGATTAGCAGGAGGCCATGTCTTCGCTGCTCTTGCATACCAGGTCAAATTGTCCAGGGATGAGGCAGAATTCGACCGCAGTTTTTGCAGCCCCTTCAAAGAAGGCTGAGCGTGAGAAAGTGAAAACAACTCCTTTCCTGCAGACCCAAGCAATGATCCCAGCATTTGTAACTCTCACTTCAAGCGCAGATCTGCTGAGCTCTTAGGAAATCCCAACTGAGCCTTCTACAAAACACCTGCTCGGCGCTGGGGGAATTAACCTTACAGCACGCAACGCCAACGCGAGGAGGTGTAGTGCCGGCCAGCTGGCAGCCCCACGCGGCAGTGGACTTCTCCAATTAGTGGTGTCCACCCGCTTGCTGTGTGCTGCAGACGCCGTGCTCGCACAGCTGAGATTCAAGCCCCAGTCTCTGCTGTCTGCAGCCAACAGCTAGTACAAGGTGTGCCGAAAGGGAGCTTCTCCCCTGGCCCAACCAGCAGAAGCGGAGCTGGTCGTGGGATCACTGCTCTGAACATGCTGAGCACCTCCTGGAGGGGCCAAGCGCCCTGATCAAAATGCTGCTCCCAACAAGCAGCACGTCTGTCTGTCTTAGCAACAACGGCAATGAAGAAAAATAACAATTCCACCTGAGGATGTCCGTTGCAAATGTTTAAACACCAATTTTGAGATGAAAAATGTATTAAAAAAAAAAAACAACACACCAAAAAACAAACAACTAAAAAAACCCCTGGAGTTACGCTCGGTTTTGTTGTGATGGAACACATGTTTCTCACTGTTTTCCCGAAAATGGAAAGATAAATGTACACAATTATTTCTGGCTGTTAAGAAAATGACAGATTTGTAGGTAATATAACAGTCTGCTTTAGCAATATCTTTCAGTTACGGCATGATTAGAGCAAGAGACGGCAGGCCTGCCCTTACCACAAAGATGGCTATATGGTGGATTGTTACAAATAGCTAAGTGCCTTCTGATGTCTTATTAATATGCTAGTGCAAGAAGAAAACAGAGAATAGACAAAAGAGCTGAGTCTGTTCCCTTTCATGAGAAACATGGGAAACCACCAGGCAGAAAACAAAGGACACCTCGAGCTCCCTCCCTTTAAAATATTTCCCAATTAAAATGTTAAGCAAATACCATTGGGCTCAGACTGTTTACACAAGGCTGGTCTTGTCAAAGAATAAATGCTGGCAGGGCAGGCAAGAAAATGCCAAACTCTCTCATCTTCTGTATACCTGTAAAAAACTGCATAATTAATAGAACAGCAACGTTAGACAGGCCCCAAGGGCTAGAACTACAAAATCATTTCGACCCCTCGCTGCCATGCCTACCTCCAAAAGGCAGAACCTCCGATTTCCTTGCCAGTTGCTCCTTAATCCTGCAGTGCCTAAATAGCCTAATTGCCACATTTTCATCAGCTACGCACCCCTAGTGCTTACATCAACGCTGCCATGCCATGCTCAGAGGCCCCTGGCTGTCACCTCCCCGTGCCCACCGGGCGGGCTGGCACCGGGGCGTCCGGCACCGGGGGGGTCCGTGCTACGGCACTCCTGAGTCAGCCCTCACACAAAACACAAGCAGCCGCAGCAGCGGTGGTTCGTGCCCTCCTTTCCCCAGCCGTGTGCGTGGCGGCATGGCTGCGGTGGATGCTGCAGAGACGTTTTCCCATCTTTGTTGGAAGGGCAATGGGTTTCATGCGATGGCAACTTGTCTGGTCTCTGGAGCCATGCCTGAGCCCCGGATTTGCATGCTTTCTCTGCACATGTTGGACCTCCTGGACTTCATCGGGAAATGAAGTGCAGCCTCCAGTCTCACGGTCAAAAAATTATTTTTAGGAATATAGACAAAATGGAGGCTTAAAGGGACCATGATGCCGAGGCAGAAATGAGGTCCAGCAGGAACGCAGAATGACCCACTTGCTTTTATTTGCCCTTGAGAGGACCACACATTATAGCAGGTGGACTGTCTTCCTACAGTCCCCCTGCTGCCATCCCGGTGCATATTACAGCCTGTTCTCCATATTTCAGGGAAAACCAGTGCATTTCTAAGGAATTTTCTGCTGCGTTGTACACTAATCAGGATATATAAACATATCAATCAGTGTATAAATCCATATCTAAGTGAATTCTGTGTGCAAATGGCCATCCACCAGTAGCTGATAGTTCAAAAAATATCGTTATAAACTACTAATAGTTGGAGGGATTTCTTTAGATTTAGTCTTGTGCTCTACCAACCCAGCGAATCAGAAATGCTGACAAACCTTAAAACTCTGGGGCTGGTAAGCAGTTACAAAAGATAATCAGAATTTAAACACCTTGGCTTCTGAATATTCATACAGCTCAGTAAATATTATGCATTTATTAAAAATCTATTGCCATCCTTCCCAGAGGCAGAGGACATACAATGCCTGGCTGGTTTAATCAGCTTCCCTACAAATAAATGGCTTCTTAAAAATGCAGAGTCAGTATCTCCTCTCAAGACATCACTGGGCGAGCTGACCTCTTTAAGCACACTGTTTATTATAGTAAGTCTGTACTGGTCCAATAGCCTGACACTCTGCTTGGCCAATTAAACTGTGCGTATAATAGGTTTCCCTTGAAGGCTCTGTGAAAGGCTGAGAATTGTAAGTGGAGATTTTAACAGAGCCTTTTAGCCATACACTGTGTCTCATTCCTGAATCCAATTTTTTTTTTTTTTTTTTTTTTCCCCAAGATGCATTCCCATGTCTCTCACTGTCTCAGGTACAAAAAGAATCTAATGACTGGGTGATATGCCAGTCTCAGCTGTTAGGCTAATTTCATTAATGCTAACATCGCGAGGTATTTGCTATTGAAATAGTTAAGGGAAAATGGCAGGTGTATCAGGATGTTTTTCAAAATTTGGCGTGCTTGTGCCAAAAAATAACATTGCTGTTTTCCTCAAATATCTAATTTTTGTATTTTATTTCAGCAAGGAAACAAAAGCGATTGCATGAAAGTCTCATAGTAAAATATATCAAAAAAGCTAAACAAAACCAAGAACTGGGTATTTTATTTTAGTACCAGGCTTTACCTCAGTATAAAAGCAGGGTATTCACATCAAGGGAGCACTAGCTTGTATCCACAGGGGTAGATTTTCATATTCAATGACTCAACGACTGACAGCTTACATTTTTAAAGAAACTGGATATGGTTAACCCAAATTCAGTGAGAGATTTTAGTAGTACATACTGTTAATAACAACTTATTTAAAAGCAGTTATCTACCAGTCTAAAGAGCAACTGGTAGCTCACAAGTGTTAGTGTTCATCAGCAAGGAAGATACTACTTTTTAAAAGAAATTGTTACTTTCAGAATATGAGTTCGTCTCTTAGCCAATGGGATTACCATTCCTAGCAATCACCAAGGTATTTCAATGGTCCAGTTCTTAATGTGACCCTGTAATTCTCCGTATTAATTTGTTCTTGCTTAATTTTATTTTATGCCATCACCTTTACATCCACTTGCCTTAAGTGTGTCTTCTTCAGAGCATTATATTGGAATCTAGGCTACTTAAATAACTTGGTTTCTTTAGAAATAATATGTAATAATATCGAGATATTAAATCTGACAACAAATATTTATTTGGGTTTTCTTTCAGATTTGTCCTGGCTTGTTAGAAAGCATCCCAGAGTGAGTCAGAGGGAAGATCAGGGTAATTTAAAGTAATTTTCTTTTATTATGTCTGGTTCTTTTATGGGAAATCCTTTCTTTGGCGGGATCTGCAGCAGAGTCTTGCTATTCTGATTAAAACATTAGCTTAGACTGGTCAGTTCAGACCTCAGTCCAAGATCTGAGGTTAATCCTTTCTGCTTTATGCTGTTCAGTGAAAATAATAAAGTTATTTACTACACTTTTCAACTGCATGTGTAGAAAAAAGCTTAATGCAAAAGAAACATCTTAATGAGTGCATAATTATTTTTAGTGATATCAGAGTATTGCTAATGTTTACATTTTTCTTCATCTTATATTTGACTTCGATTTAAATTTTATTTTTGTTTTTAATGTATTTTAATTTTCTTTTTAATGTATTTTATTTTATTTTATTTTGGTAAGGCTTAGTCATAAGATTGGTGTTCTAACCATTTTATAGTGATGGCTATGATGATACGAGCTATTTCTCTGTTTTTCCAAAGATGAAGTTATTTTTTCCATTACATCTTTTTTAGAAAAGCTGCTTAAGAAGATCATCAAGAAAGGCTACTCCACAAGTAACATATAAAACTAGCTAAAATTCTTATTGTATCCATTTACAATAGCAGAGAAGAACAAAGGAATCAGAAATATGTGTCTTTTTATGAAAAAAGTTCTGGAACAAATGCAGACACAGCTAAAAATAGGTGCCATTTATCATATCTACTATTTTTCTGTAACTAAAATCCAAAACACATTTTATTTGGAAAAAATAACATTTTTATAAAACATTTTACCCAAACCACAACCGTCAGCTGATGTATCCTACATACATTTTATCTTTCAACAATTTGCAAAAATCCTGGCACAGTAGGTGCAAAAATTTTTTTCACAGTTTTGAATATAAAGGTAGTATATATGCTCAAATTAGCACTTGAATTACATCTTCTGTTTGAAACAACACACTGTGAGCACCAAAATGTACAACATTCAGAAAGCAGAAATACAACACAATTCCCAACATGAATAGACTGCTATATAATTTATAAAGAATTAGAACAAATATAGTTTAAACTTATAAGCACTGACTTCCATGGAGCCTGGATTTTACCCATAACTTTTTGTAAAATATTTTTTCAGAGCTTTAAAGAATCCTTTTATAGAATGTATTTAAAAATTCTACAAAGAACAACTATTAATTTTTTGCACTCTTCCTTGTATGGATAACCCAGCTATTTGGCCGTGCACACAACATGTCAAAATTGGGATATTTGAAATGTGCCATTTACACTTCTACCCCCAGGAACCTTTGGAGCCTACCACATTACTATGTTTACTTTTTTTTTCTCTTTTTTTTTTCTTTTTGTTAGTATATCAGCTTCCTAAGTCTCTCTGAAACACTTTTCTTTTAAAAACTTTTTGTTGAATTGATTTCTTACTTACTTCCTGATTTTTTTCATCTTCTTTTTGCAGATGGCTTATATTTTCACACAGTGTTATAAAGGACTCAGGGGGCTGCATCTTACTCATTTGTTTCGTCCCCTAACAGCATGTGGTTTCCAAAGCCTATGTAAAAAGGATAAACTTGACCTACTTAATACATCTGAATAGGCAGATGATTATAAACATAACTTTTTCCAATCACTTAATGTTTTTATTTTTAACTTGTATTTGTTAATTTAGAAGAACATATTTTCCAAAACATGAGGACATTGTAGGGCAGGGTTTTGATTTATCTACTTATTTTGCTGTAAGCATCATTGACAACAAATTATTGTTGTTAGATTTAAAATGATCAGTTTACATAAAATATCTGCATACAATGCACTATTGCTGTTGTTTGTCCTGTATCAATCTAAAAGCATCTTGGATAAAATCAAAGATTGATATTTGCACTGAAGATGTTACAGTCTGTACACTGGACTGGAAAATCTAATATGGCTGTGCTGTAAGACCGAAAAGAGGTAGGAAGGGTCATAAATTCATGGTCATGGGTTTATATGCCTGAGTGCCATAAGACTTGTTCTTTTTTAATTGTGAAAATATTGCTCTTTGAATGTCATTATGTTGAAATTGGAATTTTGGAGAAATTTGAACAAAAAAAGGAAGAAGGCTGACAAAGTTATATTGTGAGAGTTTTTTCAGCCTAGGTGTTGAATGGAAGAAATGATGGAAGCTTTTGTGAGAAGAAAAGGGGATTTGGAGATAAAAGCTGGAACCATCAGCAGAACAGGGAAGCTTGTAATGAGTAAGTGTGAAAAGGAATTAGTTCAGAACATAAGCAGAGACTGCGGCTTATAACCTTAAAAACAATCTCAAGAAAAAATGAACATGAGATGAAACTAATAAGAGATTGAGTTAAGTGACTCAGAGACTATAAAAAGGGAGATGACATAGTCAGAGGACCTGGTAGGAAAGATCATCTTGATGACAACAGTCTGGACTAATTGAAGACAGAAATTAATATTTAAAAAAAATTGTTTAGGTCTGTCACAATGAGACTATTTGTTCAGTTTAATTATAAGGTTCCTTACAGAAGGAAGATCTTCCTACAAACAACATGTAAAACAACAGAATACTTTTGTTGTCTTCCCTGCTACTTTTTTAGATCTATAAGATATCATGTTTCAGAAAATATCAATACAGGGGAATTATGGGACTGAAAGTTGATATTGTCAACATATGACAAATTATGCAATATAGCAGAGTTCTTAAAAATATAATTATGAGGTTCTTGGGTTTTTTAAATATTTCATTAATTCAATCCAATCTGATATTTTCTGTTTCCTAGAGTATTGAGCTGTTCAAGTCCTCAAAGACTTTTACATAACATTCTTAAAAACAAATTGAAGTAAATATTTCTTCTCTATCTGGAAAAAACAAGCAATGGAATTAACAAAACACACATTCCCAAGGACTAATTGTCCAAGTTCAAAATACCCTCCCTAATTCCTGTAAACTACAGAATATTACATTCCCTGAATGGACACATCTCCCACAGTGGCTGTCTCCACCCCAAGACGGTCTCTCCACCTCAGCCTCCTCTCCCAACCTTACAGAGATTCTCAGACTCCTTCTGACAGCCCCCACCCCAGGTTTGGACTTTTGTCTTCCTCCTACTCCTGAGTCCTTGATGTTCTTGCCAAGTCTGCAGCCCAGCCTAAGCCAGCAGGCTGGTTGGCACCTGCCGGGCCACGCTGTCTGCTTCTTTGCCTTTCAGTCATGGCTGTGTCCAGATTCTCCCTGACCACAAAGATTCGATTCCAATTCCAGGCTTTAATCTTGTCCTGAAGTAGTAGGAACCCCATTCTTTTTGGCTGGATAAGTAATTTCTCTTTTCTACCTGGACCCAAATTATCTTTGCCATCAGTAAAATGGTTACCAATTCCCACGGTATTAGTGATGGGTGAAGTGAAGTCATCACTATCATATCCTCATGAAAGGCAGGTTGTAAACCAATACAGAATAATAACACTGGGTACAATGTGTAGTTTACACTTATTGGAACCACTGTTTGCCTTTTGTATTTTTAGCTTACGGGTAAAACCACACCCTGTCCTCCCTCCCCCGCCCCTTGCTGGGCAAACCCAACAGAAACTCTGCAAGTTGAAACTCATGGAGCTTCCTAGCCCTTCCATAATTATTTATATCCCCAGTGTAAAGAATGATTCAGCCGTCAATTCTCTGAAGAGAGACAGAGATAAAGAGAGAGAGAAAGAGAAGAGTATGCTAAATTGCTGTTGAAAATAATCCTTTCCACGTGAACTAGGAGTGGGTATTAGAGGACAGATGGCCAGTGGAAGCTGGAAGGGGGATGCTATGTAGAAAGCACCAAGGGAACTAGGGCACTCCGTTATCTGTAGCAGAACAGAAATAAACAGTGCCATATAACCACCAATGCTAGGAGGAGGATGCACACAAGGAAGATAAAAGAAATCAGAGCTGTGTTGTTTATTTTTTTGTTTTCCCTCTTTACAAAGGCAGGAGGTGGTAGTGATGGTGTATATACGGTTTACACTCAACGTAAAGAGACTCTCTGCCTCAAATACTTTTGAGTGGAAGGAAGAGGGTGAATCAGTGAGTAAGAGGTAATGTCCTGGAAATGATACACTCTAGAAGAAAGCCGGAGAATCTCCTTATTCAGGAGACTTTTGTTGACGAGTGGAACAAATGGCAATCACCTTCCCCTGAGACATCTGTGGCAGAAAAGAAATGCAAAGGACAAAGCAAATGAAAAATCTGACAGTGAACAAATAAAAACAGAGTTAGAGAAGATCATGGTTTTGGTGTAAAGTAAAGCCAGAACAATATGGTGTCTAGAGCGTGAACAGTAGATGTAAGATGCCTAATCTCCCTGAGAGGGATTCTCAAAAGTGACTAAGCATTAGTCCTACTGACAGTTGTGTGGGTGTTTCTGCTTTGGAAATGTAATATTGAGACTGAAAGGGAGATGTGGTAGAACTTTCACTATTTTATAAGGTTTGAAACGCACTGCAACTTTCCCACACTGCTGTGGATGTGTGCCACTGTGGGGTGTCAAACTGCTGCCTTGTGTGGATGCCCCAGTCTTAATAATAGTTCCACAGTTCCATACAAGTGGCAAACATATATTGCACAAAAGAGGGAAGAGGTACATCTACTTATTCTAATTATTTTTTTTTCTTGATCAAAACAATCCTCAATGGCAAAGTTTTCATTGATCCAGGAGCTAAGTGCAATGGATAGTACACACATAAACAAGCAGTTCAGGAGAAAACAGCAAAGACTTAAAAAAAACCAAAACAAACTGCTTTGGTAAGCTTGGAGATGTCTGTAAAAAGTTAATGTCTTGATCAGCTTATTACAATTTATACAGTTTTCATATGTGGTGTTAAAAGAAGAGTTCAGTTAGTTAAGGGTGGCCTTTATGGAAATAACTTCTAACTTTGGGATCTGACTAATATGATTTGTCCCAGAAGGAGAAACAGTTTGTATGTAAACTTTCCTTTGGATTATTTGTTGCTGTTCTTTTAATCTTGCAATGTGGCAGACAGTCCCTTGAGTGCTATTAGATGTGGAGTGGCTTTATAGCTTTACTTTATGCCAACTAGCCCTCTTCTTTGAGGACAATAAATTTTATTTGTACTATATGTCTCAATAATGATTGATTTTGGCTAAGAGCGAATTAATTTTTGGTTTCACAATGAGGGTCTCGTCTCCTGACTCAGTATTCTCTGAAAAAGGCCATACTAATTCCTCAACAGGTTGCAAGTGTCCCCTCCTGTGTTCTGCCACTTGTGTGGGAAACAATCTACTGAACTTGGGACGTGCTTCTCTTGAAAAGACAGGTCATTCCCAGATGATACATTGGTAAGATACTGTAGACATCTGGACCAAAATGTCACTGAATTAAAATGTGTGCTTCAGTGGTGGTCTTGGCACAGCTGGGCAAACCATTGATGCTGAATGGTGTCAGCATGTCTGAGATGTCACCAGTAGCAAACACATTGGATAGACCAGCCAGCAGATGGCCTTGCATGAGCTCTATGACAGTAGTAGCCACAGCTGACCTATTAGCTCTACATTACCAATGTAATTATCAGAATAACAATGGCAACTAGCACAGAGCTCAGTACCAAAATATGAATATGACTGTGCATGTCTCCACATTGGTAGCAACAGGACTTGACAACACTGAACCTCTATACCGTGAATCTGGATTAGCCATTTCCTGTGAAATGTTGACCATTGTTTGAAGTGTGGGACAGAGAGTAGGGTGGGGAAATATGGAAACAAGAATGCGCCTTTTCTGAGACAGTGCTAGCTTGTCACACAGGTGGTTATGCATATCCTGAAACTCATAGCCCACCGTCGGTCATCTCTTATCTGGAAGAAATGGGGTTTTGTGATTGCATGAGGGGGATAGAAGAACAGTGATGGAAAGAGGAAAAAATGGGCCAGAGCTTGACAGTGGCAGCCGCTAGCAGCTTGGCCATGTTCCCAATATGTGGGAAAATGTCTGAGACATACCAGGTATTGATAAACAGCATGGGATCCTGAGTGTCCCTCTGATATAGAAAATAGGTGAACTTGAGTCTATTGAGGTACAGTCTAACATGGCTGTAGGCTATGGCTGTCACCTCTGTTTGTCACACCCTTGGTGTGACCTCTGCTGAGCTTTCTGCACCTCTCTCACCCAGTTTCATGAGTGCAAGCTTGTCTAATTAAGCTGATGCAGCAGGACCAGTGTGGATGCTGAAGGGCAGTGAAAGGTAGGTCACCAAGGTGGAGTCATTAGATGATTACACTGCACAGAGGTCAGGCTTTAAATGCCAACTGAAAGGGAGTGGTCAGGGGGACCTCAGGTGCTCTTTGGAGAGGTGGCAGAACTGCATCAGTGACATTAGCAGTGGGGACCACTCAGGGGACTCCACTGAGGATGGGGATGTGGAACCGCAGTGAGGTTGCCTTCACTGTGGGAACCTGCAGACACAGCCTTGCTGGGCAGAGTTAGAGCACAGCCTTCCCCAGCCCCAGAGCTGTATCGAAGAGCAGAAGACTCTGATGATGATGCAAGGCTTAAGTCCTGCTTTCACAAGAGATGCTGAATCACATTCGTAGTGCTAACATTGGTCAGCATGGCCCCAGATGGCCCCTGTGTTCTGGGCATCTCAGCCATCTTCTTCTTGTGTTGCTTACTACATTTAGCAATAAACTGTATTTTAATAAATTCTGAGTGACCACAGCAAACCTCCTTTATGTTATCTCTGTGTGTGTGCATATTCTGGGGAAACTAGCTCTGGCAAAGAGAAATGCTTTAGGTAGAAATTTTGCAGAAATCTCATTTATTGTCCAGTTATACTATTTTATTCATCAACATTATCCCTCTGTTCCAATATGCTTTAATTTTACATGAACTATTTGTTTCATCAGCAGATTAGCATATTATGGTTTCTCTTTTATAGTCCTAACTAATAAGAGAGATGAACCAGTGAAAAGACTGAAGCTAAAACCAAACCCAAACTGAATACCAGGATAATGATATGCCTATTGGCTAGGGCAGAATACAGAAGACAAATGACCGCATCAACAATATCAAGCTGTTTCTTCATCTATATTTTTAATTGTTGTTAAAACTTTTAGTGTTCCAACAACTGACTGTGTCCAGAGGCTAGAAACATAAGACTTGATGGTTGCAATGCTCAGATTCACTTTTAATTGCTCAACCACCCATGGATATACTCAGCTCTTAGCGAGGTGCAGAAGTTCCCTTAGGCTGTTTAAATGGAATTAAAATGGACATCAATAGGGGATCCGCAAAATCCAGCACAGAGGGTGCTGCCTTAGTTGGTTCCATCCACAGACAAGGAAGACTAAAGACTATCTATCTTGTAATCTATGTTGTGATCATTACTATTCTACTATTTATTTTTTTTTCTGTTTCCAGGAATCTCCTTTTTTATTGCTTTCCATTCTCCATATTCCCTTGTCCTAATTTTCTTTTTTCCTATTACAGTATCATATTTTGGTTTAAATAGTGTGTCAAAAATTTGCTAATAAGTACCACTGATACCATGAAATTAAAATGTCAACAAATTAATTAATTACTGTTATCAATGTCATAAAAGTTTCAGGATGCAAGGTGAAACTGAACAACCTCATCTTAGTATGGGTTCCAGATTCAGAGTTTTCCTTATCTGAATGCCAAAATGTAACTTCAAGAAGTGAAAATAAATAGAGGTAAAGAAAATATTCACTGCAGCTCTAGAGAGCATTTGATAGTTCATGATGCTACAGATTTACCACTTCCTCCTTTCCACACACACATACACACAGCTTCTTAAAGCTGTAACTTTTCCAAACTTGCTGTCTACGCTGAACAGAATTGTGGCCTTTTGCCTTTGGCTGCTTCAAGGAAACAGTTTTGCCTGTCTGGATGGAGCTAGAACAAAAATAGTGTGTAGTAGCAACCAGATACCGGAAGAGATCCAAATGATAGTAGCTCATTGGCCTGGAAAAAAAATTAAGGAAGATACATTTGAAGAATGCGGACTGGACCAATCCATGAAATATACCCTTATGTTTCACTGTGCCCAGGTACATTTGAATAGAATGAATTATCTGTGCATATCAGTAAAGGCTATCTCCTTCTAATGGGGAGGTTGCACTGTCATAAACAAAGCAGAACTTTCAAACCGTATCATCTCAGAAACACTATTTTCAAGCTTTCTTTTTTTTTTTTTTTTTTTTAATTGCTTTTGTTGTGTTTTAGGGAAGACCCTGCTAAATTTCAAGCTGACTGAATCACAATCTACTATATTGCACACAAGTTGTAATTTCAATTTTTTTTCCTCATTAAAGGTAAATCTTGCAGTTGGCATCATTAAGCTATTGACACATTCTGCTACAGTGTAATTACCTTTATGATTCTGCTCGTAGTGCTTCTTTTACTTAGAATGGGAAATACCTCAAATAGTCTGGTGAATTTTACTACTGCAGGTGGGGAATGTCCAGTTTAATGGCCCCACTGTATTACTTTTTGTTATTCATGTGCGCCAAAAAATACACAGGATATAGATGGAGCTGAGTTAACATTGCTGGAATTTCCTGACTTTTTTTAATACTTGATCTTGCATCCTTAATATTGTCAGTGAACTGGCAGAGGTAGGAGGACTGGGA
Organism: Aramus guarauna; assembly: GCA_013400195.1. Taxonomy (NCBI): domain Eukaryota; kingdom Metazoa; phylum Chordata; class Aves; order Gruiformes; family Aramidae; genus Aramus; species Aramus guarauna. The sequence continues at coordinate 216,443 of VXBL01003292.1, forward strand.
CGGCATACTTTCATTTTGGCACTGACTGGCAAGTGGGTAAATAGTTGGAGAATTAAAAGCAATTTAATCTGACAGGTAATAGGACAGACATCCACAATACAGTCATACATACACATTTACATGTGTATACATACTCTGCCTTGTTTGTTTCATAGTCAACAAAATGTGATTCAGAAATGTGGTTTAAATGGCAAAAAAATGGCATTTGGGAAGCTGAGGGAGGTATGTGTTTGTCAATAATTCATCTTTCATGCAAAGAGGAATCAATAAAACACGTTTTACGAGGCTGGTGTATAGGCTGTAGCTGTGTTCAGCAGACACGACAGAGGTTTGAATTGGTTCCCACAGAAAAGAATCATCTTTGAAATGAACAACTGATACCTGGGCTTTATCTAATCAGATGGATATTACTGGGGCTTTGGTTGGTTCAGAAGGCTAAAGAAGGCTCCGAGATGTAATTAGGAGGCATTAGTTACATTGGTTCCACTTTTAATAGGGCACAACTCTTCATGCAGATGTTAAAAAAAAAAGTCACCCTGATATGTTTTTCGACTCCGAGTGCCCAGAGGTGCATGGCCAGCCAGGGGAGGGAGGCATGCCAGGGCAAGCTCGATGACTCAAAGGAGAGGACTTGCAAAACAATCTGGGAACACAAGAAGGGAAAATATCTAGGCAGGAAACTATAGTAACAGTTTGGTCAGAAAAAGAGCTGTTTTCAAGATCTTTTCATATAAACCATTCCCTCTTTTTTTCTTTTCTTTTTTTTTCTTCACTTTTTTTTCTTTTTTCTTTTCTTTTTTTTTTTTTTTTAATTTTAACACCTCTGGCATTTGAAAAGCACAAGCCATTTCTTTGGCATTGTTTTATTTTCCTCCATGTTTCAATAAATCTTGAATTTAAGGAGCTTACGAGTATATTGGTAATTTGTCAGCATTATCCCCAAAGGATTTGTGAATGTCATTGCAAAGTGCTGAGGTTTAACAGTTTCCTTAACCTCTGTGTCTCAGTTATTCCTTATTCACTGGTGCACACGCAGGAGGCATATTATATCTAGCTGGCTACATCCTGACAGGAGATGCAGATAGATGTAAGGTTTTCTCCTGGTTTCCAAAACCGTCCGACTGAGGTCGGATCCGCGGTTCTAAGCTGGAGCTAACAAGGCCCAGCAAGAGCGCTGATGCGATGTCCTGTCTCTACGTATTTGTCGACAGTTCGACGTAGAGAAGATTTAAATGCATTTTTTGTGGCAATGCAAAACTAGATTTTGCTACAGCGTGCAAGATGCTTATTTAAACAGTAATTCCAACAAACCTGCCAGGATCAGCACCTTTGGTTACTATTTGTGGGCGAGCAGTGCTGATAACAGTTGAACCTGCATGCGTGCTAGTTGGCTTTTCTCACTGTTGCCTCACTGGCAGTGGAATGAATCAGCACTTTTGTTCATGAACGTACTGTCTTCTGAGTCGGATTTTCAGTTCCCTCTCTGTACATCTGTCGACTGGATACAAAAGTATATGTTCTAGTGCCCTTTCATATGTTCTTGGCACAGATGCATTTTGTTGGCGTGATCATTAGGCTGAGTTTGTTGGCATTTTAGGAAGTGAATCTGATTTAAAATGCAAACAGAAGAACAAACAAAACAAACAAACAAACCTACCAGGAGAGTGTTCCTGCAGCGGAAGCTGTGCATGGCTCACAGTTTACACACACAGGCTTAGCCTTCCTGCCCTCTGTCTCCCAGGCTTACTCATCCTGTCGCAGAGCGAATATGGAGTTTCAAGTGAGCAGCATTTCACTGCTTAGATGACAGATGCTTTGTGTCTAGAGGAATTCTGGCTGATGAGGAGCTAGAGGATGTCTCTTCTGCCCTTCCCCCAGCAAGCCCAAGGACTTAAACAGCCTGGAGAAAGCCAGTAGTCAAAAAGAGCTTTCCAAAGTCGCAGGCAAAAGTATTTTCTCTACATGATCCACTAAAATAATTTTCTTATGCACTTTTTTAATGAATCACTGAATATATAAAAGTGCAAAATTATGGATGTGCTTAAAAGCAAACAACTCCCCACCTCAAAAGCTTTCAGAATAAGTTTCTTACCTACTAATGAAATTTATTTTCCTTTGTGGGAAAACTTTAACATGCTGTTCGAGATGCTTGCCTTGATGATGTGGGTTTAGCAGGATTGCCTGAGCATCATCCTTCACCACCAGAATGATAGCATGCCGAAATGACTAATACAGCTAGCACAGGATTTCATGAAATTGCATGTCAGACAGGTACTATTACACATATGGGAGATGCTCTAGGGTACTGTTGTATTGCAACCCAGTAATGACCATAGCTCAAGTCGAACTGTAGATGGGATCTTGAGTAAGAGCACCTTGAGGAGAACAAAGATTTTTATGTTAAAAAAACTCCAACAAACAAGTTCTGCTACACGAAAGGACAATAGGTCACGTTCATGTGAGAATATTTATTAGGTGAGAGAGAAACCCACAGTATGTAGGCCCTGATATTTTGAAATATCAATCCTTTCTGAAATCACTAAGTCCATAGGTCACCTTAACAGAGGTCAGACAGTCAAACTTGAAACACTTACTTATACTCAGACACTTACTGTTTATTTGCTATCTTGATGCTCAACGGGTCATATGGGGATGGGTTTTACAGGAAAGAGGTTTTGTGACAACATTTTGATATAGAAAAGAATAGTAAATGCCCAAAGAACTTGAAATTAAAAGTTTCATCACTTCTCACTATTCCTACCCTCATAAGGTTTCTTTCTTCAGTCTTGATTATAGTAAAGAAAGTATAGTAACACTATTCATGGCAGAGTAGAGAAAAACTGCCTGTGAGAAAAGTTAAAAAGTCCAAAATACAATATTTGGAACCTGACTGGGGCCTCTGATTTTTTCCTATTGACTTCAATTAATTTTAATTTTAAGTTCTTTTTATTATGTTATTAAAATCAGAGCACACATAGAATAAAGTTTGCTGTCTGCTCTAGTTCACAAAAAATGAAAGCACAGCCTGTACTGAATGATAGAGTTGTGCTTTAATGTCCAGCCATGTGGTTTCTCCATGGAAAACTAATGAGTTAAAGATGAAATTCCTCTTCTAGTTTGCATATATCTTGCAAGGATTCTGCTGAGCAGAAGTATAATTGGAGACTCTATACAATTGAGTCTTGTACTTTTTAATCCTAACATCATAAGCTACGAGACATCTTTTTTTTTCCCACAAAAACGCAATGTTTTCAGTCCTAGACATGCTCAGTTATGGACATTTTTGAAATAAAGTAAACATTCTCAAAAATACCAGGATCATTCCCCTGAATTTTATTTAGTACCATCTGGAAATAGAGCAGGGTAAAAACCAGAGAAACAAAAAAGATGTAAAGCTAATGTCTCAAAGCTCAAAGAGTTGTCCCGAGTTTCTGTACTAGGGGCTTATTCAGCTCTTATTGAATCAAAAGAAAAGTAGAAGCAGAAAGCAGAGAGGAGGTTTCCATTCATGCTTCTCTCGCTGTTTTCACTTATTAAACTTTGTTCTGAGTTCACAGGAGTGGGTTCACAACAGTCTTCCACATAGTCTGTATCTGAAATTGTGTAAACTGTATTCAGAGGTACGCTCAAGGTGGACAGAGACACTTAATTTCTGTTCAAGTATATGAATGTGTTTTTGAAATCCATTATATGATACAGTGGCTTTATAATACTTGTGATGATTAAAAAAGTGTTGAAAACTTTGAAACTGTGACCCTCTGTTGCCCTATTTTGTTGCAGCTTAATCAAGGGATATGGGAAAATTCCCATTCTCAAAATATTTCTACAGAGAAAGTGTAGAAATACGTATCTGGAGTTTTTGAGCCAAATTTAGTATCAGTAGATTTTTTTTTCCTGTTATTATTTGTATGTATGAGGTATAGACAGAATCTTTGGGTTTAGGTCAGAAATCTTCACGGAAGGGACATTTTGACTGCAGCTGGACAGCACTCATGACTCTTGGTTTCAGACATGAACTCCAGAGTGCTTCTACGATACAAATAACAAGGATGGCTGGAAGCCTTGGTCCCATATAGATGCCATGGAAGAGGTAGTTCTTGCTAAAAGCTTGGCACTTGCACAATTAGAATAAACCGAGTCTGGGAAAAGGAAAGAATGTTGCAATTATCAAACTAGCTGAAGTCAAGAATATGAAAAGTAAGCTGGTATTTTTCCCTTCCCTTTTCACTAACTGAGCAAAGGCAGCCAGTGATGTTCTTCTGTAGAAAAGTAATCAGCAATATGCAACCAGTTACTTCTGTTTCCGTAAGTAGCAGTCTATAGCAGCTTGTTTCAACAGCTTTTTTTATAAGGTTGTAAAGAAAAGGTTCCACTTTGATAAGCTGTGACACACAGCTAGCTTCCATTAGGCTGATCCTTTCATTTCTCACAGACAGGTAGAGTTCTACCACCCCTATAATTCATGTAAATCCAAAATCTGCCCCAAAGGTTAGGAAGGTTATTTACTTTGAATTTTTAAATTAATTTAAACACTATTGTCATAGCATATAACTCCCAGTGAAGATATTCTTTTTCCAGAATAAGAATACTTTTTCTTCCTTATATATATATTTTTTGGCATGCAGATTTCACCCCCAGGCCTGGCCTTGTTATTATAATGATAATATAGTTACCCACATCTAATCAGATTTGTCAAATACTAGGGTATAGACAAGCCTTCTATGTTTGGAGAACATCTTTTGACATCAGTTGAATTACATCAAGGATTCTCAAGATGCCAGCAGCAGGAGTGCAATCTAAGAAACAATTGGAATGGGGAACAAAATGTAAATACACATTTTGTATTTAAAATGGGGAGAAAGAGAGAGTGCACAGTAGAGACTTCAGCTGTGGGGAGCTGTGCTGTAGGCCAAGGGGAAGGCAACTGAGAAACAGGGCTATTCAGGGTTAAGATGCTTACAGGGAACATGAAAAACTGGGTTATTGATGTGTCATAACATTCCTGTGTGACCTTAGCAATCCACAGGCCCAGTTTTGTAAAGAATGTGAGGCAGATAACTCCTAATTTTCATATATAATTAGTTATAAAACTAATATAGTGTGTGGCTACTGCTACATGCTTAATTATCTTCATTCATGACTGCTTTTCAAGTATGAGTTTCAAGTGTTAGCATTAAATACACCTTAATTTTAAGTCCCAATCCTGCAAATATTTATTAGTGCTTGCTCTCATGAGTAAGTCATTGCCTAGAAGAAAACATTAGCTTCAGTGGAATTACTCATTGTATTGAGTGCTATCATAGAAGGAAATGTTTTCAGAGTTTTTACTTTGGTTACATCCATATATAGGTCATTATACATGTATTTATATTTATATGCACACACATATACATATTTTCATAAGGTGAATTTATAACAACATTTTTTCTCTATATATTCCTTGCGTCCTTTTTCTAAGTTTGCTTTTTTCCCACTAATGCATCATCTTAAATCTCCCCTTCTTTAAGGTGCAACTAGCAAATGAAAATGCTGTGTGTTCTCTTCTCATAAGTTTGAGATGATGAAGAACAGTAAGTAGCTCGAGTCTCATGTTTTTGGGACAAGCTGAGTACAAGTACAGCAGTTCATTGCTTTTTCTTTTTTTTTTTTTTTTCCTTCTTAAAGTCTGCATTTTTAAATTCAGCAATGCCATTTTCCAAAGCTGAAATGCAACCCGGAGGCCAGTTCAGACACGGTGTGATGCAGGCCAGTTGAATTGGCTGGTGGTTCTACTGCGGATGAGTTAAAGAAGGAATCACCCGAAGCAATGGTAGCTCTCAGAAGGGGGCCTGCCCTTCAACAGTTTAAAGCCTTTGAAGAGAGATTTCCTTTGAGCAATGTGAAGTCTTTGTGGTGATGGGAAACATACATTTATAATTACAGAAGAACACAGTGTACAGTAGGAATAGTATAAAAGCATGCGATTTACAGTGTCTAAGGAGAAGCTTTGATGTAGAGGGCCCCACTGACCTAGTTTGCTGCTGAAAGCCCTAGAAACATAAGGCTGACTGACTGCAGTTATAGGGATGCAGACTGTGAACAACATCCTTCTGCCTCCGCATTGCCACCCCACACTAGATGAATATTCTGTTGCAATACGGACTGTATGGAAATACTATCTGAATACAAACCAACTGTGCTTAAAACACATTAATAAAGCTTGCTGTGCTCCTCTGGGGGAAATGTGCTAAAAAAGAACCATTATGAATCAGCATGCAGGCTGGGGAAAAGATTTATCTGGGAAGATTATTCATGGAAAAAATGTTGAAAACTTCATGCCAGTACAGCCACCCTTTGGGGGGCAGGAGGGGAGAGATGCTAATCTCTGCTAACAAGGGACAGAATGTAAAGCCCAAGAATTGATACTGATTCAAACTGGTTATTATACCAGGGTCTGTAAGAAAGACTGTGCTCAACAGCAGCCAACCCACCATAGGAACAGTGTACCATTACCTCCACTGCTGTGAACAAATCTGATATGAGATCCAAAACTAGATATTCCTCTCCGCATGAAGAATAGGAATGGTGAAAGGGAACTAAATGAGACACTAGCTACCATGCTCCCAACCATCCACAAGCCAGTTATGTGAAGAGGGCAGTACCAGAGCTTCAGTAGCATTCACCAAATGTCCACCAAGAGAAGAGTTCCAGTTGATGGTTCACCTGACACAGGTGGCAAAAAAAAAAAAAAAAAAAAAAAAAAAAAAAAAAAAAAAA